>JAPPVO010000032.1:24101530-24648440 GCA_030407325.1 Camellia japonica | reverse complement strand
AGACTGCTCCTCTTTGAAACCCAGATACGAACGAAGTTTGACTTCTATTTGCTCTCCTCTCCCCCCTTCCGCTAATACCTCCAGCTCTACCCATTCTCCCTTGTAGACGAGTACTTCTCTCAACCAAATCTGAATTGTTTACTGGTAACTGCACTTCCTCATTACATGGGTCACCTAACACCCTTGCTGAATTCAGAATAGGCTGAGCCCCAACACTATCATGTTGGCCAAATCCCCTTTTATTATTAACTTTTACCTCAAACCCACTTGGATCACCACTAACCTGGGCCCCTTCTAACACTACTTTAAAGTTGATACTCGGCCCAATTTCTGCAGACCCAACATTCTCTGGGTTATTAGTGGGCTTACTTAGACCAAAGTTTGATTGGGCTTCATCCAACACAACCTCTATATTTATTCCAGGTCTGTTAACAGCATCCCCACTCAAACTGTGCATAAACCCAAGTGTGATAACGTTCTCTACCTCGTCTTCCTCAGCACCACTCTTTGCTCTCTGAGAAACCAGCAGTCCATCAGCCTTTGCACGACTTTTATCAACCTCTGCCTCCTTTTTGTTTCCCCCACATTTACTTTCCGATTCCACCACGATGGAGGAGAAGGTACCGGCTTTCCCACCTTCACTTGCATTGGCCCCAGTACGAGACACCTCATTCCGTTGAACAGTTGCCACCCCTTCCTCAACAGCCACGTCATGAGATTCATCACCAGCCACCTCAGCTTCATCTTCCTCATCACTGTTACCATATTCACCTTCCAACTGCCCAAGCTTATTTGAGCTAAAGCAATCATGTATGGCACACTTACAGTCCACCTGCACTACTTTGGACACAATGACTTGCTCCTCACACACCCTTACAGGGTACCTCCTATCCCCACTTAGAACCTGAATACTTGAATTAATAGAGTCCATGAATTTGGTGGCAATCTTCACTCTACCACACAAGAAGGATGATAATTGAACTGTTTCGTCATCAACCTTTATAACCTCCCCCCAAATTCTACCAATCTTACTAAACGTATCCGCACTCCATAGATTAAAAGGTACACCATAACAGCATATCCAAACTACCCTCTCCTGCTCCACATAATCACCTTCCTTCCATTCAACTACTGATTCACACCATTCCTGCCAACAATCCTGAAGCAGTGACTGATTTTCCTCCATGTGGGCTCGAGAAGAAAATGAAATAATGGCGTGTCTTCCCCCTCCCCCTTTCCTTACGATAACCTCACCTGACCCCTTAGCCAGAACTGCCATTCGAAACTCAGAAAAGACATGATAACTTTTCAACTTCACAATGAGGCTGTCAAATAACCAACCATTCCCCGCTTCAGTAGCAATAATCTCATGCTTCACCACCTCGCGACTCTGCCCACCTTGGACAACCTCTGCATAAGATTTAACACCAACATTTGCCTTTTCTGACCGCCTTGTAAACATGGTTGTATTTGTTTGAGCGGGTAAGATCTTCACCCGTTTTAGACCTGCCGTTCTTCTAGTCTCTACTGATACCCTTCTTCCGAACTCCGCGACCTTGACCTTGAGGGCTTTGTCGTCACACCACAGTCCACTGGCCTTTTGGATTGCCACTACTGCGGCAATACTGCAGCCATACCTAACAAAGCCAAACCTTGATCTAGTTGCTTGCCTTGTCTTATTTGGAATAAATACATCGCTAACAACTCCGAATTTCCCAAACAGAGAATACAGATCCTTCGGGCTCATAGACCATGGAATATTGTCCACGAACACTGTGTAGACCTCATTTCCCCTGGTATTAGCCACCTTTCCTTTTCCAGCAGACATTTCTCGCCTGTATACCACCGGCTACCATCCACCATTGTCACCTCTCTCTCTCATGTTTCAGATTTGGCTAGTTATTTACTTGCAAGCAACCCTACTTGGTTTTGATTGTTGTGTTGAAATTTAGAGAATGGTAACTTATCATTTTAGCACAATTAAATTTCACATTTAACATTATTTAATTGATTTCTGCATAGCAAACTTTGGTAGAAAAAGACAAGACAATTGAGTTTTTAGCAAAATAGGTGACGTGATAAAAATAATTGAACCAGTAACCCAAGACAATTGTCCAGTTTTTAGTCTTACACATCAACTTTCATATTTTTTTCATACAACATAAAAAAGTCATTTCTAAATATATTTAATTTTTTTCATCTCATAAAATAATTAAACCAATAACCCAAGAGAATTGTCCAAATGATCGTGTAAAGGACACTCAGGTATCAAGGTGAGTGAAATTTCATACTTTGTCTATAGAAAATGTTAACCTGCATTGAAATTTAAATATATACATATTATCTATCATCTTGGAAATAATAATAATAATAATCAACCCAATTTTTATTTATATATATATATATATTATTTGTGTGCGGAAGAAACACATTGGCCTTATTTAGAAACATAGTTGGATTAAAATAGTCTTCTAAAAGATAAAATAAGTTAAAATAATTAATAAGACAAAATATCACGTCCATCCATAGCATCAAAAATCATGTCGCATGCATAAGGAACACTGCCACCATGCTGTTCCACTGATCGAGAACTACCATCACACCTCCCATGGCCGAAAGAACCATGGCCGGCAAATAGAATATTAATTAGAAAGGAAGATAGCATGGAAAATAGAATGTTCACTACTACAGCTTTTGTGTTACATCACATAAAAGGAATAATGATTAATCAATTTCAGGAGGTTTACCGTTCCAATGGCAAGTGCAACATCTTCATTTGAGTGATGATCATCAATATGAATGTCACCAATAGCCTTCACAGGACATCAAATAACCTGTGAGAAGCATTGCCGACATAAATCCAAACAAGAAAAAAAAGATCACATCAACTTCAAAATAGACAATGGTAAATTGACTACCAAAAACAAAAAAAAAAATGGCAAAGAACACTTCAAGATTGAAGGAGCAGAATAAGACATTCCAGGTCTCTATTCTGTCGTCTGGTAATCCATGTAATGTAGTAGAATAAATTCCTTAACGGGTTGGGAGATTTAGATTTGGAGAATGATTGGAAAGGAAAAAAAAAAAGGAGAGAAAAGGTAAAGGTAAGGTTATTATGTTTGTTCATAATAAGTGGACTTAGTTTTCAATAGTCTTTGTTCAATGTGTTAGAATTGTGTCATAGTAATCTTAAAGTTTAGCCATTTGTTAAAAATCATGACACAAAAAAAGTCACTCTTGCAATTTTTAGCGACGTGTGTAAAAATTGTCACAAAAAATTTATTTTTAAACAACAATTTTACCAAAACTTATTTCAATAGAACTTGATGAGAATTAAATCTAACTATTAGGACCTATTGGGCAATTATCCTAAAACGCCCCTAAAACTCTAAAATAGTATTTACATTCATCTAATTTCACACACATTTTCTAGGGTCTTTTATAAATTTCTCCTCAAATTCTCAACCAAACACAACGTAAGTGTTTTGTTAACTAACTTGTTAGTTGCGGTCTATAAATAGGTGATGTAAAAACCATTGTACTAACTCTTTTTTTTTTTCCCCAAAAAAATTAGATTTGATTAGAGCAAAGTGCTCTGGTTTCTCTCTAATTTATCCCCAAATTGGGGATTTCCTCACGCTCTTGATTTGAATCTTATTGCAACTATTGGTTGCATGACAAAATTACATTTCCAATGCAAAATGAGATTAAAACACTAAGTGGGAATCTCTCATTCCTACATCCTCATGTGATTCTAAGAGTGAAAAAAAATAAGGGCGTATAATATTTAAAATTTATTATTGGGTTAATTATATTAATAGTCTCCATAGTTTGGGACTTGTGTCACTTTGGTCCCTGACTTTTCAATTGTGACATTTGATCCTGAATTTTGAATTTTTGTTCCAAATAAGGACAATTGAAAATATCATTAGATTTTTCAGGGTAAAATCGTCAATTTGATAAAATATAAACTAATTTGACAAAATAAATATCAAAAAGATATTTTAATTTTTTTAAAATTATTTTATCCACCAATGATAAAATTATGTAAATTAATAAAAATTACATGATTACTTTTTTAAAATTAATTTTACATGATCATCATCCAAACACATAATAAATTAATTTGTAAAAAAATAAATAAATGTCTAAAAAATTTATCAATTTTACATTTTTATTTTAGTAGGTAGAAATAATTTTTAAAAATTCAAAAATATTTGTTTGACATTTATTTTTGTCAATTAGTTTATATTTTATCAAATTGACAATTTTTACCTGTTTAAATCTAATTATATATTCAATTGTCCTTATTTGGAACAAGATTCAAAATTCGGGTCAAATGTGTCACAATTGAAAAATCAGGGACAAAGTGACACAAGCCCCGAACTATAAGGACTATTTTGTGTAATTTGCCCTTTATTATTTTTCCATGAACAATTCCTAACTAAAGCAGACACTTTGAAAACTATCAACATAAGGATCTTATTACTAAAAATGGGATTCCACGCAAGTTGTAACACGATTCCCATTAACCAAATCCCAGGATAAGGCTCCACTGATTGAAAAAATTCTTCTCCCTCAGTTGGTATATTGAGAACCGAGAGATATAAGATTTGAAATACTATTTTTTTTTTCTTTCTCTTTTTCTACTTTTTGAGCAACCAAACAAAGCATAAGCCTGTACTCATAATCCTAATTCAATGGGTGGTTTATTTTGAGTGGAAATATAATATATGTATTCACTTAAATTGGTTAGAAAATATATCTTTCACTATTTCCTCAATCATAGAACAGAGAGTGATTAACTCAATGAAAAATGTTTGAGGGCCACAATTTTTGTGGCTCAAATGGCTCAAAATTGCCAAACGACGTCGTTTTTGGCAACTTTTGTGCATGTGTTGTGCCCAAAACGACGTCGTTTTGACAATTTTAAGCCATTTGAGCCCAAAAATTGTGGCCGTCTACCATTGCTCAAAAATGAAATAAAAGCCATGAATCTTTTTTCCCACATGGAACAATAACCTCAATTGTATTCAAAACACTATCTTCCCTATTTCTCTCCGTAAATAAAATCACCTTGTATTAAAGGAAAATACTTTCCACCATGTCCTGTAATACCATGACCTTCAATAAACTATCTACAAAACATAAATTCAACTCTGATCCATCTATTGCATAAAGATGGTTGTGTATGGATTGCTGACATGCTGCAAAACCTAATGCCACATTCAACATTCTAATCAAATCTCCCACCAACAATGATTACCTATTAATATTTTCTTACACTGAAAAAAGCAAAAACACATTTTAATTTTAGTTCCCTTTTGTTTATATGTACTAACATTATCGAATCTACCAAGGTCTGGTTCCTATCGCTATTCGAAGAACCAAGAATCAAATTGCAAATTATGAATATTAGATTGCTAGTAGAACCAAGAAGCGAAAAAACAAATAGACAATTACGAAAATGAAAATACTACCTAAAAGAAAATCAACAATAAACTCTTAACACTTCAACTTTCAACATAACCCATGTAGTATCCAACAATAACCTAACAGCACCAAATGAAGCAAATTCGAAATGAAGATTTGAAAAAAAAAATAGAAAAAGAATCATACAAAGAGTTGCAAGAAGAAAGCATCACATTCCTTTCGCAGACTACAAGCAACTGTTCCCAAAACCTCAACCTGAAATTTCTTGAATATTGCATGTGTATAAACTGTTGACAGCTGTTTCTCAAAAGGAGATAGAGATTTTAACACAGTCAGGTTGTGATGTGTTTCAAAATCAGCTCTGGCTTCCTCTTCACACCTATCACGCAAAAAAACTTTGTACTCATCAATAAACTCCTTAAACGTATACTCCTTGTGTACGTATTTATTCAACAAAGACAAGACAATATATACTCAAAGAGTAATGCTACGCGTCAGGAAAAAAGCTTCAGGAAAAGCTTCAGGAAAATTCTCTTACCGGTAAGAGAATTCTCTTACCGGTAAGAGACCCATCACGTTAAAGGGGGAAAATGAAACGTCATGGGTCTCTTACCGGTAAGAGAATTTTCCTGAAGCTTTTCCTGAAGCTTTTTTCCTGACGCGTAGCATTATTGATACTGAAATCGCTCAGTAGCATACATACATTCCAGCTAAAAAGGTACCACTCATACAAGCAGGAACCCACTTCTTACGATTTTGATAGAGTGATTGAAGCTATTCATCATTCCTGAGCTCAAATTTATCAACCATTTTCCACCATTTCTTTTCAAACTCTTCATTTGTCCAAGATTGGTACATGCATTTGTTAAATTTCAACATAAAATTTTCAGACCTGTTCGCTATATGACTTAGATTTTTAGGAATTTTTCTCAACACATGCCACAAACAAAAGCAATGGCGTGTATCAGGAAACACCTATGTAATAACTTTTATAACAGAGAAATAAATTTTTTTTTTTGTTTCATCAGCAAAATATATATATATATATATATATATTTAGAACTTTGAACATGAGAGTACATGATGAGTACCTCACAAATATATCAAAAAAAAATCAGCAATGCTAGGTATCATGAAAATTTTGTCATGAAAATAATTATGAAAGCTTTGTAACCCTTAGATTACACTTAGAATAAAACACCACACACTAATCAAGGTAATCCAAGGATCATAAATTTTTCATGCTCATTTTCATGACAAAATTTTCATGATTCCTAACTTTTTTCAAAAACGATCCAAAAGAAATATAGCATTTCATCAAGGCATGTTTGAAATAAGGTAGCAAAGAGCTTCTACCGAATAAAAAGTAAACAGTCAAGGGTAAAAAAGAAAAGAAAAGACACAACGAACGTTCTTATAGGAACTTTAGCGTATACCTGGCACGCTTCCATTAATTGGGTCAACGAAATTAAGAATCACTCTCTCCAAAACCTTACTAAAGAAAAAGGAACAAAGGAAGTACATACCAGAGGGGAGAAAGATAAATCAAAAGGTTTTTCCCTGAATAGAAGCTCTGTCACAATTGATGAACGAATTCATGAGCCACTGCCAGGAGTATGTAGATAATGAATTCCAAACTGTAAGCATGCCAGTGTATATATATTCACCGCCAAAACGGAAGCTTTCCAGAGCACAAATGGAAGCCCTGGGTTAGCTTCATTAGCGGTTCACTGACATGTAGTCTGTAAACGACCAGCACCGATCCACCGCTTTCGATTGTAGCACAAAATTTTTGGAGAAGCCATTGAGCCAGCAAACAAACAGAGGCCAAGTGCTTCAATTTGTTCCTTGTAAAGCATTAGGAAGCAAGTCGGAGCAAGTAGTTGGGCCTTTCAACTCTCACTAGTCTCCTTTCTTTTTTCTATAACTATTATATAAAAGAAAAAAAGCAAGTAGATGATGTTATATAAAAATTAAATGATGAGATAGTTCAACAATTAAAATGTGGTGTTTGTCTTTTTTAAAGAAAAATTCTATTTATAAATAAAATTATTATAAAAATGATGTGATGTTGATATTGTTATAAATAAAAATAATCTTCATAATATTTTGTTTTAAAGTAAAAAGCCCTCCTTAAACTACACCATTATATATATAATTTCTTAAAAAATTCTTACTATCATCAATAACCAATAATGTGCTCTCAACAACCATATATATATATATATATATCAGTAATGAAGAGTAATAGATGATGGTCAGTGTTGAGCAGAAAGGTCTTGTAGGTGTTGATTTCAGACCTCACAACCAAATATGGAACTTAATTGGAGAACACGCGGCAAAATAAATTAAGTCAACCATCTGTCAACAAGAAAATGAGAATACCACGGTGGCTCGTCCACTCGGAGACACTTCAACGATCAAATCAGTCAATCTTATCTCTCAAAATATCAAACAAGTACTAAACTCACAAAATAAAGCATACATTCGACCCATGGGGGTGCCTATCTTTTATAGCCTCTAGTGCCCTTGTCCCCTAGAAGTCTCACTTCATAGGACTCAAGCACAATGCTTATTTCAGACTCTTAGTTAGATATGGATAAACCACCCTTGTGCCTTATCCTTATTCGAACTAAGTGCCTCTTCTCATTTAGGACTCTTGTCCTCTATCTAGATATCTCGGATTCTGATTTTGCCACACCATATCTCGGCAACACCGTAACCACCTCAGCAAGCTCGCCCATGTGGTACCTCAACCAACTCGCCCATGTGGTACCTCGACCGACATCTCGATAGCACCTCGGCTAGTGGGACCAAGTCTCCTATCCTTAACGATCAGGTTTGGGACCTGATCGGTGAGGATGAGGACGAGGTATCCATAAGCCCTTTACCATCGAAGGCCATCTCTATAGCCGAGGTTAATGCCGCCAGCTCTTTTGACGAGACCCTGCAAGAGGTTGATGCTGAGGCCGAAAAGTCTGCTATCCTGTCCACCCAGGCCGACACACAGCCAATTGCTGAGGTGGAACAGACCAAGAACAATGCCCCCAAGATCCAGTTCCTGAAGCTTTTTCTTTTTTATTTTTACTTTTTTGTTTGAACAGTTGAAAATCTTGCCTTGTCTTGAATGTTTTTGTTTTTGGTGGCCGAGGTGCCTTGGGATGTACTTTGAACAAGATTTCTTTTCCTTTTGAATGCAAGTCCTTCTTTTCTAAATGTTGAATGTATGCTTTCTATTTCTTCTTGTGTCTTCTTATGCCTTGTGTGTGTGTGTGTGTGTTTTTTTTTTCTTCATGTTTTGACTCTTTCACATCCTTCTAAGTATAACAACTTGGATGCTTATCTCGGATTATTATATGTCAGATATAACTTAAGCCATCTCAGATAACTTCAACTTGTAAAATTTTGAAATTTTTTTACAAGTGTAATATTCACTTGACTCGTTCATGCCTCATGCCCGCTAATGCGAACCTAAGTATTACTTATGTTCACATTAAAGATGTATCATCTGGTTCTTGCCTAAGTCTAATTTAGATACTCATGACCAAGGTCATCGTGTTTGGCTCGCCCAAACTAAATAGTTAAGGCTTGACCTTAGTGTACTGAGTGTACTATCTATCTCGGCTTTTCGCATAAACCAACCAAAACATGGCTGATTTCACATTGTTTCATATTGAAACATCACCTTGTACTTAGTTCAACTCTACTATCATAGCAAGTCTAAGTTAATCGCATTGTTCTCCATGGGAACATCTCTTTAAGACTTTCTCAATTTTATTTCACAATCATAAATTTCAACAACATTTTGTAAAAGATAAAATCGAACTAGTATTTTATTTGTACTTTGGCTAGAAATTGTTTACATGAAAAGAAGAAAAAAATTAATGATAAAAGAACTTCAAAATTGCTGATATTCCATGGTCTTGGAAATTCCTTGCCATCAATGTCTTTATGCCAATATGCACCATTGCCAGCGACCGAGATGAATCGATATGGTTCTTCTTAGTTTGGGCCAAGATTTCCCTCCCTAGAATCCTTTTTTATTGCCGACAACTTTTCTTAGGACGAGGTCTCCAACATGAAACTCCCCCTAGGATTGACCTTCTTATTGTATACCCTGGCAAGTTGCTGCTGGAATGCCCCCCGCCGAATTGCTGCTCTTTCTCTTCTTTCTTCAATTAGGTCTAGATCTCAGGTAGGAAATGTCTCATTTGCTCTATTCTCCACTCCCTGGGTTCTGATTCCAGGGATGCCTGTAGACACACCATTTTTTTATCGCCCTCAAGACTTGGGCGCCATAGGTTGATCACTCAGTGATGAAGGCTATGTTATGCAAAGGTTCGATTTCTTCAGCAAGAGAAGCTTCAAATCCCAACCTTACACCCCATTTTGGACCAAATTATTTTAGACCTTAAAACCCACTCTTTCAAAATATTTTTGAAAATGATTCTACGATGTTCTGAAGCTCGCATTTCGTTAAATGTTACACTTTTCGGTAAATTGAGCAAGGACAAAGTGGAAATAGATGGAAGAGAGGTGAACTCTTTGAAAAAATCTTTAAAACATCTTATTTAGAGGTTTCAAGTTGAAGAAGATTGGAGAAGAGGGAAGAAACCTAGTTGGGGAAGAAGTTGGGCATGAACCATTAAGAAAGAACCGGGCATCCTTCACTAAATCAGGTCTATCTTTTTGTACACTTGGAATTAAGTTGTGAGGCCACCACCATTGGAAATTGGACTTCCGGGGCTTCATTTTACACTCAAGAATCTCCTAAAGCTGAGTTTGGGACAGGGAGATATGGCTGGTTGAAGTTAGTCATCAATCTGATTGAGCTGTAAATGAGCAGTCTTCACTAAAATAAGCATATCTTTTTGCACACTTGGAATTTTTATGTGAGGCTTCCACCGTTGGAAAGAAGACTTCCGGGGCTTCAATTAGGCTCAAGAATGACCTACAAAGGAGTCCGGATGAAGGAGATATGCCCGTTTGAAGTTGGGCCTGGAAAGAGATTTTTGATGGCCGACCGACCATCATTGGTAGCCAACCGGCCACCAATGAAACATGTCAGCCACTGGTGAAAAAAGCTCAGATTTTGCAAATATTTTCCTCCAGTTGTCTATTTTGTTGATATTTTCGACCTGAGCTCTTAAAGGTTGGAAAAATTTTGGGAGTCTCTCTCTCTATAATTCTCTCTCTCTAGATTCCTCTCTCTCTTGAGCTTTTATGCTTAGAAGCTTGCAACTTCAAACTTTAGCCTATCAACCCTTAACCAAAGTGGTTCATCTTTGGGCTGAGGTTTCTTGAAGCTCTCTTAGAACTCCTTAAGTGGGTTTTGGCTTGAATTGTGGCCTCCTTTAAGAGGTATAACCTTTACCCTTTAAGCTTGTTTTCATATTTGTTTTGCCATCTTTTTGTACTGTTTTGGGGCTAATTTTGAACTGAAAAAACCTCTGTTTTTATGACCTAAAAGTAGTGGTTGGAGCCTATTTTAAGTTAGGGGGTGGTTCACCCTTCTTGTTTCTTTGTTTGTAAAGCTTTTGTGTCTTTATTCATCACCTTCAAATCAAATTTTTTTAGACCTTTTAACCGCTGAATTTCAAAGGTTTTTCAGTGGCAAAAAACTTATTTTGAAGTCCAAAATTGAAGGGGTTAACCTCCCATCTTTATGTCTTGCTTGCATGCCTTGTTAGCTTTACATGTTAGCATGTTTTTCTAGCTTAACTTAGCTCAAGTCTAGCATGTTTCAGCCTTTAAAATAACCTGTTTTAGCTCTGTTTTGGGCTGGTTAGTTTGTTTGAGTGTTGTTTTGCATAGTTGTAGTGCAACCCCATGCATTAGCTTAATGTTTTGGCTTTTCGTGTCTTGAGTCCAACATGATTTCCAATTGATTTTGGGCTATAAAAACTCTGTGTTTTTGGGCTGAAGCTTGGGTCCTAAGGCCATTAAAGGTTGAGGGGTTGATAGCCCTTCTTTGTACCTTGTTTTAGAGGCCTTTGCCCTTGTGTTTCCCACCCTTGCATCATCTTTTTTCAGAGCTTTTAAACACTATTTTTCAGAGCTATTTCAGTGGCTAAAAACATATTTTGAAGTCCAAATTTGAAGGGGTTAGCCTCCCCTCCTTGTATCTTGTTTACTAGTCTAGCATGCTCCTTATTTTAGCCTATTAATCTAGCCTTTTCTAGCTGAATTCCAACATGTTTTAGGACCTGTTTTGGACTAATTTAGGACTGTTTTGAGCTGTTAGCTACATTTGAGCTTTATTTTGTATGCCTTTAGTGTAATAGTCCTCACAAGTTTGGTGTTCTAGGCCTTAGACACCTTCTTGTTTGAGTTGATGGCATTTGTTTATGCCTTTATCACTCATTTTTAGCATTTAATCATTTCTACAACCTTCCTCCTTTCTTGGTTTTACTTTTTCTTTGAAAGTGGTTCAAACCATTTGCTTGTTTAAAGCATGAAATTGAGGTTTTTGTGCTTAATGGTTTAATCCATTTGGGGGTTCATTACCAACGACATGAGGTCTCTTTCATGCTTAAAACAACTTGTGGTTTGAGCCCTCTTTCCATTAGAGGACAATTCACCATTTGGACTAATTGATTAAAGGATGATTTGGTAATTAAAATGAGTAAATAAAATTGGCAAGTAAAAGTGTGCAAGATAAGCATTCTTTGTATTACATTGCATGTGTTCAAATCGGATTTTAATTTGAACACGAGGAAAATGGAACATTTCATATTCAAAGAGATGAAATGAGTCAATTTCCTAGGTCACCATTGCCCTTGATCATGCATGATAGGGTGGTGGTCATTTTGGTCTTGTTTGTGCATTTATTGAACTTGTACAAACTTGGTCCCTTAGCCATCATGCATGGAAATTGCTTGATTGATGGTTTCAGGGCCAAGAGTTGCTCTTCTTTGAGCTTGTGTGATGATAAGGAGGGTAAACAGTACAAACAACCTGTGAGAATACATTGTTTTGCTCTATTTTGCTCTCTGTTGCAGCAAGGAAGTTCAACTCATCAGTGGTCGATAGCCACCATCAGTGGCCGACCGGCCACCATTGGTAGCCGACCGGCCCCTTGTCCCTTTTGTTGGCCATTAATGATTTTTGCACAGTGTGTTCCTGAGGTGAAGCAGAAGTGTTCTGGAAGTTGGCAAAATTTTCAATGTTCAAATGTGCAAACAGAGACTCGCAGCAGCAAAACGGTGGCTTTTCGGGTGGAGAAACCGAGCATTCATGCATCCCTTGCTTCCCGGGATTAGCTAATAAGTTTAATTATCATTAGATCAAATATGTGTTGTAATTAATTAGTTGTAGCTAATTAAGTGTTGTAAATAATTAGTTAGTTTAACTAGTTATTCAATTTCGTTTTGTAATTAGTTAACTAGAATAGTTAATTAGTTTCAAGTGTTGTAATAGTTAGCTTAATTAGCGTATCTAGTTGGTTAGCGTTTATTCATTCGGACCCTCCTTCACGAGAGCGTAATGTTGTAATAAGTGTGCGTGCATATGTGTATGTTTTCTAACCCCACACCTCTTTCCATTTTATTTAATCGCTTTTGATGGTTAGTTTAGGAGCATCACGTTTCGATTAGCATACCTTATGCTTTATGTTTGCATCCATTCATTTGTATTGCATGCACCGAGGCTCGGCGCATCATTCAAACAGCATCGTTATTTTAATATCTTATTTGAATACGTGTTTATCGCATGTTGTTCAAATCGATGCATATGCCATATTAGTAGCCGAGCCTATTAATTGCATATTGCATGTGTTGTATTAGTCATTTAACATAGTTAGGATCATGCATCATTCTAACTAGTTTTTATTTTGGCTTGGAGTACTCGGTAAGTTTTTGTGCTTTAGCATACTTTCATGAGTGTGATTGTCATATAGCCATGTTTCGCATGCTTGCCATGAGGCTATGTGTTTAAATGCTAAACTACATGAATGCCTGTGGATGGAGGCTTGTTGTTTGAATTGGAACAATTCAACGAATGTGTGTTTTAAGCCCACTTTGTTGTGGCAAGATTCGGTTTTAAGCCCACTATGTTTGGTGGCAAATCCGCATTTTTAAGCCCACTTGAGGTGGCAAATTCAAACCATTTTCGCAAACAAACACGAGTTGAATTGTTCCAAGTCTTGCAAACTAGTCTATATTTTCTTGTGTGCGTCACATAGTAAAGCTAGTTTAATAATCGGAACAAGAGCACATAATATTTATAAAATATCATATCATGATTAGTAGAGGCCGATCTTTGATCGGGCGAGCGGGAGTGCTCAATCCATGACCTTCCCCTCACGTACCTAAGTTCCCAAGTCGAGACAACTTTGGTGATGATGGACACGTGACTTTTGGCACGAGTCAGGGTTTCCTAAATTTTCCCACAACAAAAAATATTTAGGTGGCGACTCTGTATCTGGCAAAGCAGTCCAATTTTGGCATTATTTGATTTAAAATCGATTTTTCAAAAGATTTTCTAGATTTGGACTCTTTGGTGTTGATCAGTTTCACATTGCACTTGTGAGATTAGATTCAGAACCACGGGAGTCCGAACTTTGAGGCCTTTCTTTTCAAACCTTCCCAAAGGTGGCCCGAAAAAGGCGAGTCTACAATGCCAATCTCGAGTGGAATGACTACTTAGTAGATCTTCTTGGCGTTGTGCGATATGCCCATAGGACATTTGGCAGTTCCTTCACCCATTTGCCCTTGGCAACTTCCAGTCTTTTCTTGATTCCATCTAGGATGGTCTTGTTAGACGTCTCGGCTTGACCATTGCTTTAGGGGAAGCTGGTTAAATAATAGTTCTTGATTGCACAGAAGTTCTTTATTAGCTTACTGTCAAACTAGGTGCCATTGTCTACCCACAATGGCTCTTGGGATTCCGAATCAAGTGATTATGTTCTTCTAGATGAAGGTTTTTACATCTACATCTCAGATTTTGGCAAGAGGTTTAGCCTCTACCCACTTTGTAAAGTAATCAGTTACTACAAGCAAGAACTTCCTTTGTACAGTTGGGCAATTGCCCAATAAGATCCATGCCTCACTGGGCAAATGGCCAAGGACTGGACACTGGATTCAGATCGCCAACAGACTGGTGTATCAAATGTGCAAACCTTTGACACTTCTCGCACTTTCTTACATATGCTTTAGTATCCTTTTGCATGTAAAGCCACCAGAATCCCTACGATATAGCTCTGTGGGCAAGTGACCTGCCCTCTGCATGGCTTCTACACACCCCCTCGTAGATCTCGTACAAAAAGTCTTTTACATGGGAAGGATGCACACACAGCAGTAAGGGTCCAATAAAAGATCTTCTGTACAGATGGCCTTCTGTTGATAGGTAGAATCTAGCCGACTTCAGTCTTATCTTGTGAGCTTCCCTTCTGTCTTCTAGTAACTTGTCATCTCTGAAGAACTTAACTATGGTGTCCATCCAGCTTGGACCCATCTCTATACACATTGCTTCATACTCTATTATTAGAGGTTCTATACTTGGGCCTGATAGATAATATACCATGATAGATAATCTACCATGATTGTTCTTGGTTCGTTTGACTTTATGGCACTGACTAGGTTTGCTAAGGAGTCAGCATGGCTATTATCATCTCGGCTAACTTGCTGTAGTTGACAGCTTTGGAATTGTGCTAGTAACTTGATGACCTCCTTGACATAGGCCATCATCCTCTCATCTCAGGTTGTGTATTCACCCGTCGCTTGATTGACAATGAGTTGGGAGTCACAGTAGACTACCACCTCCTCGGCTTCAACTGTTGCTATTAGTTTAACCTTGCGATTAGTGCTTCATACTCTACTTCGTTGTTCGAGGCATTGAATCCCAGACGGATGGGTTGTTCTATCATTTGTCTGTCTAGCGAAACCAACACCACTCCTACCCCCGTTCCTTGTCGGTTTGAGCTGCCATTGACAAAGAGGCAAAAGGAGTTGCCGATGTAAATGTCGCAAGGCTTCGATTTTTCCTAATATTTCTTTTGTCATGTTGGGGTAGGGTTCTGTGGTCCAAGCTATGTTTCTTCTGGTTGTCCTAGGCATCCCAGGCTGAGGTTCATAGGCATCAACCTCGGACATGCTCTTGGTGTGAACTCAATGACAAAATCAGCCAAAACTTGACCCTTTATTGCTGTCCTTGGTTTGTATTCTATGTCATACTAACTTAGAACTATAGCCCATCGCACTACTCTGCCTGTCAGAATTCCATGTTATAGCATAGACTTTAATGGATGCTCCGTTAGTACCACAATCTTGTGAGCTTGAAAGTAATAGTTCAATTTCTTTAAAGCCATTACCAGAGCAAGCGTTAATTTTTCCAAGGGCAGGTACCTGGTCTCTGCATTTGCCAACGTCTTGCTCACATAGTACATTGCCTTTTGCTCTCATTCTTCTTTTCGGACAACCATGGCGTTGACGACGTGGTCCGATACTGCCAAGTACAAAAATAGTTCTTCTCCTGCAACTGGGTGTGACAACACGGGCAGGGTTGTCAGGTATTTCTTCAAGTCGGCCAAGGCAACTTCACATTCTTCCGTCCATAGGAAATCTGTGGCCTTCTTTAACAACTAAAAAAATAGTTTACACTTGTCTGAACTCCAGCTGATGAATCTGTTTAGAGCTACTGCCTTGTCGGTCAAAATCTAGACTTCCTTCATTATTGTCGGGCTTTTTAGATCAAGGATGGCTTTGATCTGATCTGGGCTTGCTTCGATTCCTTTCCTAGTTACCAAATACCCTAGGAACTTACCGGATCCTACCCCAAATATGCACTTCGAGGTATTCAGGTGAAGCCTATATGCCTTTAATATGTCAAAGACTTCTTTTAGGTTGGCCAAATGATCTCCAGGTTCTTTACTCTTAACTACCATGTTATCAATGTAGACTTCCACGGTCTTTCCAATTCGGTGCTTGAACATCTTGGTAACCAGCCTCTGGTATGTCACTCCTGCATTCTTCAGTCCAAAGGGCATTACCTTGCAACAGTAAAGTCCTTTGAGGGTGATGAATGCTATATTTTCTTCATCTGGGGCATACATGGCTATTTAGTGATAACCTTTATATGCATCTAGAAAGCTCATCCTTCCATTCCCCGATGTGACATCTACAAGTTGATCAATCTTGGACAGAGGGAAACAGTCCTTTGGACAAGCTTTGTTCAAGCTTGTGAAGTCCACACAAACCGTTCATTTGATGTTCTTCTTTTTTACTACCACTATGTTGGACAACCACATTAGGTAGTTTACTTCTCAGATTGCATGTGCTTCCAGCAGCTTCTCCACTTACTCTTCAATTGCCTGTACATGGACCAAAATAGGTCTCCTTGCCCTCTGGATCACAGGTTTGGCCGACTTGTCCACGTTAAGTCTATGGCAGGTGACCTTGGGACTGATTCCCGGCATCTCGTAAGGTGTCCAGGCAAACACCTTGATGTTCTTTCTTAAGAAATTCTTCAATTTGCTTTCTTCTTCCTCAGCTAAACCTAAATCGAAGAAGAAGAATCGCTCTTTATCTTCTTTCTGTACTAGAACCTTTTTCGTTCTTGTCAGCAGGTTCCTTGCCAACGTCATCCAAGACCTCCCGGTCTTCGTCTTCAATCTTTGTTGTTTCTGCTTCTCTGACATTACAAGTATACTTCATTTTTGCCATGGAGCAATTTTTTGCATGCACTTGATCTCCCCTTACCTCCTCAATTCGGTATTCGGTTGGGAATCGCAGCAGTTGGTGCAATGTTGAGGGAACAACCCTAATAGCATGCAACCAAGGCCTTCCCAAGATGATATTGTACGGAAGATGGGGTATCTATCACTGTGAATTCTGTAGTGACTGTCTTGGTTCCAGCTTGTACCTCCAAGTTTGTGGTCCCCAGTGGCCATGTTGGGGTCCCATTAAATCCAACCATGGGGCTGTCGAATTGCTCCAAATCATCCTTTTGAAGGCTAAGTTCCATATAACATGTGACATACATGATATCACAAGAGTTACCTTGATCAACCAAGATGCGCCTCACTTGGCAGTCTCCGATCTTCAATGTCACCACCAGAGCATCATTAGGCGGATGCTAAACTATATCTAAGTCTTCTTTAGTGAAAAATATCATCG
Organism: Camellia japonica; assembly: GCA_030407325.1. Lineage (NCBI taxonomy): Eukaryota > Viridiplantae > Streptophyta > Magnoliopsida > Ericales > Theaceae > Camellia > Camellia japonica. The sequence goes on along the minus strand of JAPPVO010000032.1, from coordinate 24,630,894 downwards.
GCCCCTGATATCCATCTATCCAAGGCTTCTCCTGCTGGACTTGGTAAATATGCTGAAGATGTCTTACCCTCTGAGTCTCTCATTGAATTTGATTCTCGTTGACCTTCGAGTGAATCACATTGATTACTCGTGGTCCTTCTGCTTGCGGTGATAGTGGTGGTGGTGTCGGCACCTGGGCCAGCTTCGTTTGTTCCTCTTTTGTTTTTGCTTCATCGATTAGGTCTCTCAGGTGTCCCTGTCTGACCAAATCCTCCAGGTGCGACTTCAGAGCCTGGCATCCTTGAGTCATATACCCGGTCTCTTCGTGGTAGACGCAATTTTTCCTGGTGCTTCTGTCCATGTATTCACTTGGGATCTTTTGCGGTGCCCTGTAGTATAACTGGTTTCTAATTTTTTCTAAGATCTTGTAAATGAGGATCTTGAAAACTGTGCTTACTGCGTGCATAGCCTTCAATCTCAATTCTGGCTTGTCGGCGCCATTGTTTCCTCGGCTACACTTTAACGAGCTGTTTCTTCTCTCCTGCCTCGCTGCATTTGTCTTTTTGGCTTTCCTGTCTTCCTCTGCTCTGGCATACTTTTCGATTCGTGCCATGAGCTTTTCCATGTTTTCGGGAGGATTTTTGCAAGGGATTGCCGAAGTGGGCAATCATCATCCAAGTTGTTCTTGGAAGAAACGAATGCAAGTTCCTGGTTACAAGCCGGGATCTAATTGTAAACCTCATAGTATCTCTTAGCATAGGCCTTGAGGCCTTCACCATCGCTAATCTTTAGAGCCAGTAGGGAGTCTACCCTCAATGGCTGCAACTTGTTTGTAACAAATCTAGCCACAAACATCTTTGGCCAGACTTTCCCAGGTCTTCACATATCCTCTCAGTAACTTGTGGAACCAATCTGACATTATCTCCTCTAACGTTAATGGAAACACTTTGCACAACAACTGCTCGTTCCTACCCCACAAAGCCATTGCATTTAAGTATAATCCAACATAAAAATTTGGGTCATACTTACCATCATAGATTTGAAATTTCAGCATGTTGAACCTCTTCAGTGCCTCAAACGCATCCAGCTCCATCGAGAACGGGGACTTCGGCTGTGCGTTGGATGTGATCTCGGCCTCGTGCCTCTTTCTCTGAAGGTAATCTCTCAGGCCCTTCTTTGTCTATTCGGGAGCTCGGCTGTCAGTCAATTTCAGTCTCTTCGGTGCGTTGCTTCCTGTGTTAGGTTGGATTCTTTTGGACTTCTCCATGTCCACTGCATCATCAAAGAAGAGATTCTGTCTGTGGATCTGTCGAGATCCCCTGACATAGGTCCCTTTTGTCCATGGTGTCCTTTGAGATTCCTCTCGCGGTATCTCGTGATTGCCGATATGAATTCCCTTGTCGCTTGCCATGTTGTGGGATAATTGGCATTATCTTCTGTCCTTTTTTTTGGACATCGGCGTTGGCCATTGGTGCCAGTGTATCTATCAAGGAAAATGTAGCTGCATCACATTGTTCTGTATCATGAAGTTGACTGCCGTCTGCAGGTCTGTCAACTTGTTCACCATGTCCTTCAATTCCTCGTCTTTTCTCAAGCATCTATCCTTCCATACCTGAAGATTGCTTTCATGGTAGTACTCATCTCGGTTTCCTCTTCTCGGGCCATTTCGGCCCTTGGCGACATCGTTCGCCTCAAGATTCACTTCCTACACTTCTTTATCGTTGCTTCGTCCTCCGGCATTAGGATCTATTTGTTCCTCATCCTCATTGTGTATGTCGTCCCCGACTCTCACCTTTTGTCCGTTGTTGGCCATCTATTCTTACTAAGTTCCCATAGATGGCGCCAAATTGTGGATGTAGATTTCTGACCTCACAACCAAACGGGGAACTTAGCTGGAGAGCATGTGGCAGAATAGATTAAGCCAACCACCTGCCAATAAGAAAGTGAGAATACCACGATAGCTCATCTACCTAGGGACACTCTGACGATCATGTCAGTCAATCTTATCTCTCAAAATATCAAACAAGTACTAAACTCACAAAATAAAACATACCTTCGACCCACGGAGATGCCTATTGTAGCTCGACTTTTTTGCGCCCCCTTTCGGAGAGCTCGAATTGGTTCTATAGTTCGGACTCCTGTCACGGTTCTGAATCTAGTCTCATAAGTGCAATGTGAAACTGATAAACACCAAAGAGTTCAATCTGGCAAATCATTTTGGAAAATTGATTTGGAATCAAATAATGCCAAAACTGGACTATTTTGCCAGATTACAGAGTCGCCACCTAAATATTTTATTTTTGAGAAATTTAGGAAACCTTGACTCGTGCCAAAGGCCACATGTCCGTCATCACCAAAGTTGCCTCGACTCGGGAACTTGGGTACGAGAAGGGAAGGTCCTGAAATGAGCACCCCCGCTTGCCCGATCAAAGGATCGGCCTCTACTAACCATGATATGTTGTTTTATAAACCTCATGTGTTCTTATTCCAGTTATTAGCTAACTTTACTATGTGACACACAAGCAAGTATAGACTAAATCGCAAGACTTAGAACATTTTAACTCATGTTTGCTTTTGAAAATGATTTGAAGTTGCCACTCTCAAGTGGGCAAAAATGTGGATTTGCCATCAAACATGATGGACTTAAAACATGATTTGCCACTTCACAAAGTAGGCTTAAAAAAACTCATATTCGCTGAACTGTTCCAATTCAAGCATCAAAGCCTTCATCCATAGGCATTCATGCAGTTTAGCAAGTAAGCATATAGCCTCATAGCAAGCATACGAAACATGGCAATATGGCGATCACACTCGTGCAAGTATGCTAAAGCATAAAACTTACCGAGTATTCCAAGCCAAAACAAAAACTAGTTAGAAAAATTCATGATCCTAACTATACAAGATGCCTAATGCAACACATGCAATAATGCAATTAATAGGCTCGGCTATTAATATGGCATATGATACAATTTGATAACATGCTTTGAAACACGTATTCAAATAAGTATCGAATTTACAATGCAGTTTGAATGATGCGCTGAGTCTCGGTGCATGCAAGACAAATGAATGGATGCAAACATGCAAGCATAAGGTATGCTAACCATTGAAAGCGGTTAAATAAAAGGGAGAAAGACGTGGGGTTGGAAGACATGCACACACACACACACACATACACGTACGCTTATTACAACATTATGCCCTCTCGAAGGAGGGTCCGAATAAATAGGCTAAATTAGGTACGCTAATTAAGCTAACTATTACAACATAATTAATTAACTAACTTATCCTAAGCTAATTAATATTACAAACCAAAATTGAAGAATTAGTTACACTAACTAATTAAGCAATTAAATGGCCTCGAGGGCGAGGGACACATGCATGCTCGGTTGCTTCGCCCGAAAATGCCACTGCCTTGCCATCGAATGCCTCTGTTTGCACTCGTTTGATCACTGAAAATTGTGCTAACTCCCAGAATTCCTCTGCTCCAGGAGCACACTTGTGCAAAAATTCATTGGTGGCCGGTCGGCTACAAAAAGTGGCCGTCGGCTACAAAAAGTGGCCGTCGGCTACTATAACTGGCCGGTCTTAGTGGCCGTTGGCCACTACTTCTGGCCAGTCGGCCACCCCTGCCCCAAACTTCTTTTTTTGCTACAACAGAGAGTAAACAGAGGCAAAGTAGTGTATTCTCAAGGTTTGTGTGCATTTTTACCCTCCTTATCATTACACAAGTTCATAAGAGTGTAATTCTTGGCCCTCAAACCATCAACCAAGCAATTTTCATGCATGATGGCCAAAGAACCAAGCTTGTACAAGCTTAATGGGTGCAAAACAAGACTCAACAAAACCACAACCCTATCATGCATGATCAAGGGTGATGGTGACCAAGAAAAATGACACATTTCATCACTTTGAGTATGAAACGTCCCATTTTTCTTGTGTTCGGATTAACGTCCGATCTGAACACATGCAATGCAACACAAAGATGGTTAATCTTGCCTCTTTTATTTTATTCATTTTGTTTACACATTTTAAGTTACCAACTTATTCTTTAATCGGTTTAGTCCAAGGTGAGTGTCCTCTAATGAGAGAGGTGTCAACCAAGGGATGATTTAAGGCATGGGAGAGATCATACCGTTGGTTAGTAGAAACCCTCAAAAGAGGATTAAAACCATTAAGCATAAATGTCAATCTCAGGTTTAAACACAACCCTAAGGTCGACCACCCCTCAAAGCAAATGAAAAAGTGATGAAATGAGGGAGGTTGCAGACATTATATGTGTTGAAATTGTATGCAAAATGACACTACAACATGCAAGCAACTCATGCAAATCGTGTTTAAAAGCCGGAAACACCAAACTAGTGAAGATCAATACACTATAGGCATGCAATACAAAGCTCATAAGGTACAAACACTTCAAAACAGTCCTAAAATAGCCTAAGAAGAGTCCTAAAACATGTTTGAAGTAAGCTAAAAATAGTTAGAATAAGAGGCTAAAACATAGCACAAGCTAGACTATCAAGCACAATTGCACTAACATGTAGCAAAAAATGCTGAGATTAAGCTAATTTATGCTAGAAAAACATGCTAACATGTAAGGCTACCTAGGCATGCAAACAAGACACAAGGAGGGGAGGCTAACCCCTCCAATTTTGGACTTCAAAACAAGGTTTTTACCACTGAAATAACTCTAATTTTCAATGGTTAAAAGGCCCAAAAAGTTTGATTTAAAGGTGTTGAAAGATGGCACAAAAAGCTTCACAAGCCAAAGAGCCAAAAGAGGGGGACAGCCCCCTAACTCACAAAGGCTCAAACCACCATTTTTAGGACTGAAAAACAGAGGTTTTTATAGTTGAAAACCAGGCCAAAAATAGTACAAAAAAGATGGTGAAACAAGTTATGCAAAACAAGTTGAAAAGGTGAGTCTTATACCTCTTGAAGCACAACACACTTTAGGCACAAATGAGGCACCAAATCAAGCTAAAATCACCTTCTAAGGCTCAAAGAAGGTCCCAAAGAATCTCAGCCCAATAATAAGCAACTTTGGTTAAGGGTGCCTAGGCAAAAGAGAAGTGTATCTCTACTTGTATGCACAAAAGGGCAAGAGAGAGAGAAATCTAGAGAGAGAATTGTAGAGAGAGAGGCTCCCAAACTTTCCAACCTTGAAAATGATAGAGAAGGGCCTCTATATATAGCAATATATGAGCTTTAGGTCGAAATATCTAATTTAGAGACAACTGGAGCTTGTGGAAGACAACTGGAGGTAAATATCTACAAAATCTGAGCTTTTTTCATTGGTGGCCAATCGGCCAGAAGTGTGCATTGTCGGCCACCAAAAATCTATTTCCAGGCCCAACTTCAAACGAGCATAACTCCTTCATCTGGACTCCTTTGCAGGTCATTCTTTTGTCTAAATTGAAACCCCGGAAGTAAGCTTTCCAACGATGGCAGCCTCATATCAAAATTCCAAGTGTGCAAAACTATATGCCTATTTTTGTGAAGATTGCTCATTTCCAGCTCAATCGGATTGATGCCTAACTTCAACCAGCCATATCTCCATCATCTGGACTCAACTTTCGGAGATCCTTGAGTGTAAAATGAAGCCCCAGAAGTCTTATTTCCAATGGTGGTGGCCTAACAACTTAAGTCCAAGTGTAAAAAAGGATAGACCTGATTTAGTGAAGGCTGCGCACTTCTCTCTTAACGGTTCATGCCCAACTTCTTCCCCAACTTGGTTTCTTCTCTCCCATCTTATTTTCTTCAACTCCAAACCTCTAAATAAGGTGTTTTGAAAGATTTTTCAAAAAGTTCACCTCTCTTTCATACATTTTCATTTTGTCATTGCTCGGTTTATCGAAAAGCGCAACATTTAACGAAATGCGAGCCTCGGAACATCGTAGGAACTTTTTCAAAAATAGTTTGAAAGAGAGGGTTTTAAGATCTAAAAATACTGGTCAAAATAGTTTTGGTCCAAAAATGGGGTGTAAGGTTGGGATTTGACGCTCTCTTTGCCAAAGAAATTGAACCTTTGCACTGCACAACTTTCATCACCAAGTAAGCAATCAGTGACGCCCAAGTATTAAGGACGGTCAAAAATGAGGTGTCTACAGTTGCCCCTCTTTGACAGAGCTCAGAGTCATGAAATGACATGAGTAAATGTCAAATCCCAGAGATGACCCATTTTTGACAAGGCCGAAGACATGGACAAATAAACAAAATGCAAATGCAGTTGGTTGAACCTGAGGGTTGCGTACGTATCCCTTTGCAAGGAATCAAACCAGCGTAGTTCAGGGGCAGAATGCAAATGATATGCAGTTCAATGAAATAATCAAACCACAGGCAGTGCAAAACCACACAAATATCATAAATAGATGGAGATGCAACATCAAACTATGTTTAACACAGAAAAGGTGCCGGTTCCTGCAAACCACAATTCTCTTAGTGGAATAGGCGTGTGCACATGCAAAACTATGTGTTTCGCAGAAAAAATACAAGTAATTGGGTGGGATGATATAAGTGAGGAATGATCTGCTGAGGAAAGATCGTGATCCTAAATGTTGAATGCAACAAAACAAAGTATGATGTAATGAATGTAATGGATACAGTGAATAAGGTGCAAGCCAAACCACATTTTACCTAGAAAAGGTATGGACACAAAACAGACCACGTCTAACATAGAAAAGGTGTCGAAACCCTCAGACCACAATTCTCTTAGTGGAATAGGCACGTACACATTATCACAAAACCATGCTTTAACGAAGGAAACGTATGAGCACATGCCAAACTAAGCTTAACATGGAAATGATGCAGGCGATAAAATGGTATGATGTAATGGATGTAACAGATAGTGCAGTAGACGCAAAAGGGTGACATACTCCAACCACGCTGGAATCGTGAAAAGAGGAAGAACAAATCCCAAACACGCTAAAATCGTGTGAGGAAAGGGACACTTAAACCACGCTGAAATCGTGAGATGAGGTCCTGAGAAAACCATTCAAGGGCACGTTCCACACATCCTTAGATAAATTCCAAACACGCTGAAATCGTGTGAGGAAAAGAACACTCTAACCACGCTGAAATCGTGAGATGAGGTCCTAAGAAAACCATTCAGGGGCGCGGTGCACGTGTCCTGAGATAAATTCAAAACACGCTGAAATCGTGTGAGGAAAAGAGCACACTAACCACGCTGAAATCGTGAGAAGAGGTTCGAAAACAACTACTCAGGGGCGCGTTCCATGCATCCTGAGATAAATTCCAAACATGCTGAAATCTTGTGAGGAAAAGAACACTCTAACCGCGCTAAAATCGTGAGAAGAGGTCCCAAGACAAACCAATCAGGAGCGTGTTCCACACAACCTGAGATAAATTCCAAACATGCTAAAATCATGTGAGGAAAGGGACACTCTAACCACGCAGAAATCGTGAGAAGAGGTCCAAAAAAAGCAATCAGGAGCGCATTCCACGCATCCTGAGATAAATTCCAAACATGCTGAAATCGTGTGAGGAAAGGGACACTCTAACCACGCCGAAATCGTGAGAAGAGGTCCAAAGAAAAGATGTTAGGAGCGCGTTCCATGCACCCTGAGATAAATTCTAAACATGTTGAAATCGTGTGAGGAAATGGACACTCTAACCATGCCGAAATCATGAGAAGAGGTGCAAAGAAAAGACATCAGGAGCGCATTCCACGTATCCTGAGATAAGCCCCGAGGGACAACGATCCTAAACGCTACTTTGCGTAAAAGGATAAATGATACAAGATAATGCAAGGTGCAAAGAAATGTAATACATGCGATAATATGATACATGTTACAAGAAATGTCGTGCATGATGTTTAGGGAATGCAATAAACAAACAAAGCGGAACTTGAAAAAGCACCTCATGGAGTGAGTGGCGATGAACCACTCTACTCTGATAGGGATCTCCCCTTGTGTTCTTCGAATTCTTACCTTGTATTCTTTGAACTCTTACCTTCAACTCACAGTACAAAGGTCCTGAAATGCTGACACGGGGTAACCTCTGCATGTAGAAGCTACGGATGCTGCTTGTCTTCCTGATCATATTCACAATTTTCCCTATTCTCCAATGGGGTGACAGACTAGGTTGGTTCAGTATCCAGAATTGAGGCGCACATATGCTATCTCAATCTATGGGGCTGCCATACAGATTTCAAGCCAAGGATACACCCTTGGGTATTTAAACCAGACTTTAGTCTCGAAAATTCCAAACCTTTGTGTTCTAGGCATCGCCATTCGAACTTTAGTTTCCACCGTTGCAGTTGATCTCCTAGGAACTCATTGTAAACACAGCCAAGATGCCTCTGGCAGGGAATGGTACTCAGGGAGAGCACTTCAGATTGCCATTTGAGCTTGAAGTAGGCTTGAGCTTAAGCTTGAGGTGGAGGTACACTCATACTTCGGAGCATTGACAAGGCTTGAAACGGTATATCCAAAATGCAATCTCGGAATTTGCTGGAGTTGAAACACAGTCAGATGCTCCAATTTTCCCTCTTTTCTTTTGCTTTGCAATCTAGAACCTATATAGCTTTAGATAGGTCCTATTTCTATTGTTCTCACATGACCTGGGTTGAACCCTGCAGTTTATGAAAGAAAGAATCCTGTTTTGTACAAATGTGGAGAATGGCATAGTACTCTGGGCACAAAATGATTTATTTTTGAAATTGAAATTGAGAAATGAGTTCTTAACTAGGTATTGAGCCTATAACTGGCTGCAGTACACCATAACTCAACAAAGCAAAAACAAAGGTAAAACAACCTAAACATATCTATTGACACTTACTGAAATCAAAACGACTCAAAACAAGAATCGAGACAAACAAAGACAATAAACACAACACTCGGATATGTTCTAATGGCAAGAGACCTCTCGGTTCATGGCGAGCCTGCATCTCTAGGTATTATTTCCCACCCTTTCTTATTTGTGATTCTCACATCACTTTGGCACTCAATCTCTTTTTCTCTGAAAAGCCTTTTCCTTACTTTTTGTCTTAAAGCACATCTCTCTATTTTTGAATCTCTCTGATTTTTATCCCTCCCCTGGGGGGTTGATGGATAAGCAGGAAGCTGTGGGCTCTTGCCCCTAGTATTCTACTAGATTCTCCTTCTTTCACTTACAACTAGTGAGCTTTCCCACAGAGGGGGGTTGTGGTGTAACTAGATATATAATAGATCTGCAACTGACATCAGTTGACAATGCCCTTGGCTTAACTTGATTGAGATGAACTACAATACGTCTCACCGGCCAGGTATACAATTGATTGGTCTCACACATTGCATTTTCTATGTCCTCATTCCGGGTCAGACGCCAATTTGGGTGTGATCAAACATGTCTAGATGAGGGGGTCGAATACCCTACTCCAGTTCCAGTTTGTGCTTCGCACTTAACTTGGTACCTCGCTGCTTGGAGGATGAGAGCTTTTGGCCTTCTGTTGTTAGCTTTAGTTGTGCCCTTTCTGGCGAGTATATTGATAACGAGGAATAGACAGAAAACTTGACTCGACTGTGCCCCTAGTTCATCATTTTGACCATTTTTTGTTTTTGGCTTTCTACTAAAACAATTTTGACTAACATGAGAGTTAGATTAACATGCTTGTTCAATTTTCTGATTTGAGATCATGCAAGTCAGGTTATGAGCACTAAAAAATTTCCTTTTTTGGATCCAAGAAATGGTCCAGTTTTGGAAAATTGGAATAATTTTCGAGAGAATTAGTCAACCTCATTAAAAATCCTCAAAACTGTTTTTGCAAATGGCCATTGCTCAACCAACATAGAATTTACTCTTGAGATGCACAATCTCCAATCTGAACTTGAATTGTCTTGCAGCTGAATCTTTCTAACGGAATAGGTCAGTCTAATTTTGAATGAAGACAAGCCAATTCGCACCTGCATAAGACAGCTGAGTTTGAACAAGGATAAACCAATCAACATGGATGAGCCAAGCAGGCTGAAAATGATTGGGGCCGAACTTCAGGATGAAGTTGCCTACGTATCCCAAACATGGGAATCAGGCCTGACGTAGTTCCGGGTCGAGGTTTATTCGGGTGTTGACACTCTCCTTTTATACTCTAACGTTTGCTAAGGCCGCCCTTCCGGATTTTCAACCTTGCGAGCTCTGTTTTTCTTTTCTTTTCATTTTTTCATTTTTTGTTCTTTTTCTTTTCATTTTCTTGCTCTAACTTTTACCTAGGTCGCCCTTCTAGGTTTTCGGCCCAGCGAGCCTCTCAAGGATAATAAAAGTTTAACTTGTCCATGTTGATCGATTTTGAGATCTCGAAGCCATCTGAATCCAGGAGAATGGCTGTTGTTCGCTGATGATGTGGGAGTCCATCCAATCGGGTCTAAATTTACCCCTAGTGTTGTGGATAGGAACCCAATTGTCCTTTCAGCAATAAATTTTCTTCTTCCAGCTGCTAGAATTTGGCTTTCTTGCCAGTCTTCATTGGTTTGTAGAATAACCCATCTTTTGAATCTTTGAGCACATCTGACATTTTTGCCCCTAGTTCAAGGGCTACTTCTAATCTAGCCTTGCAAGCTTCATTTGATGACATCTAATCTTCTCGATCTGACCTTCTTGCATCTAGTTCAAGGGTTGCTTCCGATCCGGCCATACAAGCCTTATGTTGTGGTTGATCGTTGAACATTCTAAATCAAAGTTCAAGGTTTGAAAGCAAAGGGGTCGAATCTCAAGACCGTGAGTGATCCTATGCTGCACAATCTCATGATCAATTCCAGTTATGTCTTTGTAGGACCACGCAAACATTTTTTTTGAAATCTTTTAATAAAGCTACTAGTTGCTCGCGTCGAAGACAATGCAGAACCAATCTGGATCAAGCCAGGATCCTTCTCAATACTCACATCAACAAACATGATCTCATTCATTAAGGGCTTAGCATGCCTCTCTTCCTCTCAATTGATCAAATTTTTACAAATCCCAAGGAATTCCTCTCTCTTTGTTTTCAACACAACGTTAGAAAAAGTTTTGAAAAACTTAGGTCAATGCAATGACTTAAAGGCACAGAAAAGTAGGTGAAAATCTCTGTCGTTTCATTCAGAACTTCTAGCATAACTAGCATAATGATAGAAACAGATGCAAAAGAAAGAATGTAAAAGACAAACACAAAACAAGCAAGTGATGTCCGAGGTAATACCCTCGAAATCACCCGACTCTAACACAACAGGACTAACTCGATACGACAAGACAGACTCAATACAACACAACAGAACTGACTTAATACCCAAGTCAGAAAGTATAATAAACAGCATTTTCAAACTGTTCAAACCAGTGTGTGCCGTCCACCATATCTGGAGTAAAATGAGCGTTTTCGGCAGGTGGTTCATCCCCGATCACATAATCACATTATCCCCCAAGTTCATCAATCCAATACCGATAAACTTTGCAGGACCTGGTACGACGATGACCTCTTCATCGTTCAGATCTTGTATTTTATGGCGAAGATGAAAAAACTGTTAGTGTCATGGCCAGTTTGTTGATGGAAGACACAGTATTTGGCCGGATTATGCTTGGCCGGAAGGGGATCTGGGAGAGGCCGAGGCTCAAAGGGTTTGAGATGGCCTTATCCTATAAGAATTTGAAGAGCTTTGGACAAGGTCATGTAAAGCGGGAAAAAGACCCTCTAGCCTCGAGGTTAGTGCTTTGAGGTTTGTGGAGTTATGTTGGATGTACCAGTAAAGGGGTTGGCAAGTGTTGATTGGGTTTGCTGATCTCTTCCGAGTGTAGGATTGGAGCTGAAAGGGGCATTTTTGGTACGACATCCCTTTTCTCAGCTTGCCCCTTGATTCAGAATGCTCTCATCCTGAGTGGCAAAAGTGTCATCCACAGTCTTTGCAACAACGACGAGCACTTGCTGTTTGTTCAACCCTTCAGCCTTTAAAGCCTCAACAGCCCACTGAAGATGTTCATAGGGACTAATGCCTGCCCATACCTTGTTCTTGCCATTTGCCTCCACTTTGCCAATGGATTGGCCTTTTCTAATGCAGCCCGTCCTAAGATTGGGGAGCCTTTTGGTGTGAAATTTCTGGCATGTGATGTGGTTGATGATGGAGCCAATATCCCAAAGGCTAGATCTTCCACTGTTCTCTAAAGATCTTCAATCATTCTCATCAGCTCAGAAATAGTGGGTTTAGGGGTTTGAGATGATTGGGATTCGAGTGCATCCATCATGCACAAGTTCGTGCTTTCTGGAATGAACGCCTCAGGCTTAGGTAAATGGACTGGGGTGATGTATATTCTCGGGTTGTAGGTGGATTGCAGTGTATGGATGAGGTTAAGGTGTGGATGAGGTACTTGGTCATTGGGGTCTTGAGGTGGAGCTATCGTCTGGTTGTCAATGAGATTCTGGACCTCATGACGAAGGCGGTAGCAGCAATCGGTGCCATGACCACGCTACTAATGATACATGCAGTATTTGGTGAGGTTATGTTTGGCAGGGAGTGGGTTAGACAGAGGCTGAAGATCAAGGGCTTTGAGATACCCTCTTTCCATCAGAACTTTTAGTGCGCTGGTTAGGCTCATATAGAGGAGGGTGAAAGTTCTACCTTGAGCTCGAGCTAGGCTGGCTGTTTGTAGGCTTCATTTGGCAAAAATGTTAGTTGTGGCGACTATATTGATTTCAATGAGTTTGGGAATAGTGCTACCACCAGCATTGGTACTCCTTGCAAAAACCCTTCTTATTGGTTCACTTGTTCTGGGAATAATCCCTCTGTTGAACGCACTCTCCATCTGAACCCCCAGTTCATGCAATCTTTTGAAAGTGAACAGTGGAGCCACTATTAACTTTTGCAACATATCAAGCTCAAGGTTCTACACCACTATCCGTAGTCGGTCCCTCTCAGAAGGGCGATCTGTCATCTATGCTGCCTTTGCTCTCTATCTTGCAACAAATTCCACAAAAGACTCTGTGGGATTCTGGTGGGTTGCTTTAAGGTCTTGGGTGGTTATTTTAAGTTGGGTATTGTAAGAGTACTGATTGACAAAGGCCTCAGCCAACTCTTTCCAATTCTGCTTCACTTTATCCTCCAACTTGGCGTACCAAGTGGCTGCTTTGCCCGACAGGGTTTTTTCATTCAGAGAGAGTTTCTGCGGCTTAGTTAGACCCATCGGTTTCAGGACATCCAAGAAAAGTCGGATATGTACCATAGGATCTCCAGACCCGTCAAAATGGTCAATATGTGGCATTTTGAATCTGTCTGGGAGCCTTACGGCAGCCTCGGTGTACCCATCCTCAGTGTCGGGAATGAAGTTAAGGCCCTGTGCCTTTTTTAATTGCTTCTCAAGGTTCGCAATTTTCACCGAGGTTGGATCGAGATCAGTAGAATCAAGGGGATAAATCCTTTCATTAGGCTGCACCAAGGGTCTAAAAACTCGAGCCTGAGCCAACCCTTCTCGGGAATCCGAACCATGCGAATCTTCAACTGGTGGAACTGGGTCAAAGTTCGGCTGGGGTCCCGAGACTGGATGTGTGGTAGGTGCCCCAGATGGGCGTTGCATTTCAGCATAGGTCTCATCCTGCATGGTGATTCTCTGGTTTAATGCTGCTATCATGGCTGCAACTTCTTCCGGACTCTGTGCCATCACGGGTCTGCTAAGTTCAACAAAGGTGATCTAGCTAGTGACTCTCGGATCAGTTGAACCAATGAGCCCTGTCCGGGCCTTCTTCTGCCTTGCCACCAGCGAAGGAAACACTGGTTGCCCTTGATCTAAATCTCCAACCTGACAAAGTCTATCAACACAAGTCTAGTGTACCCGGGGGATATTGGAGCCTTCTGAAGCTATGGTTCCAGGACTACCTAGCAAAAGAGAAAACAGACAGCACCTCAACCTGATTTCACTAGAACAGACATGAGCATAGCTGAATGACTGTACTCTTTACAGCATTCTGCCCCACAAACTGATACCACCTTGGCAACTGATATGCACATCCCTGTACAATTTCACTGTAAAGCACATACCAAGCAAGTGAGAGCCAAAACACCCATATGAGGGGGTATAGTTACCCTGTCCTAGTTTCATCAGGAGCTAGGGTTTCACTATGCACAACAAGTGGCTTCACAAAATCCTGCATTCGGGTAAGCATCATGTCCTAGCTTGGAACAGTCTCTATGGCTTTACTATATGTAGCTAGGCCGATTGGTCAAAACATGGTACCTCAACGAGACCACCTAATATACTTCTCACACCTAACACCGAGAAGTGAAAGGAGGATCAAATGGTACAGTGGTAGTCTAGATCCAAGGGTTGTGTTCCCATCGTGGCAGAACCTGCAACCGGTCAGTCTTTTGGCAAGCTTTTCCAAGCAAGCCTCTGGCAAACCACTCAGGAATAGTAGATGGCAAACATTGTGAATTAAGCGCACCGATGCAAATGCAAATGCAAAGAAACACATAAGTGTAGATAAAATGACATATCATGAGTTCGAGTCAAGTTCTCTAAATCCCCAGCAGAGTCGCCAGAAACTGTAGCTTGACTTTTTTGCGCCCCCTTTCAAAGAGCTCGAATTGGTCCGACAGTTCGGACTCCTGTCACAGTTTTGAATCTAGTCTCACAAGTGCAATGTGAAACTGATAAACACCAAAGAGTCCGACCCGGTAAATCATTTTGGAAAATCGATTTGGAATCAAATAATGCCAAAACTGGACTACTTTGCCAGATTACAGAGTCGCCACCTAAATATTTTATTTTTGGGAAATTTAGGAAACCCTGACTTATGCCAAAGGCCACGTGTTCATCATCACCAAAGTTGCCTCGGCTCGGGAACTTGGGTATGAGAGGGGAAGGTCCTGAAATGAGCACCCTCGCTAGCCCGATCAAAGGATCGGCCTCTACTAACCATGATATGTTGTTTTATAAACCTCATGTGTTCTTATTCCGGTTATTAACTAACTTTACTATGTGACGAACACAAGTAAGTGTAGACTAAATCGCAAGACTTGGAACATTTCAACTCATGTTTGCTTTTGAAAATGGTTTGAAGTTGCCACTCTCAAGTGGGCGGAAATGCGGATTTGCCATCAAACATGATGGGCTTAAAACATGATTTGCCACTTCGCAAAGTGGGCTTAAAAAAACTCACATTCGTTGAACTGTTCCAATTCAAGCAACAAAGCCTTCATCCACAGGCATTCATGCAGTTTAGCAAGTAAGCATATAGCCTCATGGCAAGCATGCGAAACATGGCAATATGGCGATCACACTCATGCAAGTATGCTAAAGCATAAAACTTACCGAGTACTCCAAGCCAAAACAAAAACTAGTTAGAAAAATGCATGATCCTAACTGTACAAGATGCCTAATGCAACGCATGCAATAATGCAATTAACAAGCTCGGCAACTAATATGGCATATGATACAATTTGATAACATGCTTTGACACATGTATTCAAATAAGTATTGAATTTGCAATATAGTTTGAATGATGCGCCGAGCCTCGGTGCATGCAAGACAAATGAATGGATGCAAATATGCAAGCATAAGATATGTTAATCGAAACATGACCCTAATCTAACCATTGAAAGCAGTTAAATAAAAGGGAGAAAGATGTGGGGTTGGAAGACATGCACACACACACACACGTACGCTTATTACAACATTATGCCCTCTCGAAGGAGGGTCCGAATAAATAGGCTAAATTAGTTATGCTAATTAAGCTAACTATTACAACACAATTAATTAACTAACTTATTCTAAACTAATTAATATTACAAACCGAAATTGAAGAATTAGTTACACTAACTAATTAAGCAATTAAATGGCCTCGAGGGCAAGGGACGCACGCATGCTCAGTTGCTTCGCCTAAAAATGCCACTGCCTTGTCATCGAATGCCTCTGTTTGCACTCATTTGATCATTGAAAATTGTACCAACTCCAAGAATCCCTCTGCTCCAACTCAGGAGCACATTTGTGCAAAAATTCATTGGTGGCCAGTCGGCTACAAAAAGTGGTGTCGGCTACTATAACTGGCCGGTCGGCTACTGCTAGTGGCCATTGGCCACTACTTCTGGCCGGTCGGCCACCCCTTCCCTGAACTTCCTTTTTTTGCTACAACAGAGAGCAAACAGAGGCAAAGTAGTGTATTCTCAAGGTTTGTGTGCATTTTTACCCTCCTTATCATTACACAAGTTCAAAAGAGTGTAATTCTTGGCCCTCAAACAATCAACCAAGCAATTTTCATGCATGATGGCCAAAGAACCAAGCTTGTACAAGCTTAATGGGTGCAAAACAAGACTCAACAAAACCACAACCCTATCATGCATGATCAAGAGTGATGGTGACCAAGAAAAATGACACATTTTATCACTTTGAGTATGAAACGTCCCATTTTTCTTGTGTTCAAATTAACGACTGATTCGAACACATGCAATGCAACACAAAGATGGTTAATCTTGCCTCTTTTACTTTATTCATTTTGTTTACACATTTTAAGTTACCAACTTATTCTTTAATCGGTTTAGTCCAAGGTAAGTGTCCTCTAATGAGAGAGGTGTCAACCAAGAGATGATTTAAGGCATGAGAGAGATCATGCCGTTGGTTAGTAGAAACCCTCAAAAGAGTATTAAAACCATTAAGCATAAATCTCAATCTCAAGCTTAAACACAACCCTAAGGTCGACCACCCCTCAAAGCAAATGAAAAAGTGATGAAATGAGGGAGGTTACAGATATTATATGTGCTGAAATTGCATGCAAAATGACACTACAACATGCAAGCAACTCATGTAAATCGCGTTTAAAAGCCGGAAACACCAAACTAGTGAAGATCAATACACTGTAGGCATGCAATACAAAGCTCATAAGGTACAAACCCTTCAAAACAGTCCTAAAACAGCCTAAGAAGAGTCCTAAAACATGTTTGAAGTAAGCTAAAAATAGCTAGAGTAAGAGGCTAAAACAAAGCACAAGCTAGACTATCAAGCACAATTGCACTACAAGCATACAAAGCAAGCCTCATATAGCGATCCAGGTTTTTCCCCAACTTTCATTGTGTTCGGACTCAGGTTTTGTAGTTGTGTGTTGTTGTCTATATCTTGTTTCCATCTTTTAATTCCTTGTATTTGAGTTTTGGGATATGTTGGGCGAGTTTGGAACAAATTGGTTGTGAGTTGGTTCAAATGGTTGCTGTCCAGGATTTGGCTTCGTCGCTCGAGCGAGCCTTTAGTATTTGCTTCTTCGCTCGAGCGAAGGTTCTTGTGCTCAAGCGAGCTTTCTGTGGTGTGTCTCTTCGCTCAAGCGAGCACTCTTGCGCTCGAGCATGCGTCTGTGGACCTGAAGGTTGGTATTCTTCGCTTCAGTGAGCTTTCTTGCACTCGAGTGAGCCCTGTGTTTTGTGTTCCTTCACTCGAGCGAACACTCTTGCGCTCGAGCGTGCGTCTGCATGAGTGGCAGACCTGAAGCTTTGCAATGTTCGCTCGAGCGAGCTATTTGTTGTGTTTGGTCGCTCGAGCGACAAGTCCTTCGCTCGAGCGAGCGTCGCATATATCAGTTCGCAACGGCGTGATTTTTATCACTTTTTCATCTTCTTTTTCACTCCAAACCCTAAATCCGACTATCTCTCTCTCTACACTCCCTCTCTCTCTATACCCTTTGTTCTAGAGGTTTTCTACCCTACTCCCTTTGTTAAAAAGGTAGAGCTTTGTGTGGGCTTCACTTTGATCTGAAAAAGTGTAGATTTGGAGCACTTTCAAGTTTCTCCTTCTTCTCCTTTGAGCTTCCCCATTTGAGGTAGGGATAAACTACTCCTTAATATGAGTTTTGACATAAATATTGGTCATTTTGTATAGATGGTGGTATTTGGGAATTTTGGGAAAAGTTAGGGTTTGAGTTTGAATTTATAAAAGAGGGGTTTCCTATTTTGGGGTTCCATTTGTATGAGAGGTCTTGAAAATGGGTCATTTGAAAATAATGGATGAAATTTGGCCATGGGAGCAATATTAGAGAAAAATGGGAAAATGCCCTAATTTTGAATTATATACATTGTTTGTATAAATGAAGTAAATTGTGGAAATATGAAATTGGAGGAAATTGTGATTAAATGGTGTAATTGGATTGATAAATCCCTAATCTATGGAAAAGTTGATAAATTATCTGTTGATAGATTTATTTATCTTTTTAGAAATAACTGTTTTGGACTATCGTGGAGGATAGCCATGATTGTTGTAGAACTGCATGATGATTAGGTAAATTGAAACTAATCAATTGGATTATGTCATTGAATATGACGGTTGGATTAACACATTGAATATGTGCTTTAATTGGTCATTGTATATGATAACGTGTTTAAATACATTGCATATGTATCTTTGTTTGGGAGGAGATAGGGGATGGACTCCATTGATAATTAAGTTAGCTGGAGTGTCTAGGGTGAAAGTCCCGAAATCCTGTATACATTTGAATGACATTGATGATTGAAGTGTTGATAATAGGAGTTGTAGTCTCATTTTGAATTGTTTGGATAAATAATGAACCATGTCTATGAATTGATTTGGATAAATAAATTGAAGCGAATTAAAATATGGATGTAAATGTTGTTGGGCTGTGGAAATGGTGTAAGTTGGTTTACAATTGTTAACCATTTATCGAATGCTTATGTTTTAGTTATTTCTCATATTTGGTTTAGCATATCCCTACTGGGCATTGGCTCACCCTACTTGGGACACCATTTTCAGGTATAGGTGACATGCTGCCTCCAAGGTCTTAGCTTGGGAGGTTTAGGAGTTGAAGACTCCGTTTTGTTATTTTTGTTTTGATGATTACATGTAAATTCAAGCCGAGGGCTTTATATGTAAAGAGTTAGAACTCTTCTTTTATTGTAACCAAGTTATCACTTGGATGATGTAAGCTCGTAGGGCATTTATTTTGTTGCTAACATGTAATATTGTTTCTAAAGGAGATTCTGATAAATGAAATGTAACTTATCTATTATGTTTATGGATCTTATGCATGATTATCTTAAGTCTTATTTTTTGAGGACGTTATTACTTGGTATCAGAGCGTACCGGGTTTGAATACTTTGGGTACGTGGCAAGTGGTTAGTACCACAATGGGTTTGCCTCGCTTGTTAGAGACTTATGTATAATGTTATGTGCTTATATAATAACATGTTTATATGGCTATATGGGTATGGGATTTAGTTTCTAGGATGTTGATCGGGTCTATGGGTTTCTGGGAGTCCTGTTGGAAAGGCACTTGATCACTGCCGTTTCTAACTGGAACTCTAACAACGCCACAGGATGGTCATTATCCGGAAATGAAATTCGTAAGTGCTTATGTGATTATGTGCTTATATGGAGTGAATTACAGTTGTCCATCATATTAGGACGCGAGTGCAATAGCTTCGACATATTTGTGAATGTGCTAATGTATTTGTTACCTTTATTAGGATGTCAGGACGAGGTCGTGGTGGTAGGCGTGGTAGGCGTAGTAGGCCTAGGAGGCAGGAGATGCTTATACCGGATGAAATTCCAGCGTAGGAGGAGGGAGTTGGTCAGGCTAACGTGGCCGAGCCAGTAGGTCAGCAGGCCATAGGCACCTTAGCCCGTGAAATGGCCGAAGCATTAAGGGAATCTATGGACATTCTCAGGGATGAGACTCAAGTCTAGGCCCAAGTAGCTGAGGCAGGGCTATCTTTTCTAAAGAGGGAGTTCTTCCAGTCGAATCCGGACGAGTTGTTGGGTGACCCTAAAGAGCCACTGAAGGCTGATGAATGGCCAGAGCAAATGACGAAGACGTTTGAGATGCTTGACATCGAAGACAAAGGTCTGAGAGTGACCTTGGCGTCCTTCTAGTTGAAGAGAGACGTGGGTCAATGGTGGAAGTATGCACGGGGGTGCATTGGAGGGACTTGGGAGGCCTTTGTTGAAGTTTTCCAAAACAAGTATTTGCCAACTACAGTGAGGAAAAAGTTGAGGGATCAGTTCTCTCAGCTTAAGTAGTTGAAAACACCAGTGGCAGAGTTCAAAGCCACTTTTACTAGCTTGTCTAGGTTTGCACTGGAGTTGGTGGCGACCGAGGAGCGTAGATATTTGGAGTTTGAGAAGAGGTTACGGACCGGGCTCATGTTTAGAGTTGCTGGTTCCATGATTAGAGATTATGGGTGCCTTGTGGAGGCTGCTGCCCATCTTGAGACCATTATGCATGCAGAGGAGGAGAGGATGAGGGGCTCTAGGAGGAGTCAGGATAGTTAGGGGGACGGTAAGAGGCAGCGGGGTTCTAGCCCTCAGCAGTCCCAAGGAGTGCATTCGAGATCTACCTTTCCAATACCGAGTTCGAGTTCTGGGAGAGGCGGTCAGGGAGACATCACCTGTTACAAATGTGGTCAGCTGGGCCACAAGTCTCCAGCTTGCCCACAGAGGGGGAGGAGGGCAGCGTGCAGCATCATCTTCGACTCGTTCTTAGGGCCAGAGTCAGGCCAGAGGCCAGCCGCTCACTTGTTATCAGTGTGGGCAGGCGGGGTACTTGAAGAGGTTTTGCTCACAGTTGGGTGGCACATCTGGTGCGTCTGGTTCGAGACAGACACAGAGTTATGAGCCAACTCAGTCAGTTCAGGCCTCGAGGGCTAATTAGGGAGCCTTTTCAGCTCAGTTTGTGTAGCAGTCTTATGCTCCGAGAGGTGAGCAGGTAGATCAGAGACCTACAGGGCGCGTGTATGCTGTTACAGCACCAGATCTTGTACCGGCTCCATCTGTTGTGAAAGGTACCTTTTTGTTTTGCAACTCAATTGCTAATGTGCTAATTGATACGGGTGCATCCTATTCCTTTATATCTTCTACATTTGCATCTGTCTTGGGGTTGGAGTTGGCGCAGTTAGCATCTCCTATTTGTGTTATATCAGTTATTGGGGGCGAGATGGTTTTGAAACAAGGGTGTTGGGGCTGTGATATAGAGGTCGCCAATCATTGGCTTCCCTTTTCTTTTGTATTGATGGACATGTTTGGGTTTGATGTGATTTTGGGTATGGACTGGTTATTGTCATATCGGGCTATTATAGATTGCTACCGTCAGAGGGTTACTGTATGTACTTTGAGCAGTGACTGCTTCCATTTCTTGGGAGATCAGGTTGGTAGGGTTTTACCGCCGGTGTATGATCCGCGAGGGCGGAGTGAGCTTAGTTGTCTTCTCACTAGCTTTATAAGTAGTGAGTGTGATGAGACTCAGACTGAGTTGCCAAGAGTGGTTTGTGAGTACTCTGACGTCTTTCCCGAGGACCTTGTTAGTTTACCACCCCATCAAGAGATCGAGTTCTCTATTGACTTAGTGCCTGGCACGGCATCGATTTCTATGGCACCATATCGTTTTGCCCTAGCCGAGATGAATGAGTTGAAGATTCAACTTCAAGAGTTGCTAAATAATGGTTTTATTCTCCCTAGTACTTTGCCTTGGGGAGCACCGGCCCTCTTTGCTAAGAAGAAAGATGGGGCTTTGAGACTTTGCATGGATTACCGAAAATTGAACCGGGTTACGGTTAAGAACAAGTACCCTATGCCTCGTATAGATAATCTATTTGATGAGTTGAAAGGATCCCGTTGTTTATCTAAGATAGACTTGAGATCGGATTACCATCAGTTGAGGGTCAAGGAGGAGGATATCCCGAAGACGGCATTCCGTACGCGGTATGGCCATTATGAGTTTCTGGTGATGCCTTTTGGGCTTACGAATGCACCGGCTGTGTTCATGGACTTGATCAACCAGATTTTTCGAGAGTTCTTAGACCACTTCGTAGTTGTCTTTGTGGACGACATTCTGATTTATTCACCTTCTGAAGAAGAGCACAAGGAACACTTGCGAGTGGTGCATAAGTTGCTTAGAACCCATAAGCTGTATGCTAAGTTTGGGAAGTGTGAGTTCTGGCTAAGAGAGGTTAAATTCTTAGGCCATGTGGTATCCGAGGAAGGAGTGACTATAGATTCATCCAAAATAGAGGCAGTGCAGGATTGGGCACAACCTAAGAATGTCTTTGAGATCCATAGTTTTCTAGGATTGGCCGGGTATTACCGTCGGTTTGTGAAAGTTTCTCCAGGCTAGCTTCGCCTTTGACTAGATTGACGCGGAAAGGGGTCAAGTTTGTATGGAGTGAGACTTGTGAAAAGTCGTTCCAAGAGCTTAAAGTTAGACTTACCACCTCTCCAGTCTTGATTATTCTGAAGAGGGGTTTGGGTTATGCAGTGTATTGTAATGCCTCATGAGAGGGTTTGGGTTGTGTATTGATGTAAGAAGGGAAAGTAGTAGCCTATGGCTCACATCAATTGAAAACACACGAGAGAAATTACCCTACTCACGACCTAGAGTTAGCAGCTGTGATATTTGCCTTAAAGATCTTGAGGCACTATTTGTATGGTGAGAGATTCGAGGTGTTCTCAGATCATAAGAGTCTGAAGTATCTGTTTACATAGAAGGACTTGAATTTGAGGTAGAGGAGGTGGATGGAGTTCATAGAAGATTACGACTTTGAGTTGTATTATCATTCGGGAAACGCCAATGTTGTGGCCGATGCCCTAAGTAGGAAGTCCATTAGTGATGTAGCTTGTATTGCTATCCAGAAATGGGAGATGTTGGGTACCCTTGGCGAGTTTGACTTGCATCTGGGCGAGTCTGTTGAATCTGCAGCTTTGTTTTCTGTAGTTGCACAACCTGTGCTTGTGAATCGAATGTTAGAAGCACAGAAGGATGACTTTGAGGTAGAATCCCTCCAGGAGAAGATCTCCAGTGGAAAGGTAGAGAAGGGTTTGACTGTGTATCCTGACCTGAGTGTGAGGTACCGAGATCGCTTATTTGTGCCGGAGTCTTGCCGGGAGGAAGTACTTCGAGAGTTTCACCATTCACGCCTTGCGGTGCATCCAGGAGGCACAAAGATGTATCACGATCTGAGTTGCCAGTTTTGGTGGAGGAATATGAAGAAGGATGTGGCAGTGTTTGTGTTAAAGTGCCTTACTTGTCAGCAAGTGAAGACCGAGCATAAGAGGCTAGCGAGTTTGTTGCAACCCTTGCCTATAGCCGAGTAGAAATGGGAGCACATCACAATGGATTTTGTCGTGGGTCTTCCGAGGACTCAACAGGGTAGTGATGCCATATGGGTGGTGGTTGACCAGTTGACTAAGTTGGCGCACTTTATTCCCATGCGTGTAAGAGATTCGGTAGATTATCTTGCCGACTTGTATATTCGGGACATAGTGAGGTTGCACAGGGTCCCAGTATCAATTGTCTCAGATAGAGATCCGCATTTTACTGCTAGGTTGTGGCAGAGTTTGCAGAGTGCCTTGGGCACTAGATTGACTTTTAGCATGGCGTACTATCCTCAGACTGACGGACAGTCCGAGCGTACTATTCAGATCCTTGAGGATATGCTTTGAGGCTGTGTCCTTGACTTTAAGGGGTCGTGGGAGAGACACCTACCATTAGTGGAATTTTCCTACAACAACAGTTTCCAATCGAGTATTTGCACGCCACCGTTTGAGGCCTTGTATGGCTGACTGTGTAGATCTCTAGTGTATTGAGCCGAGGTGCGTAATGCACCTTTGTTGGGCCCGGAGTTGGTGCGAGAAACGACGGAGAAAGTGGCACTTATTCATAAGAGGCTAGTTACAGCCTAGAGTCGCCAAAAGAGTTATGCTGATCGTAGGAGGAGGCCTTTGTCATTCGAGATGGGTGATCACGTCTTTCTAAAAATGTAACGCCCCAACCCTTCACATATCATCGATATTGTCCGCTTTGGGCCACGCCCGCACGGATTTGTTCTTCCCAGTGGGTCACCCATCCTAGAACTACTCCAGCCTAAGCACGCTTAACTGGGGAGTTCTAATAGGGATTTCACCACTAGGGAAAAGGCCTCGATGTTATATAAGGGTCTAGGTTTTTACTTTAATAGCCCAGGAACTCCCCCTCCATTCTCGATGTGGGACACCGGGGCCTTACAATCCACCCCCCATAAGGCTGCACGTCCCCGTGCAGTAGCCTGCCAGCTTGCAAGCCCGCCCACATACACAGAGAGACACCAGGGGCCCACACTCGGTACTCCGGAGAGTTGGCTTTGATACCATTTGTAACGCCCCAACCCATCACATATCATCGATATTGTCCGCTTTTGGCCATGCCCGCACGGATTTGTTCTTCCCAGTGGGTCACCTATCCTAGAACTACTCCAGCCTAAGCACGCTTAACTGGGGAGTTCTAATAGGGATTTCACCACTAGGGAAAAGGCCTCGATGTTATATAAGGGTCTAGGTTTTTACTTTAATAGCCCAGGAACTCCCCCTCCATTCCCGATGTGGGACACCGGGGCCTTATAGAAAATATCACCTAGGTGGGGTTTAATAAGGTTTGGGAAGAGTGGGAAGTTATCCCCTCAGTTTATTAGCCCTTTTGAGATCCTTGAGCGGATTGGAGAGGTTGCATACCGTTTAGCATTGACGCCGTAACTTCTCGGAGTGCATGACGTGTTTCATATTAGTATGCTTCGGAAGTACGAGTCGGATCCATTGCATGTGTTGGATTGGAGCGACTTAGAGGTAGATGAGGATGCCTCGTGTGAGGAGAGACCGGTGAGGGTCTTGGATAGATCGGAACCAAGTCTTGCAAGGCAAGACAATTCCCTTGGTCAAAGTGTTGTGGAAATATCACGGGGTTGAGGAAGCCACTTGGGAACATGAATTAGCGGTTTGAGAGAAATATCCGGACCTGTTTGTTAATGTTTGAGCATATGTTGGAAATTTTGTTTTATTGATAAATTCTAAGAACATTGTATATGTTTTGGACTACGAAAGTATTGTAATTGTTGAATATGTCTCGGGAATGCGAGTTTACTTTAACTTTGTATATGTTGAATATGTCTTAGAAATGCAAATATGTTATTAACATTAAATATGTTATGGAATTATAGAATATGTGTATTGAAATTAGTTGAATTTCAATAGAATGCATGTTGATAATGTCTATTGAGCTATAAGAGATAGAATGACCGGTGAATGGGTCATGATGGTGAGTATTGAATTATAATCATGTTGAGAATTGAATAATCACAATTTTGAAACTTGTATAAAAATTTCGGGGACAAAATTCTTTAAGAGGGGAAGGTTATACTGATCCAGGTTTTTCCCCGACTTTCATTGTGTCCAGACTCGGGTTTTGTAGTTGTGTGTTGTTGTCTATATCTTGTTTCCATCCTGTAATTCCTTGTATTTGAGTTTTGGGATGTGTTGGGCGAGTTTGGAACATGTTGGTTGTGAGTTGGTTCAAATGGTTGTTGTCTAGGATTTGGCTTCATCGCTCGAGCGAGACTTTTTGCGCTCGAGCGAGCCTTGAGTATTTGCTTCTTTACTCGAGCGAAGGTTCTTGCGATCGAGAGAGCTTTCTGTGGTGTGTCTCTTCACTCGAGCGAGCACTCTTGCGCTCGAGCGTGCGTCTGCGTCTCTGTGAAGACCTGAAGGTTGGTATTCTTCACTCGAACGAGCCCTGTGTTTTGTGTTCCTTCACTCGAGCGAGCACTCTTGCGCTCGAGCGTGCGTCTGCGTGAGTGGTAGACCTGAAGCTTCGCATTGTTTGCTCGAGCAACGCTTCTTGCGCTCGAGCGAGCTATTTGTTGTGTCTGGTTGCTCAAGCAACAAGTCCTTCGCTCGAGCGAGTGTCGCATATATCAGTTCGCAGCAGCGTGATTTTTATCACCTTTTCATCTCCTTTTTCACTCCAAACCCTAAATCTAGCTGTCTCTCTCTCTACACATGCTCTCTCTCTCTCTCTCTCTCTCTCTCTCTCTCTCTCTCTATACAAATACACATTGTTCTAGAGGTTTTCTACCCTACTCCCTCTGTTAAAAAGGTAGAGCTTTGTGTGGGCTTCACTTTGATCCGAAAAAGTGTGGATTTTGAGCACTTTCAAGTTTCTCCTTCTTCTCCTTTGAACTTTCCCATTTGAGGTAGGGATAAACTACTCCTTAATATGAGTTTTGACATAAATATTGGTCATTTTGTATAGATGGTGGCATTTGGGAATTTTGGAAAAAGTTAGGGTTTGAGTTTGAATTTATAAAAGAGGGGTTTCCTATTTTGGGGTTCCATTTGTATGAGAGGTCTTGAAAATGGGTCATTTGAAAATAATGGATGAAATTTGGCATTGGGAGCAATATTAGAGAAAAAGGGGAAAATGCCCTAATTTTGAATTATATACATTGTTTGTATAAATGAAGTAAATTGTGGAAATATGAAATTGGTTTGTAAATTGTGAAATTGTAGGAAATTGTGATTAAATGGTGCAGTTGGATTGATAAATCCCTAATCTATGGAAAAGTTGATAAATTATTTGTTGATAGATTTATTTATCTGTTTAGAAATAACTATTTTGGGCTATCGATGGAGAATAGCCATGATTGTTGTAGAACTGCATGATGATAGGTAAATTGAAACTAATCAATTGGATTATGTCATTGAGTATGATAGTTGGATTAACACATTGAATATGTGTTTTAATTGGTCATTGTATATGACAATGTGTTTAAATACATTGCATATGTATCTTTGTTTGGGAGGAGATAGGGGATGTACTCCATTGTTTGAGAGGAGATAGAGGATGTACTCCATTCTTTGGAAGGAGATAGGGGATGGACTCTATTGATAATTAAGTTAGCCGGAGTGTCCAGGGTGAAAGTCCCGAAATCTTGTATACGTTTGAATGACGTTGATGATTGAAGTGTTGATAACATGAGTTGTAGTCTGATTTTGAATTGTTTGGATAAATAATGAACCATGTCTATGAATTGATTTGGATAAATAAATGGAATTGAATTGAAATATAGATGTAAATGTTGTTGGGTTGTGGAAAGGGTGTGAGTTGGTTTACAAGTGTTAACGATTTATCGAATGCTTATGTTTTAGTTATTTCCCATATTTGGTTTAGCATATCCCTACTGGGCATTGGCTCGCCCTACTTAGGACACCATTTTCGGGTACATGTGACATGCTGCGTCTAAGGTCTTAGCTTGGAAGGTTTAGAAGTTCAAGACTTTGTTTTGTTATTTTTGTTTTGATGATTACATGTAAATTCAAGCCGAGGGCTTTATATATAAAGAGTTAGAACTCTTCTTTTGTTGTAACCAAGTTATCACTTGGATGATGTAAGCTCGTAGGGCATTTATTTTGTTGCTAACGTATAATATTGTTTGTAAAGGAGATTCTGATAAATGAAATGCAACTTATCGATTATGTTTATGGATCTTATGCATGATTGTCTTAAGTCTTATTTTTTGAGGTTGTTACACCTCAAGTGCACCAACCAACTCAAAACAGAGCTGAAACCAGTCAAAACAGTAGCAAAAACATGCTGAGATTAAGCTAATTTATGCTAGAAAAACATGCTAACATGTAAGGCTACCTAGGCATGCAAACAAGACACAACGAGGAGAGGCTAACCCCTCTAATTTTAGACTTCAAAATAAGGTTTTTACCACTGAAATAACTCTGATTTTCTGTGGTTAAAAGGCCCAAAAAGTTTGATTTAAAGGTGATGAAAGATGGCACAAAAAGCTTCACAAGCCAAAGAGCCAAAAGGGGGGACAGACCCCTAACTCACAAAGGCTTAAACCACCATTTTAGGACTGAAAAACAGAGGTTTTTATAGTTGAAAACTAGGCCAAAAACAGTACAAAAAGATGGTAAAACAAGTTATGCAAAACAAGTTGAAAATGTGAGTCTTATACCTCTTGAAGCACAACACACTTTAGGCACAAATGAGGCACCAAATCAAGCTAAAATCACCTTCTAAGGCTCAAAGAAGGTCCCAAGGAATCTCAGCCCAAAGATAAGCAACTTTGGTTAAGGATGCCTAGGCAAAGGAGAAGTGTATCTCTACTTGTTTGCACAAAAGGGCAAAAGAGAGAGAGAGAAATCTAGAGAGAGAGAATTGTGGAGAGAGAGAGAGAGAGAGACTTTAGAGGGAGAGAGGCTCCCAAATTTTCCAACCTTGAAAACAATAGAGAAGGGCCTCTATATATAGCAATATGTGAGCTTCAGGTCGAAATATCTAATTTAGAGACAGCTGAAGCTTGTAGAAGACAACTGGAGGTTAATATCTACAAAATCTGAGCTTTTTTCATTGGTAGCCGATCGGCCAGAAGTGTGCATTCTTGGCCACTGATGGTGGCTGGTCGGCCACCAAAAATCTGCTTCCAAGCCCAACTTCAAATGGGCATAACTCCTTCATCTGGACTCTTTTGCAGGTCATTCTTATGTCTAAATTAAAGCCCCAGAAGTAAGATTTCCAATGGTGGCAGCCTTACATTAAAATTCCAAGTGTGCAAAAAAATATGCCTATTTTAGTGAAGACTACTCATTTCTAGCTCAATCGGATTGATGCCTAACTTCAACCAGCCATATCTCCCTCATCTGGACTTGGCTTTAGGAGATTATTCAGTGTAAAATGAAGCCCTGGAAGTCTTATTTCCAATGCTGGTGGCCTAACAACTTAAGTCCAAGTGTTAAAAAGGATAGACCTAATTTAGTGAAGGCTGCCCGGTTCTCTCTTAACGGTTCATGCCCAACTTCTTCCCCAACTTGGTTTCTTCTCTCCCCTCTTATTTTCTTCAACTCCAAACCTATAAATAAGGTGTTTTGAAAGATTTTTCAAAAATTTCACCACTCTTTCATGCATTTCCACTTTGTCCTTACTCGGTTTACCAAAATTACAACATTTAACGAAATGCGAGCCTCGGAACATCGTAGGAACTTTTTCAAAAATATTTTGAAAGAGAGGGTTTTAAGGTCTAAAAATCATTGGTCAAAATAGTTTTGGTCCAAAAATGGGGTGTAAGGTTGGGATTTGACACTCTCCTTGCCAAAGAAATCGAACCTTTGCACTGCACAACTTTCATCACCAAGTAAGCAATCAGTGACACCCAAGTCTTAAGGGCGGTCAAATATGGGGTGTCTACACCTATCTTTTATAGCCTCTAGTGCCTTTGTCCTCTAGAAGTCTCACTTCATAGGACTCAAACACAATACTTATCTCAGACTCTTAGTTAGATATGGATAAACCACCCATGTGCCTTATCCTTATCCGAACTAAGTACCTTTGAGCTATATTTCTCCAAATCACCAAATTAAGGTAAATTTCATCTCAAAATTCATGAAATTGAAATGCTACACTTCTAATTCCTTATCATCTAAGTTCAAATAGGAAGGATTTATGAATTATTAGGAGTTCTTGGAGAAGAAATAAACTTGAATGTGATGTCCTCCTCCTTAATTAAGAAAATTAATTATATTGATTATATGTTTATCGTTAATTATGTGATTACGTGTTATGAAGTGTTATTAATTTGCCACATGATTATTTGACTTGTTTTTATTGTGGAAAGATAGGTTATAGTGAAAATTAAACCTGTCTGATTCGTTAGTTTTAACAAGTTAGAATTAAGAAATTTAATAGGAAAGGCCCAGAAGGTCGAAAAGTGGAGTGAAAACAAAAACTAAGTCAGCCTTGTTGGCCGCACGTGCGGTGGCCATGGCTGCTCGAGCATGCAGTGTGCATGTTGCAAAGAAGAGTTGGCCGCTCGTAAGGTGGCCACAACCGCTCAAGTGTGCAGTGTGCATGTTGTACAGGGGAGCTGGCCGCTTGAGCAGTGGCCTAGGCCGCTTAAGCGGTCTAGGTTGGCATGGTGTTCAAAAATCTATTCAAGTTTTGGAGCTCTCACCTACAAATCCAACTTCATTTTGTGTATAATTCAATCCCAGAATCCTCAAAAATAGTTATGAACTTTAATTTTTAGCCAGCAAATTCAAACCATAAATTTATAACAATACTTAATTGTTCAATTGATAACCAAATTCTTTAAAGCAAATTGTAAAATCTTAAAATGTGTTTTCAAGCTACAACTCAAGCTTTTGAATGAGAATTTCTTAGAAATTATGAGAGACCAAGCAAGAACTCATGTATATAAAACAAATTTGTCCATGAGATTTCCCTCTTAAAACAAATTATGTTCTTTTCCAAGAAGAAATAAAGTTGAGAATCCATATAGAATCATAAAAGTGGAGAATTGAAGGAGATGGTGTAATATATTCACTTGCATGGCATAATTTTAGTTCAAACACCTATTAGGTTGCGTGATCCTTACATGCATGTCATGTTTTCAAGAATCCATGAACAAAACAATTGTTTTCTTCCATGGTTTATGAACTTTAAGAGGGAAATCTCAAAAGTTTCCACCGGCCCCTCTTACTGTATAATTGTTATTACTCTTACACAAACCTTTGGTAATCACGAATTACTGGCCAGTTATGATCCTAAACCCTTAGGGATGGGTTTGGGTCGTGACATTGACCAACACTGTTTCTATCATGTCGAACATTGGCATTGCATATATGTACAAACACAAAAATAAAAAACACATTGTATATATATCAAACTAAACTCAATAAGCTTATTGATCTCTTGATGTCCATGGTAATTTGCGTACGCAATTGATCCATACTAAAAATAAATCCTACAAATTATTACGTTTTTTTCCTTCTCAGGTCATCCAAAGATGGGGCATCTAAAATGTGGCATACTATTTAAAAATCCCTCACATTCAAAGTTGACTCTAACTATCAGCTATATTATTTCCCTTTTTCCAAGCACTACATTAATATTTCTAAAATTTAAATAGCACCACATGCTGACTTTTCCATCTTTTCCAACATCTAATTCTTGTATTTTCCATTAACAGCATGAATAAATTTCAACATGTTGCTAAAAGTATATAGGACTTCAACAAACTGCAAGCCAGCTTCATGTTCATAACATCAATAGAATCTCACTCAAACGAAATAGAGCACCCAATAAGCCTACCTTCACTATTGTGGAGAGAATATACAACTTGAAGCACTGAATGTCTGTCTATGATAACAACCATGTTTACCTATAGAAAACAACATTGGGTTCTTAACGAAGCAAAACAAAATTTTATGCCAATTCAATATGCAAAAGCAGATCATACATCACGAAAGATAAAATAAAATATAAAAGAATAATATATTTGAGTAATATAAAGCCCAAGTAGCAAACAAAGTACCTCAACAAGTAATCAAGACTCCCTCCAACTCTGTTTTTGTGCCTTTTGAATCTTGTTAATTCATTCTTGCCAGATTTAACATATAAGGGCATTCAACCAATTTTCTTAATGTGAATGTAGTTAATTTCCCCTTAAAGTAATTTGTAACTTGAGCAATTTTCACATCCTAACTCCATCTATTTCTGTTCAATAAGTACTCTAGACCCTTTTCCCCACAAGCTAGAAGTTTACAAAATCTTATTTGTTTACTTTGTGCTTTTCTTAACAATCACCAAGGCTAGGCAACAATCTGATTATTCTGGAGATCATAATTGAGCTTCAGATTCTGCCATTTGTTTAGCGAATATTGTTTACCATAACTCTGTTCATCTTGCTAAATGTATATCCTTGCAATTTTTTATTGGTGCAACCAAATAAAAAAAATAAAAATAAAAATAAACACACACACACACACACATATACACACCCTAGTAATTGAAATTCATAATATTCAAATCTCTAACATTGCTGTCAAATCACAATTTGGGGCTGGGTCGATTTAGGGATGGGTTTGTGTTAAAGTGTGCGAATGAAAGAAGACACACACAGAGAGAGAAAGAGAGAGAGACAGGGACAGAGACCGAGACAGAGACAGAGAGAGGGCGAAATAGAGACATACCTGGGGTGAAGTCAATCGTGGATCGATGGACGTGCGACAGTGGTGCTGTGTACGATAGAGGTGATGCTCCTACACCCAACGCCGATGGACACAAAGCGAGAGAAACAGAGGCGTGAGAGAAAGGGAGAGGCAGTGAGTCATAGTGAATCGGTGCTCTGGTTGCCGGCAAACGTGAGGAGGAGCGGTAGAGGAGAGTTGTTTTGTGGCTGGTGGAGCGGTGGTGAGAGAGGGAGGGAAGAGGAGCAGCGGAGAGAGAGAGGGAGAGAGACGTTGATGAAAAATAGAGAGGCCCTGGTTGTTTAGAGTTTGGTTTGAAAACAAAATATATAAATCCCTCCAATTCGCTACTAAACATTTTATTCGCTAATTAATTTTATAAATCCCTTTAAAATTTGAAATTTTTCCCTCCAAATATTTTAATTCTTCAGTGACTAAAAATATTTTTAGTCGCTGGTCGCCAAGATAAAAATTAAATTTTATTTTTCATTCAATGACTAAATAATCTTAGTAGCCAAAACTAATTATATAGCGACTAAAATACATTTTTGATGACCCAAATAAAATTTTAATTATTTTTTTCATTCAACAACTAAATAAATTTAGTAGTCAAAACTAACTATACAACAACTAAAATTTTTTTTAGTTGCTGAAAATACATTTTTGGCAACCAAACTTTTGGTCGCCAAAGAGAAAAATTAAATTTTTGTTTTTCATTCGGCGATTAAATAATGTTAGTAGCCAAAACTAACTATACAATGACTATTTTTTTTTGTCGCCAATTGTAGCATATTTAGTGACTAAAAATTTTTTTAGTCGCCAATTGTGACATTTTTAACGACTACATTTTTTTTAGTTGCCAATAATCAATATACCCCGATTAAAAAAAATTAGTAGCTAAATCTTGTACTTTAGCCGACTAATATAATTTTTGGTTGCCAATTCCACAACTTTTGACAATTAAATCTTTTTTAGTCGCCAAATTTAGTTACCAAAAATATAATTTCCTGTAGTGAGACCTCATTCTCCATGCACATTTAAACAATATAACCTATTTAAATATTCCTTTTTTTTTTATCAAGCACTTGATTCAACCAAACCAAATGTATATTTTAACTAGCATAAACTTAGTTGAGTTGGACAAAACTCCTATACCTCACTTCAAATTCAAACTCTTATGCCTCACTTCGAGTTCAAGGATTAAAAAGTCTTGCCACACGCCAGTCAGTCTTCCTCTTTTGCGGGTTATGAACTCCAACGTACAAAAAAATAAAAGAAAAAAAAGGCATACTTCTATTTAAAGGGATAATGATATGCTAAGTTTGTTACCTCACTGATCCTTGGCCTCATAAAATCATCATTTTTGTATGATTACTTAAGTCAATATTTATGTTTGTTTTTTGTTTAGAAATAATTATTAAAAAAATAATAATAACAAATGATATTGTCTCATGTACTTAATGATATAAAACCGTAAAAAAGAAAAGAAAAGAAAAGATATATAGCAGTACCAACACAGCATCCCGAGAGTGACGAATGGAATGGTTTAGGTAGTATAGGTAGATTTGCTATTCATAAAAAAGCATCCCGAGAGTGAAGAATGGAATGGTTTAAGTGGGATATATGTAGAGATAGGTAGAGTAACTATACTTAAAGGTTGAGTTTCTCTTTAAGTAT
This sequence comes from Camellia japonica, assembly GCA_030407325.1. Lineage (NCBI taxonomy): Eukaryota > Viridiplantae > Streptophyta > Magnoliopsida > Ericales > Theaceae > Camellia > Camellia japonica. The sequence continues at coordinate 24,597,522 of JAPPVO010000032.1, read as the reverse complement.
GAATTTGAGAGAACTTGAGGAGCCTATGAGACCCATCACGAGTCATGTTTTGATAATTCGAACTATTCATTTTATAAGGTTCTTCATGCATATAAATAAAAAAAATTAAATATGTTCGACAATCATAATATATATATATATATATTCATTTTATTGTGTTTGTCTCTAAAAGAAATGATTAAATTTATTTTTAAAAATATACTCGGTGAAAAACAAGGAGCAGAATGTGATTTGTGTTTTTCAACACATTGAAGATTTTTTATTTTATATTGTAGGCTCAACTTTCTTCGTGCCCCCTTTCGGAGAGCATTGAATTGGTCTCCTACAGTTCGGACTCCTGTCACGGTTCTGAATCTAATCTCACAACGTGCAGTGTGAGACTGATAAACACCAAAGAGTCTAATCCGGCAAATCATTTTGGAAAATCAGATTTTGAATCAAATAATGCCAAAACTGGACTACTTTGCTAGATTACAAAGTCGCCACCTAAATATTTTATTTTTGAAAAATTTAGGAAACCCTGACTCGTGCCAAAGGCCATGTGTCCGTCATCACCAAAGTTGTCTCGGCTCAAGAACTTGGGTACGAGAGGGGGAAGGTCCTGAAATGAGCACCCCTGCTCGCCCGATCAAAGGATTAGTCTCTACTAAACATGATATACTGTTTTATAAACCTCATGTGTTCTTGTTTTGATTATTTAGCTAACTTTACTATGTGACGCACACATACAAGTATAGACTAAAATCGCAAGAATTGGAACATTTCAACTCATGTTTGATTTCGAAAATGGTTTGAAAGTGCCACCCTCAAGTGGGCTAAAGTGCGGATTTGCCATCCTCAAGTGGGCCTAAAGCATGATTTGCCACTTCTCAAAGTGGGCTTAAAACATACATTTGATGAATTGTTCCTATTCAAGCAAAAAAGCCTCCATCCACAGGCATTCAAGTAGTTAATCACTTAAGCAAATAGCCTCATGGTAAGCATGCGAATCATGGCATCACTCACACTCATGCAAGTATGCTAAAGCGTAAAACTTACAGTGTACCCCAAGCCAAAACAAAAGCTAGTTAGAAAAATGCATGATTCTAACTATACAAGATGCCTAATGTAACGCATGCAATAATGCAACTAAATAGGCTCGTCTATCTAAGATGGCATACGAAGCAACAATTTGATAACATGCTTTGAAACACGTATTCAAGTAAATATTGAAATACAATGCAGTTTGAATGATGCGCCGAGCCTTGGTGCATGCAAGACAAATGAATGATGCAAACATGCGAGCATAAGGTATGCTAATTGAAAATGACCCTAAACTAACCATCGAAAGCAGTTAAGTAAAAGGGAGAAAGACGTGAGGTCGGAAGACACGCACACACGCACGCACGCACATTTATTACAACATTGTGCCCTCTCGAAGGAGGGTACAATTGAATAAGAGCTAAGCTAATCTAAACTAAGCTAATCAAACTAATCTAATTAAACTAATTAGACTAATTATTACAAAACAAAATAAAGAAATAGCTATGCTAAACTACTTAATTATTACAACAATCAATGCAAATTAACTAAGTAATTAACATGTTAAACAATGCTCCTATTACTCTACTCCGGGATGTAGAAGATGCATGCATTTGGTTTTCGCCTCAAAAAGCCCACCGGTTTGCTCTTGAGAGGCTCTGTTTGCAGGGTTACTCCAAGAACTTTCTGCTTTACCTTACCAATTCCATGTCAAGGAATGCACCAGTGGCCTGCCGGCCATAAGGGCTTGCTGCCAGCCATCTGCCAGCCAAAAGAGTGTCCTGTCGACCAAGGATGATGCACTGTCGGCCACCAATGAAACACTGCCGGCCACTAGTGTGCTGAATCACCAAACTACAACAGAGCACAGACAGACGAAAAGAGAGGGTTTTCCAAGGACATGTTTGTACTGTACCCTCTCCTTATCATCTTAAAACATCAAAGAAGTGGTACTCTTCGATCTAAAACCACCAATCAAGCATTTTCAATGCACGATGGCCAAAGATCCAAGTTGTACACTTTCAATAAATGCACAAAAACAAGACTCAAAGGGCCACCACCCTATCATGCATGATCAAGGGTGATGGAGACCAAAGGAGATTGGCTCATTTCATCACTTTGAGTATGAAATGGACCAATCTACCTCATGTTCAATATAACGTCTGATTGAACACATGCAATGCAAACAAAACATGCTTATCTTGGTCATGTTTTACTTGATTCAATTTTGTTTACTCATTTTAGCATTACCAAGCCATTCTTTAATTGGTTAAGTCCAAGATAAGTGTTCTCTAATGAGAGGGGGGTCAACCAAAGGATGGTTTAAGACATGAGAGAGATCATGCCTTTGGCTAAGAGAAACCCTCAAAAGAGAGTTAAAGCCATTGAACACAAGCTCTATCTCAAGCTTAAACACAATCATAAGGTTAACCAATCCTCAAAACAAATAGAAAAATGAAGAAATGAGGGAGGTTGCAGACTTTTTAGTGCTAAAATGGCATGCAAAAGACACTAAATCATGCAAGCAACACATGCAAGACATATTCAAAAGCCAAAAGTATTAAAGCTAATGAAGAGCACTACACTATAGGCATGCAACATCAAGCTCAAATGATCAAACCAGCTCAAAACAAAGCTAGAACATGCCAAAACAGTGGCTAAAACATGCTGAGAATGAAGCATGAAAAGCAAGAAAAACATGCTTGCATGTTGGCTCGCAAGCAAGACACAAAGCACAACTCTCAAAAGCAATGAAATAATAGAATATGTGAGAGTGTGACAGAGATATATGCACTGAAATCATGTGTAAAATGATGCTTCAACATGAAATCATCTCATGCAAAGCATGTTAGAGGCCTTAAAGCACAAAGCTAGTAAAGGCCTTTGCACTACAACCATGTAAGATGAAGCTCATATGACCAAGACAGCTTAAAACAGAGCTAAAGCATGCTAAATCAATAGCAAAAACATGCTGAGATCAAGTCACAAAATGATAGAACTACATGCTCACATGTTAAGCCAACTATACATGCAAACAAGATACAAGGAGGAGAGGCCACCCCCTCCTATTTTGGACCTCAAAACCAACTTTTTACCACTAAAATTCTCCTAAAATTTAGTGGTTAAAAGGCCAAGAAAAGGTTGTTTTAAAATCTTCGAAAGATGGCTCAAAAGGCTTTACAAGCCAAAGAGCAACGGGAGGAAACCACCCCCTAACTAAACATGGCTCAAACCACCATTTTAAAGCCTTAAAAATAGAGTATTTTAGAGGTTAAAACCAGCTCAAAGTAGTATAAAAAGATGGCCAAGCACTTAACCAAAACAAATCTTAAAAGAGGTAAGCTTATACCTTTGAAACACAACAACAAAAAAGCTAAAATTCTGAGCCAAAACCAAACTGAAGACCTCAAACCAAGCCTCAAAGAACCTCAGCTCCAAGGTGAAGGTGTTGGGTCAAGGTTCTTAGTTCAAGTATGTAGAGAATTCCCACTTTCAAGCTCAAAATCAAAAGAGAGAGGATTCTAGAGAGAGAGAGAGAGAGAAATTTTGCTCACAAAATTTTTGTAACCCCCTATATGCAAAAGGATGGCTTCTATATATAGAAGATACAAAATCCTCTTGAAAAGATCCAACCATCCACGTGCAAGCAGATGTTCCAATCTGTGCAACAGCTGGCACAAAAATATCATAAAATATCTATTGATGCACTAGTGGCCAGTCGGCCATTAGTGATGGCCAGCAGGGGCTCATTGATGGCCGACAGGGCATATCAATGGTCGTCAGGCCAAAGTGCATGGTCGACAGTGCCCAAAAGTGGCAGGCAGTGCACCAAGAAAAACATGCTGAAAGGACCAACACATGGTCCAAAAATGAGTCAAAATTGATGCAGGATTTGGAAATCTCAAACCTGTGGCGTTCCGCCGCGGAATTCGAGTGCTCAACGAGCAATCAAACTTATCACCAGATATACCTGCAAGAACATCCAAGCCTTGAGGACGGTCAAAAATGGGGTGTCTGCAATTGCCCCTCTTTGACAGAACTCGGAAGTCATGAAATGACGGGAGTGAATGTCAAAGCCCAGAGACGACCCATTTTTGACAAAGCCGAAGACTTAGAAAAACATTCAAGATAATAATATAGATGCACCCGCAGGCTAAGGCAAGATGCAAAGATATGCACAACGCAAGAACATAACTTATGATCATGCAATGAGGCTATAATGAAGCATTTAGATGCAAGTGTTATGCAAAGAAATGCTACATCAATTCGTACATAAGCAAGTAAACATGAACCAAACCACATTTCATGCAGAAAGGATGTAAGAAAATTATGCCATCTTAATTGCGCCTCACGCAGAAAAGGCAAAGAACATCAACCGTCGAGTGCACTTGAGGCGGCAAACAAGATCCCAACACGTGGCACACGAGGAAAGAAGTGGTGTGAACCTAAGAACACACCCTAAGGCTTCAAATTACAGAAAACAATAATAACAAGTGAAACACACCCAACCATTATGCAATCAATCAAAGCAAAAAGCGGTATAAGCATTGGAATCTGTCCAGATGTATTTAACCAAAGCATCCTAACGCGGCACGCGCGAGAGGGAAAAGGGAGCGGTGCAAACACCGGAGGATGGTATAAACATCAGAGCACATTCCAATGTTTCTAGCTAGAACAAAGAGGTAAAAGTGTCGAAACAAGGTCCAAACGCTCCTAACCGGAAGGGCACTATAAGCATCGGGCACACGGTCCAAACGCTTCTAACCAAGGAGTAGTGGTATAAACATCAGGCACACAACCCGATGCTTCTAACCAACCGGGTGGTATAAGCGTCGGGCACACGACCCAAACACTTCTAACCAGAGGAGTGGTATAAACACCAGGCGTACCCGAGTAATTCTAACCAAAACGAGGTATAAGCATCGGAGACACGTCCCAAACACTTCTAACCAAGGAAAGTGGTATAAACATCAGGTACACAACCCGATGCTTCTAACCAACGCAAGGTATAAACGTCAGGGGCACGACCCAAACACTTCTAATCAGAGGAGCGGTATAAACACCGGGCGTACCTGAATGTTTCTAACCAACACAGGAGTGGTGTAAGCACCAGGCATACCCGAATGCTTCTAACCAAAACAAGGGTACTCAAAGGACAGGAATGATCTTACTTGGAATTTCACTGAATGAACCGTACATACAATATCGTCTGGTTACACCAGCTTTGAATGAACCGTACATACAATATCGTCTGGTTACACCAGCTTTGAATGAACCGTACATACAATATCAAGCTTGCATAAGAAAGAAACTTGACAGGTACAATGCAATAGGAATGCATATTCTATGCGAGTTGAATGACCGTAACACAGTGTTAAAGGCATGCGTCATGTGCGACATGCAAGAGATGAAATAGAAGCATATTCTATGCAAAATAATCAACGACGCATATTCAATGCAACAATGCATATTCTATGCAATCATGGTGACATATGTTCCATGAAACAATTCACAATGCATATTCTATGCAACACATTTCATGCAACGACAAAAGCATGTCGAAAAAGACGACTCAAAAGAAACTTCCGATTTACCTCTTGGAAGAGTTACAGCATGTTAAAATAGGATACACCTTGTTCAAGTTGACGAACAATGACCATTGCGCACTGGAAACACAATTCTGAGCCTCCGCAAAGACATCTTGAACCAAATTTTGCACACCTCTTGCATTTCTTGGAATCCAAGGACACAGACCAAATAAAAAGAAGTAGAGGAAGCTTGTGGGACCCTGTCGGCCATCAGGGGAGGCTACCGGCCACCTGCCGGCCACTAATGGCAGCTGCCGGCCATCGATGGCAGATTGGGGCAAATTTGTCCTTTCACCTTGGGTCTTTAAAAACAAGTGATGGCACACCATTTCCTCACAAACCCTTGCACGAAATCCTTCTCCCTTGCTCTCTAGGTGCTCCTTATATCTAGATCCACGCGTTCTATGCATTTTCCAACACCCTAAAAACATTTTCTTCGCTAAAACCCTCTAGTTCTCTTCACTTTGAACCGATCAGAATTTGGTTTCGACGCTTCTTTCTTTATTTCCTCCGTTCTAGGCTCATTCCCCTCGAGTTTCTCTCAAGGTTAGTACACTTTCCCAGGTTTTGACTTTCTTTGACTTTTTTCTCTATCCTAGGGTTGACTTTTTCAAAGTTTCACCATTTTTCTTCATTTTTCCTCATTTTTACTTCTCTTGCGCCTATTTCAGATAGCAGATGATGTCCCTCATGACGGGGCCCTCCCCATGCTTCCTCCAGTAGAGTTTGCGGCAGACTTTGACGCCGAGCCGGAGCCATTACCACCAAGCATGCGCCCTTTTGACCCAGCAAGATACCACCTTGAGACTCACGTAGTACCTATTGCAGGAGGCATCAATGCTTTCACCGACTTCTCTGAGGATGCACCAGATGACCTTCTTCTGAGAGAGCCAGCATCTCATTTGTCGACTATTACTGTAGAGGTACGAACACTATTTTTTTGCAGTATTACCCTTAACCGCTTGCATTTCTTGCACTATTTTGATCTGACTGCATAAACTGCCTTGATCTGACTGCATCTCGTGCATTATTGCTTTGTAAGCAATTGTACTTTCAAGACTTGATCTTATTGCATCTCATGCATTACTGTAGGAGGAATCTCGTTCTTTCAGAGGCTACGGTACGACTACCGCTTGGGACTTGTACGGCGAGCTCCCAGTTAGAGTTCGCGACATTATCGACGAGACAGGCTTTGGTCTATTCTGCTCTAGCTTGACGCGGGTTGTAGCGAGCCATCCTCTCTTAGGGGCTTTAGTGGAGAGGTGGTGGGACATGACCAACTCCTTCCATTTCTCCACCACGAGGGAGATGACGATGACTCCCTATGACTTTGCCATGATCACTGGCTTAGGCGTAGGGGGCGATCCAATTCCTCTTGACCCTGATATGGGAGAGTGGGAGGCAGCATGGGCCGCACTACTTGGGTCACACCTACCGACACTCCGGGCAGGCATGGTCCCGTATAGTTGGTTCAAGGAACAGTATAGGGGGTCTGAGCCTGAGACAGCCAAGGCGATAGAGCAGTACGCTAGGGACTTCCTCATGTTTCTTTTCGGCACCACCTTGTTCTCAAACAGGTGGAATACTGTGGGCCTATACTTCCTGAGAGCATTGGTAGTACTCCAGCGAGTTCAGTTCTACGACTGGAGCTGAGCCGGTCTCACCACCTTGTATGGATACATGAGCTTGACTTCTAGCATGAGTGGGAGCTTGATCGGCGGCTACTGGCGGGCTTGGAATGTACACCTCTTAGTTCCCCCTTTTCACTTTACATTTTCTGCTTAGCATTTCTTTCTCTACATTTGCACATATGCTTTCTGCTCTGTATTCTCTATATCTGCTCATACACTGTGTGTTTTCTGCCTTACATTTTCTGTGTCTGCTCATACACTGTATTGATCACACTGCACACCACACACACAAAGTCTAATCTTTGCTCTACACTTGCACTTTCTATGGATTGTACTGCACTTTGCTTTCTATATTTTCTGTATTATATTCATACACTACATTGATCACATTTTCCTTGCAGCTGTGGGTGTACTCATATTTCCCGGCTCTTGCTCTAAAGCCCATAGAGGAGACTCCAGCGACAGTCCCGTTTTCTCGGGTATACGACGGCCAGCTTAGGACTCGGGAAAACTTCATGTTTTTCTGCGAGTACTTTGACATGGTTACGGCACATGAGGTAACCCAAAAAAAAGTTTATTCCGCCTTTCAATCAACTTGATACACTCATTAATCAATTGACAACGATTAATCATCTCTTCATTCCCTTATTTACAGATCACATGGCGGCCGTGGGATGCGATACCATCAGGGCTCCGAGCCCAGTATGACACAGCTAGGGTCGTCACTCGCTGTCATATCCTTCTTGAGGGCCCGATCTGCTGTGCCTGGTTCTTGGGCGAGTGCTTCGCACGCCAGACTTTAGGACTAGCTGCCCCATTTATTCCGATGGCGCCCCCAGCATCCATGAGGGAGACACACAGACTGTCTGTCAACCAGGTGATCCAGTTCATAGTAGGGCTGGAGGCAGACTACTTCTGTGTAGAGGGTGATTACATGACCTTCATCCAGACACATCTGATGTCACCTCTGACCGGTGTTCGCAGAGGTGAGGGAGCGAGAGCTCCAACTGCGAGAGAGAGAGAGGCAGAAGGGCCAGAACGACCAGGACTCGAGGCAGGAGGGATTTTGGGGAGAGACAGAGGGCAGGATGGCCAGAGTTTCCTACTTCATTGACTTGCTGGGGACATTCCGGGGAAACTTATCAGATTCCCATTGAGCCTGCACCAGCTGGTCACGAGCTTGTCGGAGTTCGAGGCTTGACCCCGGTATGGACCGTACTTTACATTTTGCACATTCAGTTCATTTCCATTACGCTTTATAGACCACTGATCATCTCAAAACATTTACAAGCATCCATAGAGTACACCAGACAGGCTCTCGAGCTAGCGGCTTCTCTGATGGGGATAGTTCAGACGAGCATAAACCTGCTCAGCCTTTACAGGATCCTGGTAATTTCCTTCAATTTGCAGTTCATGCCATGAAATTCTCTGCTGACACATTAGCATTTTAACTATAGCCTGCCCCAAACTGCACTGATCTGATTCATTGCATCAAAACACTGCATAGATACTTTGCACCCATATACTGCAAGCATACACTGCATCTGATATACATTGTAACTAACGTATTCTAATGAACTGCCCTTTTGAGATCCATTTTCAAACTCCAGTTCCATCGGATGTCCCAGCAGGAGCCGCAACAGGACCTTAAGCACCTCCTTCAGTAACGGGGAGGAGAGAGAGACAGGCTTCGACACGCAGTCAAGGTAGAGCCAGGGGCATCTGCAGCGAGAGTGGCCCCTCAGAGCCTATCTTAGGCGACGATGATGATGAGACGAGCGAGGGTGAGGAGGCTGCGAGTCCACAGTCAGACTCATCTGAGGATGGAGATGGCGACACCAACTCAGATTCTGCTAGTGGTGAGGCTGGAGAGACTGAGGAGGGCTCCGGTTCAAACTCTGATTCAGATTTAGATAGTGGTGCCGATGGTAACAGTGCTCTAGAGTCCGCTCCGCCGAGGAAGAGAACGAAGAGGGCCTCTCGAGCTTGAGACAGGCGGTACCGATTTAGATGTTTTTTTGCTTTGCTTTCTTTTTGCTAGTAGTATTAGCACTTTGTACAGCCTTAGGTAGTTTTTTTTTCTTTAAAAACTTGTACTCTTTTTTTTTAAAAAAAGAACCATGATTGAAATGGAAACTCAGCTTTGGTTTAAAAAGTATTACATTTTGCATTCTAAGCATTGCATAACATTGCACAGCATGAAAATGAGATTGATTTTTGTTATAAACTGTACATTCAAATTGCATTATCTTAATCAGGTAATGAACCAACTAACAACTGAAAGAGCAAACAACTCAATAAACAACACAAAATCTTCACAAGCTAATCAAAGTAAATACAACTCGATAAGCAAATTACAACAACTTGATAAACAACATGAATGCAACTCAATAAACAGAGCTAGACACTTACAACTTAGATAAACATGCTCAAGCCCCAAAAGGACCAAAACCAGACCTTAAAAGGAGCTAATAACAGAATACAACTACTGGAAACAACTGAATCTTCACAAAGAAGGTCAGTGAGCATGAAGGGGAGGCTGCCGGCCATGGGGAATGGCCTGCCAACCATCAATGTGCCCCTGTCGGCCATTGATGAGCCTCTACCGGGCATCAATAACCCCATGTCGGCCATCAATGAATAGAACCTCCGAAATGTTGATACTTGCCCTCCACTCACTGCCTTATCTTCTACAAAAGCTCTAGCTTCGTGGTTTCTTCATTTCAGCTCTATTTTTGCCCCAAATGGAGCCATTCTTTGCCGAAAAACTCTCCGATTGGATTGAAAACTTGGATGGCTCAGAAAAGTTAAATTTTCAGGGTTTCGGGCTAAATGCACTATTCCCACTGAGCCGTACTCTGCTGTGTTTTCCATTTCTCCATGTCGCGGCTAGATGTTGGAATCCGATTACACACGTTTTTAGCTTTGGTGGACAAGAGCTGTGCTCCACAATTGAAGAATTCCAAGCTTTGATGGAATCTCGGTATGACGAGGAGATCTTGCCCCAGTCTCGTTTTGGCCACATCCAAGCTTTGGGAAGGATGTGTGGGCTTACTTTACATGATGCTCGATCTTTGGTTCACAACGGGGAGCTTGACATTCCCAACTTAATCCATCGATTTTCTGACATTGGTGACCGTGGCGACCGTCTTTGGCAAAGTTTTCGGCAGCATGCTCTTTGCTTGTGCATGTTGGCCCATTTCTTGCTTGCCCCTGGCTTCGGAGGGTCTACTATTCGCTTGATTGAAGTTGCCCATGATTTGAAAGAGGGCAAGAGCTACATCGGCTTGACACTAACCGAGACTTTGATGGGCTTGGATGCTTTCCATTGCCGGGAAACAACCAAGTTCGCAGGGAGTCCACTACTGTTACAGGTAATGTTTCCCACCCTTCTCACATGTGTTTCTCACATCACTTGGCCCTCAGGCTCTGTCTTTTCTCTCAAAACCCTTTCTTACTCTTTCTCTTTGTGCACACCTCTCTATGCTTTAATCTCTCTTATTTTTCATCCCTCTCCAGGTTTGGCTAATGGATAAGTTGAAAATAGTGGATGCTTGTCCTGTGTATTCAGCACGCAGCTATTTCTTCCGCCCACGGCTAGTTGACTTCCCAAACGAGGGGTAGTGGTGCCACTGGATGTGTAGCAGATCTGCTGTTGACATTACTTGGCGTTGCCCCTGGTTTGATCTACCTGAGATGAGCTACAACATATCCCGGCAACCCGGCATTCAGTTGATTGGCTTGACACACTGTGTCTTCTATTTTCCCTTCCAGTTCAGGTGCCAGTTTGGGCATGATCAAATTTGCTCGAAAGAGGGGTAGAATACCCAGCTTCATTTCTGATCGGAGGCTCACAACTAGCTCGATATTCCACAACATAGAGGACGAGAGAACTTCTAGCTCCCACTCCCAATTTCAGTTGCGCCCTTTTTGGCGAATGCATAGCTTGGCTTGAAGATGAGACTCAGATCGGGCCTACTTTAGCATCAGAAGCTTACACAAGCTCTGAGAGGAGAGGCAGGAACACCTGACTCAACTATGCCTCAAGTTTATTGCTTTAATCTGTACTTTCAAGTTTTCTTTTTGAATGTAATAAAAAGAAACTTCAATTTGTATCGAGAGTCAGAGAACTTTGTATTGAAATCAATGAAATTGAAAGTTGTGGGTATTGAATTTTTTTTGTTTGGTCCAAAAATGGTCTAAGTTGTAAAAAGATTAATTTGAACAAAAATCAACTTTTATTAAAACTTTTCAAAAACCATTTTCGATATGGATCACAACTGGACACGCCCGGAATCCATCCTCGAGTTGTACAACCCCGAACCCAAAAACTGGAAAGTTGCCTCTTATCTGAAGAGCACTGCACTGGAGATCACAACCGAACTCTCGGATATAGAAAAGACAAAGATGACCAAAACAATCTCATGGACACAGTTGATTTGGAAGTGTTTATGGCTGGACTTCAGAATGAAGTTGCCTACGTATCTCAAAGATGGGAATCAAGCCTTACGTAGTTCGGTGCGGGTTCACTCGGGTTTTAACACTCTCCTTTTGCGCTCTAACTATTGCCAAGGCCGCCCTTTCGGGTTTTCAACCTTGCGAGCTCAGTTTTTCTTATTTCAAATTTTTTGTGCTATAACTTTTGTCTAGGTCACCCTTTCGGGTTTTTGGCCTAGCGAGCCACTCAAGGGTTGTATTTCTTCAACTTGTCCATGTTGATTGGTTGGGAGAACTCAAGGCCATCTACGTCCATAAGAATGACAGCTCCACCCAACCAAATAGATTTGATGATGTAAGGACCAGTCCACTTAGGTCTGAACTTGCCCCTAGGGTCATGGATGGGAAGCACCAAATCCCCTTTCTTTAGATTCCTGGACTTAACTTTCTTGTTGAAAGCCCTGGCAATCCTACGTTGATAACCTTGGACGTGGTACAGTGCTTTCAGCCTCCTCTCATCGAACAACATAAGTTCATCGAACCTACTTTGCTGTCAATCTGCTTTTGCTATCTGGCACTCAGCCATAACCTGTAGTGACGGAACCTCAACTTTGATCGGCAGAACAACCTCCATCCCATAAACCATAGAATACGGAGTTGCCCTAGTAGAATTCCGAATTGATGTTCTGTAGCCCCAAAGAACAAATGGCAGCTTATCTGGCCAATCCTTGTAGGTTTCTATCATCTTCTATAGAATGTGCTTGATGTTCTTGTTAGCAGCCTCAATAACTCCATTGGTTTGTGGCCGATATATGGATGACTTATGAAAATCCACGTTGTATTTCTCCAACAAGTCGATCACCTCCTTATTAAAGTGGGAACCATTGTCCGAAATGATCTCATTCGGGACCCCATAACGACAGATGATATTATTCCTGATGAACTTAGCTACGTGTGATGCTCTCAGCACTGCGTAGGATTGGGCCTCAACACACTTTGTAAAGTAGTCTATTGCCACCAGGATATACTCATGCCCGTTCAACCCCTTCGGAGTAACTACCTCAATAACATCAATCCCCCAGACTGAAAATGACCACAGTGAAGTGATGTTGTACAGCTTCGACGGCGAGATGTTCATGTGATTTGCATGGATCTGGTATTTGTGGCATTGCCAAACAAAGCCAATACAATTCTCCTCCATGGTTAACCAGTAGTAACCTTGTTTGAGAATTGTCCGAGCTAGCATCACTCCGCTCATGTGCGCTCTGCACTCTCCTCCGCGGATGGCCTCCATCAGGCGCTTCGATTCTTCAGCATCAACACACAGTTTATACATTCCCAGATGGCCTTGTTTGTATAATTTACCTCCACAAATGATAAACTGAGTAGCCATTCGCCGTATCGCCCTCTTATCTTTGGCATTTGCCCCTAGTGGATAAGCTTCCTTTTCCAAGAAGTTCCAAATGTCATGATACCAGGGATTTTGATCTTGTACTTCATCTATGGTGGCAATCAGCTCGTAGGCCGGCACCTACCTATGTTCAATGATGATCAGACGCATCCGGACTCCCAAAGGGATGTCTATCATAGAAGATAGAGTTGATAACGCGTCAGCGAACCTATTGCTCTCCCTTAATAGATGCGTGAAGGTTAGCTTCTCAAACTTGGGAATTAGAACGTCCAGGGTTTGGTGATAGATTTTCATCCTCTCTTTTTTAATCTTCCAGTCTCCTTTTGCTTGAGACACAACCAGGTTCGAGTCCCCAATGATGTCCAACCGTTTTGCCCCTAGTTCCAGGGCGGCTTCCAAGCCAGCGATACATACCTCGAATTCTGCTTCGTTGTTCGATACCTTGAACCGAAGTTTGAAAGCTGAAGGTATGTGGGAATTGTCGGGTGCTATCAGCAACACCCCTATCCCATATCCGTACTGATTAGACGCTTCGTCAAAGTACATAGTCCAAATCTCTTCTTTGACCTGCAGAATGGCCTCATCTGGGAACAAATATTCTACTGCTTCATCTCCCTCCACTGGGTGATCGGCTAGGAACTCCGCTACCGCTCTTTGTTTCACAGACTTGCGAGTCATGTACTTCAAATCAAATTCGGAGAGAAGAAGCAACCAACGGGCTAGCTTACCCATAAGCGCTAGTTTCTCAAAGAGATATTTGATGGGATCTAATCTCGAAACCAGAATTACAGAGTGAGCTAATAGGTAGTGCCATAACTTCCTGGTAGCCCATACCAAGGCCAAACAAGCCTTCTCCAATGGAGTATAGCGGGTCTCGTATTCCAGCATCTTCTTGCTCAGGTAGTAGATAGCCTTCTCTACCTTATCCTCAGATTCCTGCTCAAGCATGTAGCCCATTGTCGTGTCGATTACTGACAGATATAAAATCAACGGCTTTCCCGGCTCTGGCGGTGGCAACACGGGTGGTTCTGTAGATACTGCTTGATCTGCTCGAAAGTAACTTGGCATTGGTCATCCCATTGGAATTTCATTCCTTTCTTCAGGAGACCAAACATTGATTCACAAGTCAAGGTTAATTTTGTAATAAACCATCTTATAAATTGCACTTTACCCAGAAAGCCTCGCACCTCCTTTTCAGTCCTTGGTGGTGGCATTTCTAGTATGGCCTTAATCTTGGAAGGATCGACTTCAATGCTCCTTTGTGTAATCAAGAACCCCAGCATTTTCCTTGCAATGACACCAAAAGTACATTTCTGAGGATTCAGTCGTAGTCGATACTCTCTGGTCCGTTGGAAAAATTTCTTCAAGGCGGTGTAGTGGCCTTCTCTTTCCTTGGACTTTACAATCATGTCGTCCACGTACACCTCAACCTCTTTGTGGATCATATCGTGCAAGATTGTAGTTGCAGCTCATTCATAAGTAGCCCTGGTATTCTTCAAACCAAACAGCATTACCCTATAGTAATAGGTTCCCCACGGGGTGGTGAAGGCAGTCTTCTCCCTATCTTCGGGTGCCATCAAAATCTGGTTGTACCCGGAAAACCCATCCATAAATGAAAGCAGTGCATGCTCGGCGGCAAAGTCCACTAATTCGTCAATATGCGGCAGAGGAAATCGTCCTTCGGACTGGCTTTGTTCATATCCCCAAAGTCAATGCATACCCGAATTCTGCCATTTTTCTTTGGCACCGGAACTATGTTGGCCAACCAAGTAGGATATTCAGATACTAACAGGAACCCTGCATCAATCTGCTTGGTGACCTCTTTCTTGATTTTCAGAGCCCAATTCGGGCGGATTCTTCGAAGCTTTTGCTTGATGGGTCGGGCCTCAGGGTCAAGAGGGATCCGGTCATGTACAATCTCAGAATCGATTCCAGGCATGTCTTCGTAGGACCATGCGAAAACATCTTTGAAATCTTTTAATAAAGCGACTAAACGCTCGCGTTCCTCCGAAGACAACATAGACCCGATCTGGACCAGACGCGG
The DNA here is from genome assembly GCA_030407325.1 of Camellia japonica. Classification (NCBI taxonomy): domain Eukaryota; kingdom Viridiplantae; phylum Streptophyta; class Magnoliopsida; order Ericales; family Theaceae; genus Camellia; species Camellia japonica. Next base: position 24,582,390 of record JAPPVO010000032.1, on the reverse strand, counting down.
ATCCTTGTCAATACCAATATTAATTGAAGTGATTTCATCAACCAAAGGTTTTACAAACCTCTCCTGCTCTCGATTAATCAAATGTTTCAAAATCGGAGGAATTTCTTTCTCGTCGTTTTCATCAAAGTTTTGAAAGTCCTGATTAATGCAATAAAGAAGCGGCACAGAAAAGTACTCAAAAGCAGCAGCGGTACCATTCTCATTCAGAATTTCCAGTTCGTCTGATTCTTCAGTTACAATCAACTCAAAAGAAAATGAAAAAGACGACCTGGACAAAACAATGGCATCCGGGTTATCAACCCTAAGAATATCGGACTCTGACTCAGAAGAACTAGAATTTGATTCTGACTTCACAAACTCTGTGGAATCATATTCTGGTTCACTACCTGACTCAGAACTGCTGGATAAAAAGCCTTCCTCGTACTGCCAAATGAGGGAGGGTGCGATAGATACATCCAGAATGCCGGAAGAAGGGCCCACAGCCATTTGATCTCCAATCATGGAAACAGAGAAGTCATCCCTCAAGCACTCCGGTGTGATCTGAGGATCTGAGAGGAGACAAGCCAGCGCTGCTCCTATCTCAAGTTCTGTGCCATCGGACTCATCCTCTTTGCATTGTCCAGCCTCAACTGGTAGGTCAGTCTGCTCTTCTGCAACTTCATCCTCTTGCAATTGAAGGTCAAAAAAGATTTCGAAGCCAGGCAAACGCCGCTTCTCAGAATTCAGCCATGGCTCCAGAAAGCCGCAAAATGGGAAATCTTCCCCCTCTCGGACAAAGCGGCCGTTCAGGGTTCCTTAAATAGGTCTATGCACTAGCTCGTAGTGCTTCCCAGCTTGTTTGGCCTTGGCTCTTCCTGCCATTTCCTTTCCCTTCCTTACCCAATCCTCTTTGGTAGGCGTCTAACCTAAACCAAAGGTATAATGGTTGTGCAGAAATTCGGCCAACGCAGCGACGCCCTTCCAGCCGCTCCTTCCCAATCCCATTTTGGGTACATGTCGAAGCTTATTCATGAGGTAGACGGATTGCGCACTGACATACAGTCCTTCATCAATAGCCAAAATATCTTGCACCATCCGGGCCTCAGCCAAGGTGAACCCAGACAAAAAGACGTTCTCCTCGCCGTGTACAATTTCTAAGACTGGTGTAGTAACCTTCCGCGGCGGATGTATGGAAGAGTTCCCAAAAACAATAGCTACCCCCTTCCCATGGGGGTACTTCAACATCTAATGCAGAGTGGAAGAGACAGCTTTCACTTGGTGCAGCCACGACTGCCCAAGGAGTAAATTAAAGGTGGCTGGAACATCCAAAACATAGAACTCGATGTCCTGTTATGCTGGGCCAACCTGGGTTCTAATCCGCACTGTCCCCATCACTTCCCGACTTGTGTTATCATAAGCCCGAATCACCTGCACTGTTGGTGCGAAATCTACCGGCTTCAAACCGATGGCGTAGGTCGTGCGCGACGGACACACATTAATTGTAGATCCTGCATCAACCAGGACGACTGGTATCCACTTCTCTTTACACTCCACAGAGATGTAGAGTGACTTGTTGTGCGCAAAGCCCTCAGGCGGCAATTCTTTATTTGTGAAGGTCAAAGTTGGTGGAAGCTCCACCTGGGAACACCAGTCCCACTAATTTCTCGGGGGTTGTATCAATAGAAAGCTTAGCCTTGTCCATTGCTGATAGGATGGCTTGTCTATGCACCCTTGAGGCCATGAGCAATCCCCAAATGGAGATGTCTGCTTGAATTTTCTTCAGCTGCTTCAAAACAACTTCCTCCTCTAGCAGTTTATCTTTCTGCTTTTCTACTTCCTTGTCTTTCCCTGATGCCTCTGGCTGGTCCAAATGTGGGGGCTTGAAGTATTACCCACTCCGGGTCATATGATCGACCTCCTCGGTGTACCAAGTATCGTCTAGTTGATTTTGTCCCCAATCCTCATCAGTATGGACAAGATGCAAATCATCGTCTTCCCACCACATCCTTTCGGCAACCGACAAACAACTATCCGGTTCCGCTGTAACTGTTCTCGTGTTTTCAACACATTCTGTCCCTACAGGACCCTTGGCTTTTCTAGCCCTCTGATCATTCTCAATTCTCTCCTGCTCGAACCGCTTTAGTGCGGCCTTCTGTTCCGTGTCAGCTGTACATAAACCGCCCAATTCCTGAGCAAAATTCTCTGTACCGGTGCTCTCCGGTGGCTTCCCTTGGTTGTCGATCGTTCCGGTCGTCGCAGCCGTTCCTGTTTCTGACTGTCCCTGATTTGGCTGAGACCCCTCATCAACATCTGGCTCGTCACTAAGCCACCTTGTATTATCCGTTGCTCTGTTCGCATCAAACCAACCGATCTGTACATCCCCTAGATCCCGTTCATCAAAGAACTGCAGGTTGCTGATATCCTCCTCAAGCTCGGCCAAATCATCCAACCCCTGGCTCGGTCCATCTTCCCGAACTACATTTACCTCCATTCCCATTGGCAATTCCACCCTCGGCTTGGCCTGGCTCGTTGGCACGATGTCGCGGCAGGGGTTGTATGCTTCCTCAGTTAAACTCTCGGAGCCCTCGGGCATGCCTTCTATCACAGCCACCACCACGGGTTCAGGTTGGGGTAGGGACGTGCTCATCATGCACAAGTCTGTGCTTTCTGGAATAAACAGCGTCGACTTAGGCAGGTGGGAGTGAGTGATGTATATGTTAGGGTCATATGGGACGGCCATTGTTTGGATCAGGTTTACTTGCCTGGGTGGATGAGAGGGTTGGTTATGTGGTAAGAGAGGGTTTGTAGTGACATTTGGCTTCTTAGAAGGTGATATCACCTTATTGTCAATGAGATCCTGGATCTCATAATGGAGTCTAAAGCAGAGGTCGGTATCATGACCGTGCTGCTGGTGGAAGGCGCAATACTTGGCCGGGTTGTGTGTAGGAAGGGAAGGGATTTGGCAATGGGCGTGGTTCCAAGGGCTTCAGATGCCCTTTCCTGATCAGGACCCCCAAGGCCTTAGACAAAGACATGTAAAGTGGGGTGAAAGTCCTCTGGCCTCGGGGTGGGTACTTTGTAGGTTGGGAGGTGGCTCCAGATGTACCGGTAAAGGGTGTGGCTATTTTTGGTGTGGTAGTGACCACACCAACGTCAGAGGTTCTTGCAACTGCGTTGCTACTCGTAGCCACATTCGAACTGCGTATAAACACCCTCTTGGGCTGCTCTTTTTCATGGTCAATCAGACCCTGTTTCATAACATCTTCTATTTGTACCCCTATCTCATGCAAGTCAGCAAAGATGGGAAAGGGTAAGACAATCATCTTCTGCAGCAGCTTTGGTTGTAGATTTCGCACGACCATTCTTATCTGGTCTTTCTCAACTGACCTGGTGGTCATCATGGAGGCCTTGGCCCTCCACCGAGTGACAAAGTCGGAGAAGCCCTCCTTTGGCTCTTGCCTAGTAGCCTCGAGATCACGAGTTATGACCTCGATTTGAGTATTGTAAAAATATTGGGCAATGAAGGCCTCGACCATCTCCTCCCAGCTCCTTTTCACCGAATCCTCCAATTTAGCATACTAGATGGCCGCAATACCCGACAAGGTCTGGCCAAAGGGGGATAGTTTCTGGAGTCTAGTCAAGCCTATCGACCGCAGAATATCCGAAAACAGCCTTAAGTGGACCATAGGATCGCCCGAGCCATCGAAGCGGTCTATATGAGGCATTTTGAATCTATCCGGAAATGTCACCACCGAATCTGTGTAGCCGTCCTCTATATCTGGGATCGAGTTGACTCACTGAGCTCGTTTGAACAGCTTCTCAAGCTTGCTTACTTTCAAAGCAGTAGGATCGACCTCAAACTCGAACGGGGTGTTCGTTGGGTAGGCCGGTGCTTTGGAAGTCAGTGGCGGGACTGGCCCTACTGGGATGTCCGTATTCTGCTGGACATTAGTTGTATCCCCGGGTGTTAGAACCCTAGGTGGGCGTGGGTGCGAAGCAGAAGCTCCGACTTGTTGTTGTTGCTGCTGTTGCCATTGAAGCTTAGCAATTAGTTCCGTCTGCTGGGCTACAACCTCTGTTTGACGAGCGGTAACTTCTGCTTGGCGAGCAGCATCCCGCTGCATGGCTTCTATGGTCTGTTGGAGTTGACGCATCATTTCTTTCATACTGTTTGTGAAGTGTTGATCTGTCTAAATAGGTGTATACTCTCTATCTGAGGTAGAAACAGAAAACTAATCCCAACTATGCACAGGTGAAGTAGACAATGACCGTTGAATTGGCGACTGTTGTACCTATGATCTATGCTTGATTGCCCTCTGTCTCGTAACTGGGGGTAATGAAGCAAGCACTGGTTGTCCTCCAATAAGATCCTCAAATCGGTGAATCCTCCTAACTCTGGTCCAGAGTGCTCGGGGGGTATCTGCCTCGTCGGAAGCAATTGTGAAATACTACCTTGCAAAAAGAAAAATAAAGTAAAAAGGAAACAACAATCAGCAAACACACATCACCTCGGCTTAAATAGAGACAACACACAGTTGAAATCATAAGCTGGACAATCTGTACTAAAACACTAATTTCTGCCCCTAAATTTCTGCCTCAAAACCAATACCCTCAAACTGATACCCAGACTTGCAACTGATACATACATTCATGTAGAGACACACCCTAATAGCACATATCAAGCAAGTGAGAGCCAAAACACCCCTATGGTGGGGTAGGGTTTCCTTGTCCTATTTTCGTTAGGAACTAGGGTTTCACTACGCACGCATTCGGTTCCAAATAATCCTGCATTCGGGTGAGCAACCTGTCCTAGTTTGGAATAGTCTACATGGCTTCCGATAAGTAACTAGGTCAATTGGTCAAAAAAGGTGCCTCAGCAAGACCACCTAATATACCTCTCGTACCAAACACCGAGAAGTGAAAGGTGGATCAAACGGTACGGCGGTAGTCCAAATCCAAGGTTTGTGTTCCCATCGTGGCAGAGCCTGCAACCGGTCAGCCTTATGGCACGCTTTTCCAAGTAAGCCTCCGGCAAACTGTTCAGGAATAGCAGATGGCAAACACTGTGACTTAGGCGCACCTATGCAAATGCAATGCAAAGAAACACATAAATGTAGATAAAACAACATATCATGAGTTCGAGTCAAGTTCTCTAAATCCCCAGCGGAGTCGCCAGAAACTATAGGCTTGACTTTCTTTGCGCCCCCTTTTGGAGAGCATCGAATTGGTCTCCTACAGTTCGGACTCCTGTCACGGTTCTGAATCTAATCTCACAAAGTGCAATGTGAGACTAATAAACACCAAAGAGTCTAATCCGGCAAATCATTTTGGAAAATTAGATTTTGAATCAAATAATGCCAAAACTGGACTACTTTGCCAGATTTCAGAGTCGCCGCCTAAATATTTTATTTTTGGGAAATTTAGGAAACCCTGACTCGTCCCAAAGGCCACATGTCCGTCATCACCAAAATGGCCTTAGCTCGGGAACTTGGGTACGAGAGGGGAAGGTCCTGAAATGAGCACCCCCACTCGCCCGATCAAAGGATCGGCCTCTACTAAGCATGATATGTTGTTTTATAAACCTCATGTGTTCTTGTTTTGATTATTTAGCTAACTTTACTATATGACGCACACATACAAGTATGGACTAAAATCGCAAGAATTGGAACATTTCAACTCATGTTTGCTTTCGAAAATGGTTTGAAAGTGCCACCCTCAAGTGGGCTAAAGTGCAGATTTGCCATCCTTAAGTGGGCCTAAAACATGATTTGCCACTTCGCAAAGTGGGCTTAAAACATACATTTGATGAATTGTTCCTATTCAAGCAAAAAAGCCTCCATCCACAGGCATTCAAGCAGTTAATCACTTAAGCAAATAGCCTCATGGTAAGCATGCGAATCATGGCATCACTCACACTCATGCAAGTATGCTAACGCGTAAAACTTACAGCGTACTCCAAGCCAAAACAAAAGCTAGTTAGAAAGAATGCATGATCCTAACTATACAAGATGCCTAATGCAACACATGCAATAATGCAACTAAATAGGCTCGGCTATCTAAGATGGCATACGAAGCAACAATTTGATAACATGCTTTGAAACACGTATTCAAGTAAGTATTGAAATACAATGCAGTTTGAATGATGCGCCAAGCCTTGGTGCATGCAAGACAAATGAATGATGCAAACATGTGAGCATAAGGTATGCTAATTGAAAATGACCCTAAACTGACCATCGAAAGTAGTTAAGTAAAAAGGAAAAAGACGTGAGGTTGGAAGACATGCACACACACACACACACTTATTACAACATTGTGCCCTCTAGAAGGAGGGTCCGAATGAATAAGAGCTAAGCTAATCTAAGCTAGGCTAATCAAACTAATCTAATTAAACTAATTAGACTAATTATTACAAAACAAAATAAAGAAATAGCTAAGCTAAGCTACTTATTTATTACAACAATCAATGCAAATTAACTAAGTAATTAACATGTTAAACAATGCTACTATTACTCTGCTCCGAGATGTAGAAGATGCATGCATTTGGTTTTCGCCCCGAAAAGCCCACCAGTTTGCTCTTGAGAGGCTTTGTTTGTAGGGTTACTCCAAGAACTTTACGCTCCACCTTACCAATTCCATGTCAAGGAATGCACCAGTGGCCTGCCGGCCATGAGGGCTTGCTATCAGCCATCTACCAGCCAAAAGAGTGTGCTGCCGGCCAAGGATGATGCACTGCCGGCCACCAATGAAACACTACCGGCCACTGGTGTGCTAAATCACCAAACTGCAACAGAGCACAGACAAATGAAAATGGAGGGTTGTCCAATGACATGTTTGTACTGTACCCTCTCCTTATCATCTTAAAACATCAAAAGAGTGGTACTCTTGGATCCAAAACCACCAATCAAGCATTTTCAATGCATGATGGCCAAAGATCCAAGTTCTACACTTTCAATAAATGTACAAAAACAAGACTCAAAGGGCCACCACCCTATCATACATGATCAAGGGTGATGAAGACCAAAGGAGATTGGCTCATTTTATCACTTTGAGTATGAAATGGACTAATCTACCTCGTGTTCAATATAACGTCTGATTGAACACATGCAATGCAAACAAAACATGCTTATCTTGGTCATGTTTTACTTGATTCAATTTTGTTTACTCATTTTAGCATTACCAAGCCATTCATTAATTGGTTAAGTCCAAGATGAGTGTCCTCTAGTGAGAGAGGGGTCAACCAAAGGATGGTTTAAGACATGAGAGAGATCATGCCTTTGGCTAGGAGGAACCCTCAAAAGAGAGTTAAAGCCATTGAGCACAAGCTCTATCTCAAGCTTAAACACAATCATAAGGTTAACCAACCCTCAAAACAAATAGAAAAATGAAGAAATATGGGAGGTTGCAGACTTTTTAGTGTTAAAATGGCATGCAAAAGACACTAAATTATGCAAGCAACACATGCAAGACATATTCAAAGGCCAAAAGCATTAAAGCTAGTGAAGAGCATTATACTAGAGGCATGCAATATCAAGCTCAGATGATCAAGTCAGCTCAAAATAGAGTTAGAACATGCCAAAACAGTGGCTAAAACATGCTGAGAATGAAGCATGAAAGGCAAGAAAAACATGCTCGCATGTTGGCTCACAAGCAAGACACAAAGCACAACTCTCAAAAGCAATGAAAGAGTGGAATATGTGAGAGTGTGACAGAGATATATGCACTAAAATCATGTGTAAAATGATGCTTCAACATGCAATCATCTCATGCAAAGCATGTTAGAGGCCTTAAAACACAAAGCTAGTAAAGGCCTTTGCACTACAACCACGCAAGATGAAGCTCATATGACCAAGATAGCTCAAAATAGAGCTAAAGCATGCTAAATCAGTAGCAAAAACATGCTGAGATCAAGTCACAAAATGATAGAACAACATGCTCACATGTTAAGCCAACTACACATGCAAACAAGATACAAGGAGGGGAGGCCACCCCCCTCCTATTTTGGACCTCAAAACCAACTTTTTACCACTAAAATTCCCATGGAATTTAGTGGTTAAAAGGCCAAGAAAATGTTGTTTTAAAAGCTTTGAAAGATGGCTCAAAAGGCTTTACAAGCCAAAGAGCAAAGGGAGGAAACCACCCCCTAACTAAACAAGGCTCAAACCACCATTTTAAAGCCTGAAAAATAGAGTTTTTTAGAGGTTAAAACCAGCTCAAAGTAGTATAAAAAGATGGCCAAGCACTTAACCAAAACAAAGCTTAAAAGAGGTAAGCTTATACCTTTGAAGTACAGCCACAAAACAGCTAAAATTCTAAGCCAAAACCAAGCTTAAGACGTCAAACCAAGCCTCAAAGAACCTCAGCTCAAGGTGAAGGTGTTTGGTCAAGGTTCTTAGTTCAAGTATGTAGAGAATTCCCACTTTCAAGCACAAAATCAAAAGAGAGAGGATTCTAGAGAGAGAGAGAGAGAAATTTTGCCCACAAAATTTTTGTAACCCCCTACATGCAAGAGAATGGCTTCTATATATAGAAGATACAAAATCCTCTTGAAAAGATCCAACCATCCACGTGCAAGCAGATGCTCCAATCTGTGCAACAGTTGGCACAAAAATATCAGAAAATATCTATTGATGCACTGGTGGCCTGCCGGCCATCAGTGATGGCCGACAGGGCACATCAATGGCTGGCAAGCCAAAGTGCATAGCCGGCAGTGCCCAAAAGTGCACCAAGAAAAGCATGTTGAAAGGACCAACACATGGTCCAAAAATGAGTCAGAATTGATGTAGGGTTTGGAAAGTTCAAACCTGTGGCGTTCCGCCGCGGAATTCGAGCGCTCAACGAGCAATCAAACTTGTCATCGGATGTACCTGCAAGAACATCGAAGTCTTGAGTACGGTCAAAAATGGGGTGTCTACATATATTTTTTGCAAATTAGACGCACTTCATTATTATTATTGCCATTTGCTAAGAAAAGAACTTCAATAAGCATAAAGATGATACAGTTTGAACCGTAGCTGTTTTTTTGATGGATTTTTTTTTCTTTTTTTCGGTTTTGTTGTTTGGTTGGGATGACCTTTTGGGGTATTGTTTATGTAGGTTTTTATTAAAATAAATATTTTTCATGTTTAAAAACAAAAATGATACAATCAATGTGTTTGTTTTCAGTTTTCTGAATTCAGTTTTTTGAAAATTCACTATTTTGTTTTTCGTATTTTTTTGTTTTTAGTAAATATTTTTAAACTTTGAAGCATTTTTTTACAAGCAGAAACATAAAGAACATGAAGAAGGAAACAGCACAAATAATACTAAAAATAAGTTAAACTAACACTGAAATAAATAATAAAAGAAAACAGTTTAAATAAACATTAATAATAAAACTTACAATTGTTTAATGGATTGAAACAAACAATTCTTCAAAATACATAACTTGAAAACGGACTTGAAAAGAAAATTACAGAGATAGGTTTTTCTCTTGAGAAAGGGATGCTCTCAATTTTTCTAACTCTGCCTTATTCTTGACTGAAGAGGCCCTTTTATAATCAAAAGAGACCACCACTGTTAGCCTTGTGAGTGATTGCTGTGAGCCTTGTGAGTGAGGGAATCAAATATAGATATATATATCAGCAGCTTTTCTCAAAAGACGAGTATTGATTGAAGTTGATAATTATAGCTATATAGAATCCAATGACTGAATTAAGCATATGGGTCCTGAGCATCTTGAAACTCGGGTCCATATGGATTTTGAGTAATTGACCTTCAAAAGAGTTTGAACTGTCTAAACCACCTTCTGAACTGCTATTATCCGAGTTTGATTTGGCTTGGGCCATGAGTAGACAAGCCATTTGGAGGAGCTCATCTTTGGATGACTTGGACTTGGGCTTAACCTTGGATTTGGATTTATCCTTTGACTTGGGCTGGTCAGAACTGGGCTTTGCTGACTTGGATTTAATCTTTGATTTGGATGACTTGAGCTTGGAAGAACTAGATGATGGGCTTCCAAGATTGACTAGAGGAAGTTGGCTTCCTTGAGTGACTGGAGCAGTTGGGATCTGCTGAGCTTTAACCATGGCAGGTGTTGGAGCATAAATGTTAATCAGGAACTCAGTTTGAACAATGTCAACAATTCTTTGAATCTTAAAGTTATCCCACCATTTAACCTTATGTAGCCGCTGAATCACTTTACCAGAAATACCATATTGCCATTTGAATATCCAAGGGATTTTATATTTGGATATAAAAATAAGCAATTGAGGGAATTCTCTTTGTTGTGGAGTGAATGAGAAAACAGTGGAGAAGTAATTGACTTGATCCAAAATTACTGATCCAAAATTACTGATGGGAAGATGTCTGGAATGGCACCATAATGGGTCCACCATCTCAGAAACCAAGTAGGTAATTCTGACTTAAACTTTTAATCAAATTGAAGAAACCAGGAGTGACTAAATGTTTCATTTTGATATAGGAGGACTTTGAACCAGGCATCAATATAATCATAATAATTATACTGAAGGGAGTGATTAGGTAAATCTCGAAGTTGATAAGGAGAACTCCATTCAACTAAGGAAACAATATTGTGAATATAAAGTGAATGGTAAACCACTTTACTAGTGTAAGTATGATCATAAATGGGTTTAATCACAATTGACTGATGGTTGAACAAGATGTCTTTATAGAAGGTGATTGTTTTCTCTAGATGGAGAGGAACAAAATGCCATCCAGGAGGGAAATAAGTTTTAACCAGATCATTAACAAATTGACTCTTTGGGTGACTAGGTTCTTTGAAAAAGAGATTAGTAGAATAAACCTTCCCAGTGAACAATTAGATAAAATAGAAACTAATTTAGATGATTATTCTACTAATACCACATCTACTAAACAATCTCTAATAAACCTTCCAGTGATCGTTCCCAGTGAACAATTAGATAAAATAGAAACTAATTTAGATGATTATTCTGCTAATACCACATCTACTAAACAATCTCTAATAAACCTTCCCAGTGATCGTTCCAAACGCAAAAGTTTGGTCACCAATGATCAATCTGCTATAAAAGCTATCGAACAATTATTTACCAAATTAGCTACCAATGAACAAGCTTCACCCTCCAAAGGTCTTACTGTTTTAAATCAACAAGAACCTGTTTCTACTCAATCTGATTCAGATTCAACTGATAATGAGATTAATCAATTAGCTCGACAATTTCAACCCTCTACTCAGCTCAACAAATTGCATTATCCTAAACCTAATCCTACATCTCTTACAAAAAATTGGTATTCTAGACCAACTCCTCCTGATCTCCAATATGAAGAAAATAATCTTGCTAATCAATTTTCTGTTTCTGCCAAAAACTTATATGAATGGAATATTGATGGTTTAAGTGAAGATCAAATATTGCAAAAATTAAATCATTTATCTATTGTTGCTAATAGTTATTTAACTAATTACCCTGATTACTCTCAACCTGAAATTGCTTCTTTAATAACCTCTGGTTTTACCGGTATGCTCAAATCTTGGTGGGAAAAATATCTCACTGAAGAACAACGTGAATCAATCTTACATGCTAATCAAAAAGATGCAAATGATCTCCCTATCTTTGATGAACATATTGGTTATTATGTACCTGATGGTGTTAACACATTAATCTACACAATAGTTAGACATTTTATAGGAACTCCTACTAATATATATTCTCGCATACATGATCAACTTAGTAACCTGACCTGTCCTACCTTAAGTGATTTTAGATTGTATAAAGATGTTTTTACCTCTAGAGTTATGTTAAGAGAAGACTGTACTAAATCATTTTGGAAAGAAAAATTTATTAATGGATTACCTGATTTATTTGCTCACAAAATTAGAGATGTTCTTAGTCAACCTACTGGAATAATTGAATATGATAATTTAACCTATGGTGATATAATTAGCACTATTCAAAAAGAAGGATTAAGAATGTGTATTGATCTTAAACTTAGTCAAAAAGCTCAAAAAGATAAGCACAAGGCTAAATATGAATTAGGAAATTTCTGTGAACAATATGGTTTACCTCCTGTAGCACCCTCTCGTAGGAAACCACATAAACATAGTAAACATAGACACAAATATTCAAATAAATACAAAAAGAACTATTCACCTTCTAAATCAAATGATAAATTTTATACTAAACCAAAAAAGAAATATTACAAGTCAAAATCACATCCAAAATCTAAATCTAATAAAGATATTACATGTTATAACTGTGGTCAAAAAGGTCATTATTCTAATAAGTGTAAAGAGAAACAAAAATTAAAAGATAAAGTTAATCAACTTCAAATTAATGATGAATCAAAAAATCAATTATTTGAAATCTTTCAATTAAATCAATCTGTTAGTGATTCCTCTTCTGATAATCCGAATACTTCATCTGATTACCATTCACCTAGTAATGATTCTGATAATAATATAGAATTAGGATGTAATGATGTTTGTTGTAAACCTATTAAACAAATTACTGTTCTTACTAAACAAAATCAAGAAGAATCTGCTCTTATTGAACTAATTAGTAAATTAGATGATCCAGAATTAAAGAAGAAATATACTGATAGACTTAAATCTTTATTAATTAATAATATTGATTCTAAACCTAGACAAGATAAACCAATTATTAGTCTATCTAAAACTTTAAAAAGATTTAAGAATAAACAAAAAGAAGTTACACTTCAAGATTTACAACAAGAAATCAATCAGATTAAACAAACTATTAAAGAACTACAAAATAAAGATCAACATTTAGAAGACGAAATTATTACATTAAAACCTAATAAAAATTTAGAAAATTTCCAAGATAATAATGTTGAATCTCCTAATGAATCTGGTCATGATTCTGACCATACTAATCCTGAAAACCTTCTATTCGATAATCGATCACACCAATCTCAATCAAACAATCTTGAAAATAAAAGATTAAATCTAATTAATAAAATTTATATTCAAAAATGGTATTCAAAAATTAAAATTGTTATTAATAACTTTGAATTAGAACTTGTTGCATTAATTGATACTGGTGCTGATTTAAATTGCATTCAAGAAGGTTTACTCCCTACTAAATATTATGAAAAATGTCATGAAAGATTAACCTCTGCTAATGGTAGTAAAATGCATATTAAATATAAATTACCTAAAGTTCATGTTTGTCACAATAATGTCTGTTTTAAAACCTCATTTGTTTTAGTAAAAAACATGACTGATAAAATCATTTTAGATACACCATTTATCTATTTACTATATCCATTTACTACATCTAGTGAAGGAATAACTGCTCATGTTTTAGGTCAACCTGTTACATTTAAATTCTTATCTCCACCTGAAATGTTAGAATTAAATCAATTAAAAGATTGTTCTATTTCTCACACTATTAATCGATTAAGTAGACATTTAAAATTTCTTAAAGAAGAAATTAATTACAAAAAATTGATCAACAATTAACTGATCCCGTAATTATTTCTCAGATTAATGAATTTAAATTAAAACTTGAATCAACTGTTTGTTCAACTTTACCTACTGCGTTTTGGCATAGGAAAAAACATGTAGTTACTTTGCCATATATCAAAAATTTTAATGAAAAACAAATTCCTACTAAATCTAGACCTATTCAAATGAATCATGAATTACTTGAAATGTGTAAAAAAGAAATTAATGAATTGTTAAAAAATAGAATAATTAGTCCGAGTAAATCCCCATGGTCTTGTCCTGCTTTTTATGTTAATAAAAATGCTGAATTAGAACGAGGTGTCCCTCGATTAGTCATTAATTACAAACCTTTAAATGCTGTTTTAGAATGGATTAGGTATCCTATTCCTAATAAAAAAGATTTGATTAAAAGACTTAGTCAAGCTGTTATTTTTAGTAAATTTGATTTAAAAAGTGGTTTTTGGCAAATTCAAATTCATCCTAAGGATAGATATAAAACTGCTTTCACTACACCATTTGGACACTATGAATGGAATGTCATGCCATTTGGGTTAAAAAATGCTCCTAGTGAATTTCAACATATAATGAATGATATTTTCAATCCATTTAGTCATTTTTCCATAGTTTATATAGATGATATTCTTATTTTTTCAAAATCAATTAGTGAACACTGGAAACATCTTACTGCATTCTTTTATACCATTAAGAGTCATGGTCTAGTCATTTCTGCTCCTAAGATTAAATTGTTTCAAACCAAAGTCCGATTTTTAGGTTATGATATTCACCAGAATACTATTTTACCTATTAGTCGTTCCATTGAATTTGCGTCTAAATTTCCTGATGAAATCTTAGATAAAACTCAACTACAACGTTTTTTAGGATCACTGAATTATATTGCTGAATTTTACAAAGACCTTAGGAAAACTTGTCAACCTCTGTTTGATCGGTTAAAAGACAATCCTCCTCCTTGGTCTTCTACTCATACTGCTATTGTTAAACAGGTTAAACAATATGTCAAGTCTCTTCCTTGTCTTGGTATTCCTACTGAAAATTCATTCAAAATTATTCAAACTGATGCCTCTGATGTTGGTTATGGTGGCATTCTCCTTCAGAAAGTCACTCCTCAATCATCTGAACAAATTGTTCGTTATCACTCTGGTGTCTGGAATAAAGCACAATTAAATTATAGTACTATTAAAAAAGAAATTTTATCTACTGTTTTATGTATTAGTAAATTTCAAGATGATATTTTAAATCAAAAATTTTTACTTCGTGTTGATTGCAAATCTGCTAAATATGTTTTAGAAAAAGATGTTCAAAATCTTGCTAGTAAGCAAATTTTTGCCCGTTGGCAATCTATTTTAAGTATTTTCGATTTTACTATTGAATATATACCTGGTTGTCAAAATTCCATTCCCGATTTCCTTACCCGAGAATTTTTACAGGGGGATAGGGATGGCCACTCCATTTATTGCTTACCATAAAACCCAAATTACCCATTACCGTGATCTGATTCACCAAACTGCTTATCGCATTGCCCGGATAAAATTAGCCAAAAAAACTACTAAACGTGCTCAATACATTCAGTACCACCAAATCCAAGCTCGTCGCCATTTACTTGCTGATTATTACAACTGTTTGGATTTTCATCAGACTTATTTAGATCTCCTTAGTGGTTGCTAATCTTTATTGCTAACCTTTGTTTCTTTTTAAACAGATGTCTCGCCCAAGGCCCCCTTCTAAAGCCTTGGTCCAACTAGTCAGCCTTTTATTCCTCCTTTGGAGTTAGTCACCCAATACCATCCTATTGAAATGATTAACCGTTACCAAGTTCTTGGTAATACTCCTCGACCCAGTTTCACATCTGCTTTGGCCATGATCCTTTTGCTTCATCTAGCCAAGCAGTTACTCCATACCCTCCTAATCCTATTAAAACTGCTCGATCTGATTATGTTGACTCAACAACTACTAATCTCTTTTTCAAAGAACCTAGTCACCCAAAGAGTCAATCTGTTAATGATCTGGTTAAAACTTATTTCCCTCCTGGATGGCATTTTGTTCCTCTCCATCCAGAGAAAACAATCACCTTTATAAAGACATCTGTTCAACCATCAGTCAATTGTGATTAAACCCATTTATGATCGTACTTACACTAGTAAAGTGGTTTACCATTCACTTTATATTCACAATATTGTTTCCTTAGTTGAATGGGGTTCTCCTTATCAACTTCGAGATTTACCTAATCACTCTCTTCAGTATAATTATTATGATTATATTGATGCCTGGTTCAAAGTCCTCCTATATCAAAATGAAACATTTAGTCACTCCTGGTTTCTTCAATTTGATCAAAAGTTTAAGTCATAATTACCTACTTGGTTTCTGAGATGGTGGACCATTATGGTGCCATTCCAGACATCTTCCCATCAGTAATTTTGGATCAAGTCAATTACTTCTCCACTGTTTTCTCATTCACTCCACAACAAAGAGAATTCCCTCAATTGCTTATTTTTATATCCAAATATAAAATCTCTTGCATATTCAAATGGCAATATGGTATTTCTAGTAAAGTGATTCAGCGGCTACATAAGGTTAAATGGTGGGATAACTTTAAGATTCAAAGAATTGTTGACATTGTTCAAACTGAGTTCCCGATTAACATTCATGCTCCAACACCTGCCATGGTTAAAGCTCAGCAGATCCCAACTGCTCCAGTCACTCAAGGAAGCCAACTTCATCCAGTCAATCTTGGAAGCCCATCATCCAGTTCTTCCAAGCCCAAGTCATCCAAATCAAAAATTAAATCCAAGTCAGCAAAGCCCAGTTCTGACCAGCCCAAGTCAAAGGATAAATCCAAATCAAAGGTTAAGCCCAAGTCCAAGTCATCCAAAGATGAGCTCCTCCAAATGGCTCGTCTACTCATGGCCCGAGCCAAATTAGACTCGGATAATAGCAGTTCAGAAGGTGGTTCAGACAGTTCAAACTCTTTTGAAGGTTCAACTACTCAAAATCCATATGGACCCGAGTTTCAAGATGCTCAGGACCCATATGCTTAATTCAGTCATTGGATTCTATATAGCTATAATTATCAGCTTTAATCAATACTCGTCTTTTGAGAAAAGCTGCTGATATATATATCTATATTTGATTCCCTCACTCACATGCCTCCAAGCAATGAATAGTAAAAAAGTCAATTTTACTGTTCACTATTCATCAAAAAGTCAACATTACTATTCATCATTCATCATGATTCATCCCACCGACAAATTCAGCACAGTAAAAGCTTTAATAATTCACCGAAAGCAGCAGACAACTCCCATGTGCTTCTGATGCTCCTTTCCAATCAAGACTATTCACTCACAAGGCTCACAGCAATCACTCACAAGGCTAACAGTGGTGGTCTCTTTTGATTATAAAATGGCCTCTTCAGTCAAGAATAAGGCAGAGTTAGAAAAATTGAGAGCATCCCTTTCTCAAGAGAAAAACCTATCTCTGTAATTTTCTTTTCAAGTCCGTTTTCAAATTATATATTTTGAAGAATTGTTTGTTTCAATCCATTAAACAATTGTAAGTTTTATTATTAATGTTTATTTAAACTGTTTTCTTTTATTATTTATTTCAGTGTTAGTTTAACTTATTTTTAGTATTATTTGTGTTGTTTCCTTCTTCATGTTCTTTATGTTTCTGCTTCCGTTTAAGATGCATCTAAAAAGAAAAATATTTGTGAAAAAATATTTTAAAAAATTAATAAATACACAAAAATACGAAAAATATATTGAATTTTCTTTTTTTTTTTTTTTTTGTATTTTTGGTATTTTGTGAATTTTTAAAAAAATTCACAAAAATTATGCTTTTTAAGTGTATTTATGATAGGTGTGTCTAAAAATTTAAAAAAAAAATTGCTTAAAATATTAAAAAAATCAATAAAAACAAAAAAATGCAAAGTATAATTTTTTGAAACACATCTTCCAAATAAGCCTCAACTAAAACAAAAACAAAAACAAACAGCCTATGGTGAAACCTTAGGTGAATCTAACACTAAAGTTTCTTCTTTGGCCATGGTCTGTCTGTTTAGAATAATACTAGGGATCATGAAAAAAAATCATGAAATGTATCATGAAAATTTTTCATCCTTTGATTAGTGTGTGATATTTTATTATATGTGTAATATAAAGGTGGAGAATATTTCATGATCATCTCTATGATATTTTCTTCATGATCCCTTGCATTACTCGTCTGTTTATTGCCTGACTTGTCCATGGAGTTGAAAGCCGGGACAGAACTAGGATTTCATTACCGGAGGGGTTAAAAGAAAAATATTTTTTTTTTTACCATATACACAAAATACACAGGTATATATAATATGATATATAAATTATATATATATATATATATATATAATTTAAATACTATAGAAGCAATTTCTAATAAGATGATGAAATTTTGGTGTAAAATAGAAAAAGAATTTAAAATGGAAGAAGAATGATATATATATATATATTTAATACTGGGAGGCCATTTATGTATAAAATGATATATATATATATATTTTAAATTTTCATGGCAAATAATAATTTTCACAGAAACAGAGAGCCATGGCCCCCCATAGTCTCTTCCTAGTTTCGTCCCTAGTTGAAAGGAAGCTATAGTTCTACCATTGTTGTAAATGTTGAAACAATTTATCTTGAATTTTTCAGTTGGTGATATTTGGGTCTTACTTTCCGATATGAGACAAAGTCTCCAAGCTTATTTTAAGTTTTCCAAATAAAAATAAGAAAAGTTTTGAAAACACTCAAAAACTAAACAATTATAAATTTTGAAAATCATTTTGAAAATTCCCAACAGTAAATGAGCTATATAGTTCCATCATTTGTGGAGAAGACAAAAATTTGCAACTCAAGCAGTGAAAGCTTTTCAGATAGATGTGTTGGTTGACTTGGGGAAGTTCCAAGAATTTGATGGGTAAAACAGTGATGGCAGTATCTGATGTTTGTAGAAGATTCAGGTGTAATCTTGCAATCTCAATAAATATATGCACATATATATTGTATCTGTGTATGTTCTACCTTCTAAAACAACACGTATGTTTTTTTCGTTCTTGTTATGGTGTACGTTCCTCCTTGTTTTCTTCCTCCTTGTGAAATTGTTTGTCCATCATGTGTTCGATTGTATGCTCAAATGTGAAGTTCATTAGAATTTCACTTTCTAATGGCTCTATGCTTTTTCTGCTTTCTTTTTCGTTTTGGTTAATAGATGTGTTAGTTTTGATTGTATCAGGATATTTGTGAAATCGTTGCATTGTAGGAGCTACTTATATGAGACTTATTATTTATGTGTTTTAATTTGAGCGACACCAGGCCATACATTTGTTTGTATTTGTTTGAGAGAAAAAAAAATGAAAAAATTGAGTTCTAACTTGAGCTGGGTTTTGAAAAGTATATTAAACCCATACACATCCCATCTCTAACCTCACTAAAACAAAGATAACCAATGTGTTTGGTTTTAATTTTTTAAATTTAGTTTTTTGAAAATTGAGTTTTTTGTTTTTTGTATTTTTTTATTTTTAGTGAATATTTTTAAAATTTTAAGCTTTTTTTTTTAAGGTTTTTAGATACAACTTACTTAGCTGTATCTAAAAACTAAAATATTTATAAAAAAATATTTCAAAAAATTAATAAATACACAAAAATATGAAAAATATACTGAATTTTCATTTTTTTTTCTTTGTATTTTTTGGTATTTTGTGAATTTTGTAAAGTTTTTTTTTCACAAAATTATACTTTCTAAGTGTATTTATGTTAGGTGTGTCTAAAAATTAAAATAATTGGTCAAAATATTAAAAAAATTCTGTAAAAACAAAAAAAAATACGGAAAACAAGGTAGTAAAATTTTTTAAAAAGTGTTTTTCCAAAAAGTAAAAACAAATATGCTGAATAATTCTCAAGTTATGAAATTTTCATAGCGGAAAAGATAGTTTCATTTTTCCAAAACCACATCCAGCAAGTTCACTGAATCCAGACATAACTTGAATCTAGCAGCCCCTGCCTCATAGTTAACTTTCCTTGATCTTCATAGTTAACTTTGAAAAAACCAGTTGACAGATTTGATAGGAGAGAGACTATCAACATATTAATCACCGGTTATGTAAAAAGCTGAAAGTATTAGTATAATGAGCTAAAGAATGTATATGAAGTTATTAGATAATTAGTCCAATAATGTTTATCAAGCTAAGAATTGAAAACAATTGAATTTGAAATGCAAAAGCAATGAAATAAACAATATAGAGCCCAATACCTCTTGAAATCATAACTACGATGCATCAAAGATCACCAATTTTCCCAAAAGATTAGACAGATTAAGTAATTAGGAAATTAGCCCAAAATAATTGAATTTCAAATGCAAAATCTATGAAGATAAGCTAGAAATTGAGATGATATCTGCATAAACTAATGTATATGATTGTTGGAATAGTACCTTAGGATGCAAAGCTTTGCAACCTCTACAACCAAGGCAATAAAAGTCAACTACAACCAATCTATCACCACCACTCAACAATGCTCGACCGTCGAGCATAGCTGCATAGTGATGGTTTCTTTTACTAAAAGCCAGTATTTTTATATATCTTGAAACTAGTATAGTAGTAAGCACCATCATTGTAAACACTTTAAAAATAAAAATACGTAAAGTAAATCTATAATAATAGATACTTCTCACCCACTTGTATGATGCATCTGTGGAGTAAAAAAAAAATTTACAATATGTACAAGTAAACACATTGTTAGCCTCAAATTTTGCATCCTTTTCATTTTGATTCTTTATATTTTAATTGTGTCAATTTGATTTTTAAATTATTTAATTTGTGTTTAAATGGTTCTTATAAGCATTGTTTTGTCTAAGGTGGTGTTTGGAGAGTGGCTAAAATACTTACATTTTTCTCATAAAAAATTTTTAAAAAAAAAAAATCACTAAAAATTCCAATTCCCAAACCCTCCCTAAATTTTGAACAAAAAATAAAAAATTGGACAAAAGCCATGTTGAAACAATTTAAATACAAATTTAACATAATCGAAATATCAAAAATCAAAATGAAACAAAACTCATATTTTATAGATTAACAGTGTACTTAATCCTAACATCCATTATATTATATAAAGTGCATATTTTATTTGATGTGAATGGTGTCACATTTTTTTTTTTCCAAAAATAGCTTCCACATCCAATAAATCCTAAACTAATATTTCTCATTCATCAATTTATCAAAAAAATTTAAATGTAAAATTACGAACATACAACAATTGCACCCATAGCTAATATATATATATATATATATTTAAATAATAATAATAATAATGTGCAAGAAAGAAAGAGGATAAATTATAAATAGGTCCTAATAGTTAGACTTAATTCCCATCAAGTCCTATTAAAAATAAATCTTAATAAAATCATTGCTAAAAATAATTTGTTGTGACGATTTTTTGCATGTTGCTAAAAATTAATAATTAGTTACTTTTTTTTGTTACGATTTTATAAATTGTCGCTAAAACTTACAATTAGTGACGTTTTTGAATGACGA
The DNA here is from genome assembly GCA_030407325.1 of Camellia japonica. Classification (NCBI taxonomy): domain Eukaryota; kingdom Viridiplantae; phylum Streptophyta; class Magnoliopsida; order Ericales; family Theaceae; genus Camellia; species Camellia japonica. The sequence continues at coordinate 24,561,400 of JAPPVO010000032.1, read as the reverse complement.
ATTTTTCAAACTAACGCTGAATGTTCAAAATTAGTGACATTTTTTTGTGACGATTTTTTTTAAACTATCGCTAAAACCTATAATTAGTAACATTTTTGTGACAATTTTCAAACTGTCATTGAAAATTAACAATTAGTGACGCTTTTTAATAGTGTTTGATGAAAAATGCTATTAATTATCATAGGACTTACACAATAAATTCACCTATTATGACATACACGTAAGTCCCACTAAGAAAGAAGGATGATAGAAGAAATGGGGATGGATGGGGATGGGTACCTTGGTAAATCGCAGGAAGTGGGTTGCCAGCTATAATAGAAGTAGTTGTGATCAGGGCCGCCATTGTTCTGGCAGTTGATCAAGGCACACCCACTTACCCTGTTCTCTAATATTTTCATTTGCATTTCCATTTGTTAGATGATGATGATGAACAAGAACAAGAATAAGAACAATCATCACAATCACTAGTTGTTCAAAATTGCCACTAACCCACAAAGCCATTTAGAGAGAGAGAGAAAATGGAGCAATGAGGGACAGCCAGAAACGTCTTGCTTTCTGACCTTCCCAGATGCTTAAAAAAATGCAATAAATTTCAAAATTTTGATATAATTATATTAGCCTCCTGTTAGACTTTAATTCACATAACACTTATAGCTCAATTTTTATTAATAATTTATTAATCAAATGAAGTAAAAAAATAATGTTGTCATTTTTTTACATTTAAATGTATATTTTATCTTAATTATCCCTATCCTTACACTAATCACATTGCGATATTTTTTTTTAAACCTCATGGGAGGTCAATGTAATTTATCATTAATAAAAATGTGTAATTCATTTCTTTTGTATCTAATGATAAAAAATATCACATAAAAAATACAATATTTTTCAAATGAAAAAATATCACATAAGAAGGGATGGTTTAGCATGCTTCGCACGACACCTATGGCACTAAAAACTAGATCACGCAGCACCTTTGGGCCTCGTTCGTTTACATTTTAGTATAAAAAATTCAAAAATTCCTTCTTCTTCACTATAGTTTTTATATATCTTTTCGTAAAAAATTTAAAAAATCATTTTCAAACATATTGCACCTTGTTTGGTTTATTCTTCTTTTTTGAAAATTGAATTTTTTTATTTTGTTTTCATGAATTTTTTTAAAATTTAAAAAAAAAAAATAGTTTTTAGATACACATAATATAAATACACTTAAAAAGTATTTTTGAAAAAAAACTTTAAAAATTCATTAAATACCAAAATAGAATAAATAAATAAATCAAAAAGTAATATATTTGCGTATTCTTGTGTACTTATTGGTTTTTTAAAATATTTTTCACAAATATTTTACTTTTTAGGTACATCTAGGTTAAATGCATCTAAAAAATAACAAATTTAAGTAAAAAATCAAAAAAATTACTAAAAACATAATAAAAAAAAAACATAAAAAATAAAATACTTAATTTTCAAAAAAATCAATCAAAACCAAACAAAGTCATATTGCCTCAAGGTTAAATTTCTCTCAAGTTCAAATATGAATTTGAGAGAAATTGAGGAGCCTATAAGACTAACCACGAGTCATGTTTTGATAATCTGAATTATTTATTTTATAAGGCCCTCCATATATATCATTCATGAAAAAAATTAAATCAATCCAATAATCATAACATTTTTTTAAAAAATTATGTTTGTCTCTAAAACAAATAAATAATCCATTTTTAAAAATATACTTGTCGAAAAACAAGGAGCAACATGTGATTTGTGTTTTTCAACAAATATTGAAGATTGTTTAAATTTTTATTTTTTGCAAATTACATGCACTTCATTATTATTATTGTTATTATTATTATTGCCATTTGCCAAGAAAAGAACTTCAATAACCATAAAGATGATACAATAGTTTTTGACAATATAACCATACAGATCAAGATTCATCACAAACACAAGACCATCTTCCAAATAAGTCTCAACTAAAACAAAAACAAACAGCCTACGACACAAACAAAGGAAAAAAAACAAAACCCACAACAAATACTAATAAATAGATCATCGGACCAAAAACAGACTTTAAGACATCTCCAATACTCCACCTTTTGTTTCATTACATTTAAATTTGATGAAAAGAGAAGCCTTTTGCTACTCCAACACTTCAATCTCCTTTTCCCATTGAAAACTCAAATTGGGTGGGTAAAGATCAGAAGCAGATGTGGAGTCAGTCCATGGCCTGTCAGTTGAGATACTGGGGCTATGGCTGTCACTCGTGCTGATTTCAGCGCTGTATTGGAACCTGTTATCTGTCTTCTCGGGCTCTATACCATCAATTGAAAAACTTTGAACCTCGGCTTTGCCTTCGAGCATGCTTAGCACTGAAGACATTGTAGGCCTGATTGCTGCTGTGGCATTAGTGCATAGCAGAGCTACATTAAACATCACCATCACTTGCTCTTTGTTGAAATCTGATTCCAACCTCGGATCCACTAGCTCCATCAAATTCCCTTCCTCCTTTAAGTCCAGAGCCTACACACACACAGGACAGCTTATTTTAATGAAAAATGAAAAATTGCAAGCTTTTGATATAGAAATTCAATATCTAAAACGCAATCAGGAGAATAGCCCTTTATCGAAATTGATGTCTAAAACAATCTATTTTATTATTTCAAGAAAACCCAAACATTTCCACACATGAAACATGAAGAAGTCTCACGTTTCATACTAAAGGAGATTATTTATGAAAGCTAATTAGTATATTAAGATGTTCTATAATTATGAACAGGACCACTCAAATACAAAGGACATCCAAATAAGAATTAATTAACCAAATAAGTCGATTTTCCCCATCTTTAAGAATTAATATATTTCTTATTGATAAAGGATTGACCTCCTTTTTATATGCAAACACAAGCTTTTCATAGAAAAATTTCCTTGATATACTTCTACCAATGCAAATAATTAAAACAAGAAACAATATACGTAAGAAAGCAAGATTTATAAGTTACCCACTCAAGAAGATTAAAGGAATCCTCCTTTCTCCTGTAACTACTAGTGGCACTCCTGCCACTTACAATTTCTAAGGCCACAACTCCAAAACTATAAACATCAGCCTTGTCAGTTAAGTGACCCCACATTGCGTATTCAGGTGCCATATACCCGCTGCAAGATACAAAATAAAACATCACCATTGTTTTTGTGGCATGCTGTCATGTATATATATACCTCTATCAATGTAGCCAATAATATGCACTGCTTTGTTTCCACAAGGGCATATCTAAAATTAGGTCATTGCCTTTGAGGATTTTTGGGGGAAACAAATTAAGATACTAAATTTTTTTTTTTTTTTTTTTTTTTGGGAGAGGGGGGAACTTTAGGTAGTGAATTCATTGGTTGCAACAACAATAATCATAATAATGATAATACCAAGAACATTATCAACCAAAAATATAATATAAATAATTCCTTAACAAAAATAAGAATGACAGCTTACTAAGTTCCCACAATCCGAGTGCTTATGTGGGTATTATCCTCTTCATCAAGCTTTGCAAGACCAAAGTCGGATATCTTGGGATTAAGATTTTTATCAAGCAACACATTAGTGGCCTTGATGTCTCTGTGGACAATCTTCAGTCTTGATTCTTCATGTAGATAAGCCAAACCTTTTGCAATACCAATACAGATCTTGTTCCTAGTTGGCCAGTCTAGTGTTAACCGGTGTTCTTCAGGGCCTTCAGATCACCAAATGATTAAAAACTCAAAAATATTAATATGCTAAAATATGCGTTCATTTCTGATACCAAAAGCATGCAATAGAGTGAAGCATGAGGTTGAAATTTACCAAACAAAGCACGAGCAAGGCTGTTATTTTCCATGTACTCATATACTAGCAATAGTTGATTTCCTTCAATACAACATCCATAGAGCTTTACCAAATTGGGGTGTTGTAAGGCAGAAATCATGCCTATCTCATTCACAAACTCGCGATTTCCTTGATTTGATTTGGAAGAAAGCTGCTTCATAGCAATCACAGTGCCATCCAATAAAAGGCCCTTCATTTCAAAACAATGTCAATTACAAATTGTTGAATTACTATTAACACCAGGAAAAAGAAAATCTACCACAAGATACCTTGTACACCGAACCAAAACCACCCTCTCCAATCTTATTAGCAACATCAAAATTCTTTGTGGCAGCTATAATTTGCCTTAAGGTAAATGAACCAGTATGTAGGTCTAGTCCCTTCAGATCTGTGGAAGAAGCTCAACTAGATAAGTAAGCACATTCAATAAAGTCAAGAGGCTCATTCCTAATAATTTGCATTAAAAAAAAAAATTCACCCTCATCTTCTATGCTCGAAGAAATCAAAAAGTCCCACTTGACCTGGATATGTCTAAATAAAGCACTCCCACAATGAGCAAATCAAACTTGTATTGCATTAATCCTAATTCCTAAGGTAGTGTTTTCATTAATCCTAATTCATGGACCTCCCAATAGAAGGACCATTCTCCTAAATTGGTGAATGGCGAGTCTATTTGGAATGTACATTTCTTTCCTTTTTAATGAACCAAACATGGGAATGAATATTTTAATCGAATGACAATTCCATTCCAACCTTTATTCTAGTGAACCAAATACTCGTTTGGATTCTAAAAAAAATTATGGACAATAAAAACTATTGAACCATGACATGTTTACATAATTTATTCGGGTAAATAACATAACAAACATTGAATTTTTTTTTTTAAAAAAACACCATTGATGGTGAGTATGATAATTATTACTATCATAATTATCCAGAGTTTGTCTAGTTGATTTTAATACCATGTTCCATCGTATTATTGTTTTGTAGACATCCTTTCCACCAAAGAATACCCAGCATTAGGAAGATAGCAAATACTACTCCAGCCACAATTCCAACTATATTGCCTGCAGATATAGATGCATTACTCCCATTCTCTGATGGATCAAAATCTGCATGAACCAAAAACAGATACACCAACGAGACGAAATTGTTAAGGTGATTAATGAATGGGATCGAAGCGAACAAAAAACAATCAAAAAGGAAAAAGGACAATAATTTATTATCCCTTTTCTCTCTTTAAACTTCACAATTTAAATATACAGAAAAACCTCATGTTTACATTTATTAGCTTCCTGGTTTGCCTGACATTGCAGTAAAGGCTTAGATACAACTAAAATAATTCCATTATCATGTACTCACATGGTTACTCATGTTCAAAAGTCAAAACTCAAAAGGACTCCCACAATTTAAATCACTTTTATTAACTAACAATTGTAAATGAACATAAATGTAAAATCATTTTGCTTAGTTGGAATGTGGAACTATCCCAACAATAACCCCGGCAAAGATAAGAAGGCCGACAAAAAATGACCACATTTTGACATGAATAAAACCATTGAGATGTCAATTTCTATTTATAGAAGAATGATATCTTGCTGCCTGCAAGAAAATTTGTTCCATTGGCAATGTAATCAAAACAAACATAAAGAAGTAATGAAAGCAATTGAACTGTCCTCTTTTTCAACCTTTCACGGTTCAGCATCATCAAAATCCATTCATTAGTAGTATGGTTTGCCTAACTATTTTAGAAGGCTCTCCTATGTTCTGAGATCAAGGAGATTTCCAATCAAGGAGATTTCTGGGGGAAACATATTTTATTAGTAGTATGGTTTGCTACGATGGAGGAATATTTTACTAAGATCAAGGAGATTTCCAATCAGCTTCGACTTGCTTCTTCAATGGTTGATGATGAAGATCTTGTACTTCTTACTCTAAATGGATTACCTGATGAGTATGATGCTCTCAAGACTGCAATCCGAGCTCGAGTAGAATCTATTTCAATGGAGGATCTGTGCTCTCTCCTATGTTCTGAAGCCATACATATCGAGAACAAAGCCAAACTTGTTCTGCAAAATGAGTCTACAGTTGCTTATTCTACAACCAAAAATTCTGAGAATTCCCCACCTTATTCTCAGAATTCAAGGACTCATTCCTCTGCACAGTCTAGTTATAGAGGCAGAAATCCTTCTCATGGCTTTCGAGGTGGACGATATAGAGGAGGTCGATCAAATCGATCTTAGAGAGGAAGATTTGGAGGAACTAGTCTAGTTCTTCTAATCCTTCTAGTTGCCAGATATGTGGAGGCTTCAATCATATTGCTTTGGATTGTTTGTTTCGTATGGATCCCAACTATTAGCCATCTCAATCTTCTTCATCCTCTATTCCTTCCATGCCTCTATCTAAGGCTTATTCAGGCACAACCAATCCAAATTCATCCAATCAGAATTAGACTTCTTTTCCTACAGATTCCTCTGCTACACCTTGGTGTATTGATTCTGCTGCCACAAATCATATCACCAATGACCTTGGAAATTTTCATCTCTATCATCCATACCAAGGACATGATCAAGTGACAGTTAGAAATGGCCAAAATGTTCCATTCAACACATTGGTAAGGGACTATTGCCTACTCCTCAATATTCTTTTCAGCATAATAATCTTCTTCATGTTCCTCACATTTCTTCCAAACTCTTATCTGTTCATCAGTTAGCGAAGAATAATAATTGTACAGTTACTTTTGATGCTAATTCCTTTGTTGTTCAGGACAATCTTACGAAACAGGTTCTGCACAGAGGTCCTAATGTGCGTGGTCTTTACCACTTTGCCTCATCTTCTCCACAATCTCATCCAGCTCATATTGCTCATAGTTCCTCACAGACTTCCTTCCATATTTGGCATCAAAGGCTTGGACATCCTTCACCTCTGAAATTTCATCATATTACTCAGCATATGTCCCCTAGTTTTAAGAATAAAGATTGTACTGAATTTGCTTGTACACCATGTAGTGTTGCTAAATTCATAGGCTTCCTTTCAAACCATCTAGCTCCATTGCTAAACAACCATTTTCTCTTGTTCATAGTGATGCTTGGGGACCATTTACTATTTTTGTCTCTGGTTATAAGTACTACTTGTTGTTTGTTGATGATTTCACCAGACTTTCTTGGATCTATCCCCTTCATGCTAAGAGTGATGTGTTTTCTACTTTTATGGTGTTTAAGGCTTATGCTGAGAATCAGTTATCTACTTCTTTAAAAATCTTGAGGACTGATAATGAGACTGAATTTGTTAATACTAAAATGCATGACTACTTGACCACTTATGGTATTGTTCATCATCTCACTTGTCCTTATACACCAGAACAAAATGGCATAGCTGAGAGGAAGCATCGGCACATCACTGAGACTGCTATTACCTTACTTCATAAGTCCTCCCTTCCCCTTAAATATTGGTTTAAGGCTATGGCCACTATTGTCTTTCTTATTAATAAGATGCCTAGTCTTTCTCTTGGCCACAAATCTCATTTTCAACTTTTATTTCATACCATTCCTAATTATCATTTTCTCAAAGTATTTGGATGCCAATGATTTCTTCGGCTTAGGCCTTAGGTGTCTCACAAGCTAGAACCCAGGTCTACTCCTTGTGTGTTTTTGGGTTATCATCCTACTACCAAAGGATACAAATGTTTGGATCCTATTTCAGGGAAAGTTTATCTTTCTAGACATGTCCTTTTCAATGAGCCCTGTTTCCCTTTTTCCCTTCAGTGGACTGATTCTTCCTCTTTGCCTGCTATTCAGGCCCTTTTCTAGTCTAATTCTGTTCCATCTCCTATTTCTAGACCTTCCTTATATGTTCCTCAGCCTCCTTCTTTTCTGTCTAAGCCTGCAGTTCAGTCTACTGCCTCTGCTCAACCTGCTGCTGCCTCTGCTCAGCCTGTTGCTGTACTTCAGTCTGATATTGCAGCTCAGCCTACTGCTGCCATTTACACTGATGCCTCTCCTTACCCTACTGCCTCTCCACCTACTTCTCTTTCTTTTCAGCCACCTCTATCTACTTCCTCTCATATTCCCATTTCTTCTATTCAAATTCATTTACCTATTTCCTCTACACCTACAGCTCCCTCTTCTTCTGCTACCTTACTCTAAAGCCTGTCATCTTACTCATGCTCCTTCTCTTGATCTTACTCTTACTGAGCCCACTAATGCTACTCAGGCTTTGCAATCTTCTCTTTGGACTGCTCCTATGACTGAGGAGTTTCTTGCTCTTCACAAACAAGGCACTTGGAAGTTAGTCCATCTTCCCTCTCACAAAACTGCAATTGGTTGTAAGTGGGTATTTCGTATGAAGAAAAATTATGATGGAACCATTGCCAAATACAAGGCTCGGTTAGTGGCTAAAAGCTATCTGCAACAAGAGGGTGTGGATTTTCAAGATACCTTCAGCCCGGTTGCCAAACAACCCACAATTCGCATTCTCCTCTGTCTAGTTCTTCACCATCAATGGCCACTTAAACAACTTGATATATCTAATGCTTTTTTGCATGGTACACTTGAGGAAGAGGTCTACATGGTTCAGCCACAAGGTTTTATTGACTCAGCATTTCCTCATCATGTTTGCAAGCTTCAAAAAGCTTTGTATGGTCTTAAACAGGCCCCTCGCGCTTGGTATTCCATATTTTCTTCATTTTTACTTGGCCAAGGCTTCAAGGTTAGTTCCTCTAACTCTTCTTTGTTTGTCAGACACACTCTTGCTCATATTACCATTTTACTCATCTATGTTGATGATATTTTACCAACTGGTAGTGATCCTTTGGTCATTCATTCTCACATCACTCATATGCACACTGCTTTCTCCATGAAAAACACATTGAAATGGATTGCCATTTTATTAGGGAACAAGTTGTTTCTAAGCAAATTACTTTATCTTACATCCCTACTGTTGATCAACTGACTATATATTCACCAAGCCCTTAACCTCGTCCAGGTTTCATTATCTCATAGACAAACTAATGGTTCCGCCTAATCCCATTACTTTGAGGGGGGATGATAAGCTACCTAAGCCACAGTAGAAAATATGTTCTCTTATACAACTAAAGCTGCGAGTTCTGAAGCAACAAGAGAGAGAGAAAGAGCTGTATAAATATAAGAGAGATGGAAATACAACTGTAAAGTAGTTAGGAAAGCAGTTAGAGTTTATTATAACAAACTCTAACCATTTCATTTAAATAAGTGTAAACACAATTTAATTTCCACATTGAGAATGCAGATAAATGTGAAATTTGTTAAGTTGGTAATGGCTAGATGATGTCAATCCCGAATCATTAACACAAGAAAAAATAAGGTAGTAGAAGTTGTACAACTTACTAGGATTCACAGAAATGGCTGAAATAAGAGGACCGTATACTCCTTTGAAAGGGATCGAGGTTGTCCCTCTTCCTGCCCAATAGAATCGTATATCTAATGTGCTTTTAGTCACATTTGCAGTAAAAAATTTTATGGTTTCCGTATCAACCCCACCTGCTTCATGTTCAATATTAAAATCCTTCAGCACCCGCTTTCCCTGCAGCAACTTAATCCAATCACAAAAGAACTCCATATGCTGAAGGTAACTGTTTAAATTTACTTTGGCAGGGCTCTGCTGTGTTAATCTTGCCAAAAAAAAAATCATTTCTTAGAGTAATCGATGAAAAATCGAATGCTAAAATACTTGGCGATTAAGACGGGCATCATCTCCTTTAAGAGTACCACTTCAAAATCAGTTAACAAAAATATAATATGAGAAAAAGAAACCTTTCTACGTCAATTTTATGGGTGTGAAAATCTAATGTTACTTGAATGTAAACATCAAATATGCGTCTTCCAAGGCTGGCATATGTTTTATCATCAGTAAACATGATCTCTGCAAAGTGAAGGCTTACAGTATAGTTTCCATTTTGTAGACAGAAACCATAATAAGTCAAGGATAGAGGAGAAAGCCGTGCATTCATGTACAACTCGGAATTCTTCATAGAGAGCCTCGAAGTATTCGTCCAAATGTATGTCTTTAAAGGGCAATGATCAAACAGAAAGTCACCAGTGCTGCTAAATGCCCAATTAGTTTTGCTTATGAAAAGCCTTGAAGACCTTGCTGAATTTGTATCTTCTTCATATGTTTTTCCATCAACAACTACTTCACTTCCACCACAATTTATATGGAAGGAGGACCAATCTGACACAAAAACGTCACCAGATACCTTTCAACAAAGTGAAATAAATAGAAAGATCAGAAATAAAGAAATCTAGGAAAGAATTCCTTTTACATTTTAATCTAAAGACACTCATCACGTTTTTAAAAATCTAAGTACATGCAATCTACAGCTTCTTTAAGCCATCATTTTTGCTACACCTTGTAACAGGTCCAATAGAATCACAACACCATATTTTTCAGTTTCCAATTCCTAAGTCTGTAAGCCTTAAAAACAGGTAAATGCTTTAGAAGGGGGATGATAAGTCGGTGGTAAAAAATAAAAGAAGAAGAAGAAGAATATGACCCAGAGTTAACAGGTCAAACTATCAATACAATGAAATAAACAATATTTATACTTACTTCGTGGACAGCGAGAGCCATGGTCGCAAGAAAGAATTCCACTGACAGAACAATGTGAGATCATGAACCAATCAGCATCATATCATATAAGAATGAAATGAACTGAAACACTGCCTAAACATATTACGAAAGCAACAAAAAATATTATGAATAAATTTCTTCAGAAGTTATAGAAATTTACGAAGCATTGTCCTCTAAAGAGCTTTCAAACAAGTTCCTGTAGAAAATAGAGGAAGTGAAAAGTTGAGCTGGTGCACACAAGATTTTAGAGAGATTATAATAGTTATTAAATAAGATAAGAGATTCTTACACATTTTCTTGGCAAATTGAATTCCTTGTTGAGCTAAAGTTGTTATATGAAAGATCACTGCACATAGAATTCACATTGGGATTCATCTTATCTTGAATGCAATATGGAAGTGATGTAGGCTGAAAGGTACCACATTGAGGCCACTTAAGTTATATTTATAGTCTTTGAATTATGATTATTTGGCGAAAATGATGTGTTTTGTGTACTTGTGCAGATTTGGCAAGCAACACGCAAATTCAGGCGAAAAGTGGCACAAAAGCAGATTCTTCGCGCAAGCAATGAAATTTCTCGGCCTGCCATCTTGTCGCACGTGCGGCATGACCTAATTGCACGTACGGCTAATAACCGCTCGAGCAGAAAATATGGGCGCTCGAGCGGCCAACCTAGGGACAGGTGCTTAAAATTTTGACTTCGTCTTATTGGGAATAAAAGAGGAAAAAGGAGGCTGGAATAGGGTTCTACAAATTTCCAAAAGATAGAAGGAGCTAGGGTTTTGAAGAGAAGGGTTTCAAACTTCAAGAAGAATCTTCGATGGTGGTTTTCTCTTCCTCTACCTCTTCCCACTCCTCCATAAGTGGCTAGTTCTTCTATTTCTATGATTTTGATGAAACCCTAGCCAAGTAAATAGGTTTTCCTTTTGGTTTTTGATTATGTAATGGTTTGAACAAGTTGTATAGTGCTCAATAAATTTTTAAAGATATTTTCCAATATTTTCTTTAAGTATTCTACATTCTGTGATTGTTGAATGCTTTCCATGCAATGATTTTCTTTTTTTTCATATTCAAGGTATGAGACGAGCCATACTACGAGGGACGAGTCGTGTTGCTACCATAGTTTAGAGCGAACGACTCGTGCTACTTGAGATGGTTCGTGCCTATACATTGAACGTGATCATTCTCTTGATCAATGCTTCGAACTTGTCATTGTGAAATATTATTTGGTTCGAACCGTAACATAATTGATTTCCAAATTAAGACCTTTTTTATGTAGCTAGTGGTGAATTTATTACCCTAGGCTTTTCCAAAAAATCAGTATCTCCAACTTCAATTTTAATTGCTAGTTTAATCTCTTAGTTTCTTTTCATTATTAGTAGTCTATAAACAATCATCTTTTTTATCAAAATTAATTTAGAAATTTAACAATTAAATTAGTTTAATTTCACATTTGTTCCTATGGATCGATACCTGGACTTTCCATTATTCTAAGGAATTGGTACAATTTAGTATTTATTTTTGGTGTGTAAAACGACTCATTAGAAAGTAAGAACTATGTCTCATGCATGCTATTTGGAAGTGAAGTTCAATAAATAAAAAAAAAAATACTTATCTTAGCCTTTTTTTGTGGGTAAGCCATAACTGTCTGACAATCCAACAATGGGACTTTTGTTTCAACTAGTTGTTAAAGAGTCTTAAGACATGCATCTAGAAGTTAATTTGTTAATCTGCTCGTGGCATAATTTCTGCATCTACAACTCCAATCAAGAAAAATTCTATGACACATCCATGCCTACAAACATTGAAATGGCCAATTTGATTTTTTTTTTTCAATTTTTTGTTTTAGGTAATTGTGCAACAAATAATGGAAAGCAAAATTATTTTTCACCCCATGGTGGAAGGTGTTAACTCAAAAAATTTACTTGCATTTTGAAGATTAAGGAGATAAACTTGAATGAAAAGTCTTGTTCTTTGAATCTTATTATTCTTTTTGGCCAGACCTGTACTGTGTTAACATGATCAAATCATCAAATTCTAGATAAGGAGATCTGTTAGGGGCTCTAAACTTGTTACGCATTGGACATTACAATGAAGCACATAAGTTTTTCACATTGCTGCTGTTTCAATTTAAACATATAAATTAGCATAACACCCCTAACTTAAAAGAATATATTAACCATCTATGCATTTCAACATTTATGTGCCTTTTTTGGAGGGATAAATAATCATTTATTTGGTCCAATATGCTATTGGAAGTTGGAAGTAGGTTTTTAGGCAAAATAGAAAACTGTTGTTTGCCCAAGGATTAAGAAATGAACTGTAGCAAGAAAACTTCCCTTTTAACATTGAGATGGCAGACCTTAGAAGTCAAATTGTTAATGGATGATCAAGTTCTAAGTTAAGGGGCATTGGAAGTCAACTTGTTAAATGGGGCACTCGCATAATATCTGCACTCTTTTTCCTTTTTTTCTTCACGGTGGTGTCATCAGATTATCAATTCCAAGAATGCGTAGTATTAATGAATGACCACAATTACAGTTACTTAGTAATAACTGCATTGAACCACAATATGAGGTATGGATTAATATAAAGCCCACAAGGACAACAAGCAATGACTAAAAGCAAGGTAGATTAATGATTTACTGCATGAGCAACAAGATTAGACAACTTTACATAACACTGACACTTTTATTAAGCGCTTTGGAAGAGAAACTTACACTTTGAGGTTCAGCCCACGCAGCATCCAGCCAGGCACAGGTCCATTCAGCAAGTTACCAATTAAATAACTAAACAAACGCAATATCATCAATTAGTCTAGTCATGTAGATTTCAGCAACATGAGCATCAATATTGTGACAACAGCCATGAATCTCACAAAGTTTTGGGATGGCACAAATTCTGAGGTTTTCAAAAGCGATCACACGACATTTGCACCCTCAAACATTACAAAATTGAATTTAAATCCCTAAAACAATACAAAATTGAATTTAAACCCGAATTTGACATTTTGAAGTGAAACCCCGTTACAATATTATGTTAGAATATTAGGTTATGATTTGATTTGATTTGATTTAGCTATAATTTCCTTATTATGGACTTTCCTTATTTGTGCCTTAACACTTCCATTGTAAGTTACATGTTATTAATATAAAAGGGGATGATTGTCACATCATTTCCTAAGTTTGTTCTTCTCTCAAACAAACATGGTATCAGAGCCAAAACTCTAGCCCACTCCTCTTTTCTTATTCTTCTCTTCTGTCGGCATCACCCACCTATCCAGCAACATTGCCGGCAGTCCCTTTTTTTTCATCCAATAGCCCTGTTGGCACTTGTAGGCTATCACCCAGCCATCACATAGGCCATTCCAAGCTTGGGTCTTGCCCGATAGCCTTTATAGGCTCTGTCGGCTGCTTCTAGGCTTGGTCCAGCCACTGCTTCTGTTCGAGACTCTCTGTTAATCAGATAAGTGCATCGAATCCAACCATGCACTGATTGAACCCGCCCTCAGGACTTCATTCACTTCATTACAACAGTTTTTTTTTCTTTTGATTCGGACTCGTAGCCTTCTGTTTTGATTTAAGTTTTAATTCTCCCAAACTTTTGTTATTTTTGGATCATTTTATGGCCCCATTACTCAACTTTAACTGATTGTATTGCTCCCTCCATGGTTTGTGGTTGATTATTTGTGTTATGACTCCGTTTTTTTCCTCTTCCAATAGTAGTGATTATTACAAGTTGTTTGGATAGTAGTAAATTGAGATGGCTAAAAATGCTAGTGAATCCACCATTAGTTCCTAGGCACCTAAAGGGGAGAGTCCTATTATAACCACTACTTTCGAGAACCTCAATCCTAGCCTTAAAATCAACACCTCTCTGTTTAATGGCCAGAATTATCTTGCTTGGTCACAGTATCTGACACTTTTTCTAAATAGTATGGGGAAAATGGGATATGTTGATTGGAGAGTTCAAGCACCAGATATTACTAATCCTGGCTATGATCAATAGGAGATTACCAACTCTTTGATCATGGGGTGGCTCATTCATTCCATGGCCACTGAGATTGGTGAAGGTTACTTATCCATAGAAACTACCCAAGATGTTTAGGAGGCAGTAGTTGGTACACATTCCTAGAAGGGGAACTTTTCTCAGTCATTTGAGTTGCGTTGGTCTATTGAGTGCTCAGTGCAAGGGGAGCAAACAGTTCTTCAGTATTATACATTTCTGACTAATGATTAGAAATGCCTAGATCATCTCCTGGATTATAAGTTTGTCTGCATAGTTGACTCAGTTACTTACCGAAAGTTTCTTGCACAGGAGAGGGTCTTCAAGTTCCTAGAAGGCCTTAATGTGGAGTTTGATTTGGTCCGGAGTCGTGTCCTTGGCATAGATATTCTTCCATCACTTCAGGAGGCCTTTGCTTATGTCCAGAATGAGGAAAGTCGTCGTTCTGCTATGTTACCACTGGCTTTTACAGACCGCTCAGCATTATTTTCTACTCCTTCTCGGAATGGAGCTGGTTTGTCACTTCCTTCTTCTTATCCTTTAGGGAAGGATAATCTGTTCTGTGATTACTACCACCAACCAAGGCATACCTATGAGACTTGTCGGAAGCTTCAAGTTACTCCATCAGGGGGTTAAGGGGATCGCTCTAGTCATAGAGGCGACCGTTCTAGTCAGTCGAAAAGACGTAGGTCTCACTCTCGTGCTCATCAGTCTAGTGCTGTAGAGACACATGGTTCAGCTCCGATTATACAGACTTCTGATCGAGACTCTAGTATGTCCTCTTCTAAGTTTAAGAATGCTCTGCGCAATTTGCTTGATTGCCAATCTCCTGTTCTTCCAGGTGCATCTTCTTCTTCTTCTTAGTTTGCCCGTTCAAGTAACTTAGCCTCATCTTCTAGTGTTTTTCTATCCCATAAGGCCTTGCCATGGATTATTGATTCTGGTGCCTCAGATCATATATCTGGGTCTTCTGATCTCTTCTCAAACTATATATCAGCCTCTAGTCAGGATAAAGTTAGGATTGCTGATGACATTACTCTTCTGTCTCTGGGAAAGGTTTAATCTGTGCCACCCCTTCTCTACCTTTGTCTTCTGTTTTATATGTTCCTAATTTTTCTGTTAACCTATTGTCATTGAGTCATCTTACTCAGGATCTGAATTGTAGTGTAACTTTTTTCCCTGATTCTTGTCTTTTTTAGGACCTTATCACGAAGAAGACAATCGACAGTGGTAGATTAGAAAATGGTCTCTACATCCTAGATCAAAATGACAATCTAGCTCAACATTCTATCCAGTTTCCATCTATCAAGAAAGATTTATGGCTAGGGCATTGACGTCTAAGACATCTATCTTTTTTATTACTTAGGCATTTATTTCCTTCTGTTTTTATTAAAAATAAAATTTCTAAGTTTCATTATGAGGTCTGCCAACTTGGCAAACAACACTAAACTTATTTTGCTCCTAGTAATAATAAAAGTTCAGTTCTTTTTTCTTTAATTCATTTGGATGTTTGGGGTCCCTCTCATATGATGTCAATGAAGGGTCATCGATGATTTGTTACCTTTATAGATGACTGCTATAGTACTACTAAGGTGTACCTCATAAAAGAAAAAAGTGAGGTTTTCTTTGTGTTCAAAACTTCCATAAAATGATTAGTACCCAATTTGGGGCGGTTGTCAAGGTGTTACGTTTTGA
Source organism: Camellia japonica (assembly GCA_030407325.1). Taxonomy (NCBI): domain Eukaryota; kingdom Viridiplantae; phylum Streptophyta; class Magnoliopsida; order Ericales; family Theaceae; genus Camellia; species Camellia japonica. Next base: position 24,545,247 of record JAPPVO010000032.1, on the reverse strand, counting down.
TAATGGGGGTGAGTACATTGATTTTGGGTTGGCGAAATATTTTTCCACTTATGGCATTATCCATCAAACATTTTGCTTTGACACCCCTCAATAGAATGGAGTTGCCGAGCGCAATAATCGTCATCTCCTTGATATGGCCCGCTGTATGTATTTTTCTATGGGCATACCTCGGGCCTATTGGGGGTGAGGATGTTCTCACTACTGCCTATCTCATTAATCTTCTTCCTAGACAAGGGTTACAAAAAAGGGCACCTCTTCAAATTCTCATAGGTTCTGAGTCTCTGTTTTCCATTCCTTCAAAAACTTTTAACTGTGTATGCTTTGTTTACAATCATTCTTCTTCTCAGGGAAAGTTGGATCCTCATTCTCTTAAGTGTGTGTTCTTAGGTTACTCTCCTACTCAAAAGGAGTACAAATGTTATCATCTTCCCTCTCGTAAATGGTTTGTGTCCATGGATGTCACCTTCTTTGAGTCTCAATCCTACTACCTGTCTGGTCCTGTGTCCCAGTCATCTTTTCAGGGGAGTCTTGGAGTGAAGAGAGTCTTGTTGCTCCTATTGTTCCTGGCCTAGAACCACCAATGGTACCTATTACTAGCAATACAGAATCCGATGTTGCCAAGAACAGAGAATGGCAAGTCTATGTCAGGGATAAAAAAAGGCATAAAGTTACTTGGATACAAGAGACCATTTCTGATCAATCACTATCGTCTCCTCCTCTTGATGAAAGTCCAAGTAACCCTGAAACTCTTGATATTTCTACCTCTAAGTTTGAGCCTACTAATCTTGATAAACCCATTGCCAAGAGAAAGGGTGTGAGATCTTGTACTCATCATCCTATTTCTAACTTTGTGTCTTATTCTCATTTGTTCTCTTCATATAAAGCCTTTGTGTCAAAATTTCCTCTGTTAGTACACCTAATCATTTTCAGGATGCTCTTACTATTCCTGAGTGGAAATTGACCATGGTGGAGGAAATAAAAGCACTTCATAAGAATGACACTTGGGATTTAACTAAGTTACCTAGGGACAAATGAACAGTGGGATACAAATAGACATACACAGTGAAACACAAGGCGGATGGTTCAATTAAATAGTATAAGGCTAGACTTGTGGCAAAGGACTTTACTCAGACCTATGGGGTGGACTACCAAGAGACATTTGCTCCAGTTGCAAAAATGAATTCAGTTAGAGTGTTTCTTTCTCTTGAAGCTAATCTAAATTGGCCACTTCACCAATTTGATGTGAATAATGTTTTTCTTCATGATGACCTGGAAGAAGAGGTGTATATAGATATTCCGCTTGGTTTTGAAGCTCCTCAAACAAAAGGTAAGGTGTGTCGACTATAGAAATCCTTATACGGTCTTAAACAGTCTCTTAGGGCCTGGTTTGAAAGGTTCGTTCAAGCAATGCTGAAATATGACTTCAAACAGAGTCTGGTTGATCATACTCTGTTTGTTAAGCATTCCTCACATGGTAAGACCATTGCTCTTATTATATATGTGGACGACATAGTGCTAACTAGAGATGATAAAGAGGAAATTTCTCTGTTGAAAAGGTATTTGGCAAGTGAGCTTGAAATCAAAGACTTGGGGAACCAAGGATGGAATTTTCATCTCACAAAGAAAATATGTGCTTGACCTTTTGAAGGAAACAAGGATACTTGGATGTAAGACCTGTGATACTCCACTAGAACCTAATCAGAAACTTGGTGATGATAAAAGGGGAGCAGCTGTTGATACGGGGAGTTATCACAGACTAGCGAGTAAGCTCATTTAGGGTGAGTTTGGGAAGGGCTCCCAGGCTCTTTGAGCCATATAATGACAAAAAAGGCTCAAAAGCCCACTAAAAGACAAAAGCAACAATCTTGCTTTGCAAGTTCCAACTCTAAGTTCAATTCACAAAACTACCCCTCATCAAAGAGGGGCATGCGGCAGCATCTAAAAAAAAAAAAAAATTTCCAAAAAACACATTTTCTCAGAAAAAAAAAGTTAAAAAAAAAAAATTTTTTTTTTTTTTTGTTAAAATATTTTATAAAAATAAATTCAAACTCTATTTTGTAAAAATTTTTAAAATATTTTAATTTTTTTGTTATGTGTTTTGGTTATGATTTGAGTGTAGAGTTGTGAAAGTAGTATGGAGTTTCAAGTTATGTGTTTGGTTATGAGTTTTAAAAATAATTTATTACGTGAGTTTTATTTTATGTGTTTGGTTACGATTTCAGTGTAGAGTTATTTTTAAATGTAAAATATTAACATTTTAAACTATTTAAATTGTTTGAATATTTAAATTATGTAAATTTTTTTGTTAAAATAATTTTTTGAATATTTAAATTATTTAAAATTTTAAATTTTTTGAATATTTATTTTTATTTTTTACAATTGAAAGAATTTTTAGATTATTTACATTATTTAAATACTTAAAATAAAATTAAAATAAATATCAAAATTAAAACGCAAATAAAAATGAAAACAAAAATAAATATTTAAAATTAAATTAAAATTAAATTATTTAAAATAAAAAAAACGTAAATTAATAACATTAATAACATTTTAAAATAATTTACAAATAAAAATATAATAACATTTTAAATTAATAAAAACGACAAAAAACGTAAATTGGCCATTGATAAAAACGACAAAACCGTAAATTAGTAATTAATAAAAAAAATTACAAATAAAAAAAATTTATTATAAAAAAAACGACAAAATCGTAAAAAACGGCAAAAACGTAGAAACGTAAATTAATAATTTTTTGAATATTTATTTTAAATTTTTTCTTATTAAATTATTTACATTATTTACATTATTTTAATACTTAAAATAAAATTAAAGAATAAGAACTAATTAAAGTACAAAAATTTAAAATAAAATTAAAGAACAAAACCGAAAATAAGAAAATAAAAAATAATAAAATTTAAACAAAATACAAAAAACGTAAATTGGCCAAATCAAAAACAAAAAAAAAAAATTTTAAAAAAAATTAAGCAAAAAACGCCACATCCAAACCCAAAATTAAAATAAATAAATAAATAAAAAATTAAGCAAAATATGGGAAATCCAAACCCAAAATAAAAATCAAAATAAAAAACAAAAGAAAAAAAGGGCAGTTTGGTAATTTGTCAGGATGACACCTCACCAAAAAGCCAAAAAGCCAAAAAAGCCAAAAAGCCCTTCCCAAACCAGGTTTTTGAGCCCAGGCTCATATAGCCAAAAAAGCCAAAAAGCCAAAAAGCCAGCCCACTTCCCAAACGGAGGCTTACTTATCTCACTCTCGTCTTGATATTGCTATTGTTGTCAGTGTGGTTAGGCAGTTCATGCATGCTCCTCATGAAATTCACTTAACGGCTGTTATGTGAATTCTAAGGTACTTAAAATCTTCACCTCGAAAAGGTCTTTATTTTTCCAAACATGATCACGTCAGTGTAGAAGTCTATATAGATACTGATTGGGCAGGGTAAATAACTGATAGGAGATCTACATCAGAGTATTATACCTTTGTGGGAGGCAATCTTGTTACTTGGAGAAGTAAGAAACAGAATGTGGTGACTAGATTGAGTGTAGAGGCTAAGTTTAGAGCTATGGCACAAGGTGTATGTGAGCTCTTATGGATCAAGCTGCTATTGAGGGATCTGGGGATTGGCCAGACAGACCCCATGCAGCTATATTATGATTAATTAAGGCTGAATTATACAACATTGAGGCCGTTAATTATGATCTCTTAACTTTACTTGCTTGTCAAACTATACATTTTATGCCTGTTTAATGTCAATCAGGTTTGTACATAGTGGGAGCATAAAATGAGCAAAAATGCAGAGAAAATTACTTCCCACATGTGCGGTCTTTACCTCGCAGCCAAACAGGGCCCCAGCTTTCCCATACGTACGGAGGGTTTTCCCTGCATATGCGGAACCCCTGCTGTACGTACGGTGACATTTTCCACACTTGCGGCCGTACCTCGAAAAATGTGCTCGATGTTTTAAACCTGTTGAAAAGAAGAGGAGGTTTAAAAAGACAAAAAATAGGTTGGATTAGGGTTCTGATATTTTTCCTAGGAAAAGGGAGGCTAGGGTTTTGAAGAGAAAGAAATTTGAAGTGTGAAAGATGTCTCCCATGGTGGCTTCTACTCCATCTACCTTTTCACACTCCTCCATGAGTGGCTAGGCTACTCTTTCTAGGGTTTTGATGAAACCCTAGCCAAGTAAATAGGGATTTCTTTTTGGTTTTCTCTTGTGTAATGGTTTGAACAGTTGTATGGTCCTTAAGAAGTTTCAAATATATATTTTTTCAGTATTTTCTTCAAGTATTTTACTTTCTGTGATTGTTGAATGCTTTCCATACAATAGTTTTCTCTGTTTTCATATTCAAGGTATGAGACGAGCCATACTACGAGGGACGAACTGTTTTGCTACCGTAGTTTAGAGCGAACAATTCGTACCATTTGAGATGGTCCGTGCCTATACATTGAACGTGATAATTTTCTTGTTCAATGCTTTGAACTTGTAATTATAAAGTATTATTTCGTTCGAACCAGAACATATTTGACTTTCAAATTGAAACCTTATTTACGTAACTATTGGTGGATTCATTATCCTAGATTTTTCCCAAAATCAGTACTTCATCCTTACTTTTAATTCATTGTTTAATCGCTTTGTTTAATTTAGTTCTCATTAGATTATGAACCAATCATCTTTGATCAAAATTAATTTAGGAATTTCACAATTAAATTAGTTTAATTTCACAATTGTTCCTGTGGATCGATACTTGGACTTGCCATTATTCTAAGGAATTTGGTACAGTTTAGTGTTTAATTTTGGTGTGTGAGACGACCCATCAAATTTTGGCGCCGTTGCCGGAGACTTATGGCGAAATTAATTAATTTAAAATTACATTCTTATTTTAATTTTTAGTTTAGGATTTTATATTTTAGTATTGCTAAGTGTGCAGAGTTTTTGCTAGTGGAGCTATCACCGAAATGCAAGTGGAGCACAACCGAGCTTTAAAAACAAACCACAGCACTAAAGTGCTAAAAAAAAAGAAGCAAATACTCCCAAGCAAAGCAACAAAGTGCTAAAAAGAAAGAAAGAGCTTAAGTGAAGGTTGGAGACAACGGTCTACACGTCAAGCACCCGCAAGACGAGTAAAGCGTTTTCGTTAAACCGATGTGAGTATTTTCTCTTTTGGTATGTTGTTTTCATAACTTAGCACACAAGAGTCGGAACTTAGTGTGTGTGTGTGTGTGTGTGTGTGTGTGTGTGTGAGAGAGAGAGAGAGAGAGAGAGAGAGTGGTGTGTGCACGGGCGCCGTTCTTGCCGTCCTAAATTGGGTAAATATGTTGGCTTATTTTAAATGGAAAGAATCACAACTTCCATCTGACCTCACTCTTCTCAAAAGAAAAATATTAAATTTTACTCAGAAAGCAGATGAGTTATTTTGTCATTGTTGGGAACGATACAAGAGCTATGTAGATACTTGTCCACAACATGGCTACAAAATCACTCAACTCATTGCTTTCTTTTACAATGGTTGAACTCTCAAACAAGTCCATTTATAGACACAATATGGTCAACTAAAAATTTTGAGATGTTCCCAGCTGAGGTGTGGATTTCTTTTGACCAACTCATTCAAGACTTTCATAAGAGTGCATGTTATAAGATTTTTGAAAATGAGTTGCAAATTGAACCTCGAGCCACAACACATCTCTCCAGTGAACCAACAACTGATATGGAGTTAGTATTTTTGTCACTTGAGCCTACCGTTGCACCCATAAATATGACAGAAACTCTCCCCATAGTTTTGGCCTCTCATGTGGAAGAAATTGATAGGGATTTACCTGTAGAAAATTATAGTGATAAAGTAAATTAGCATGGGTGGGATTTTATTTTTGGTTTTGATCATATTGTTTCCACCCATGAGATTTCTTTACACACTATACTTTTCACACACATATTTCACCACTCCGTTAATCATCCTCTCACAAGTCATTTACAACCTAGTCCCGCACTAGTGGATGGGTTAATTTAGTTTCATTACAGGGACCCATATCTCATAAATTGGAAGAAAAGGCTAAAATAAGTTTGTGTTGATATTTGGCTGAAGAAAATATATTTAGCTCTTCTCAGGAGGAAACTTGAGCATTTTAGTTTTAGTTCTTTATTTATTATTTTGTCTGTTTTCAGTGTGGTGTGTCAAGGCCAAATAGATGAGTACACCTTTAAATGGAACTGCTGAGGTAGATTACTTAAAGGAAGATCAACATGAAGCCTTGGATCCAAACCCAAAAAAAATAATAATAAAATAAAAAAATATTGTGTTTATTTTCTAACCTTTTTGCAGGTATAGTTTCCTTCCAGTCAGGGGGCATCTTTCTCTACATTTCAGGGATGTATATTTTATTATGTTTTAATTCCCTTTCCTTTTACTGTTCTTGTCAATCCTTTTTGGTATATGCCATTGAGGCCATTGTCATTTAAGTTGGAAGGAAAGGCTTTTGTTTTTGGTTTAACAAATATTTAGATATATTGTATGCTATTGTTTTTGTCTTAAAAAAACACACACACAAAAAAACACAAAAAAATAAATAAATAAACAAAAGACAAAAATAATGTTTTGCGTAGTGTGCATGATTGCGTTTCGTGTCTAGTAGACTTTAAATCCTCTAAAGGTGTAATTCCTTTGGTGTTCGCCGTGCCCAAACAGCATCTGACAGTCTAGTATAGCCACCTAACTATGTTTTGTATTGAGTTCTTAGGAGACCAACTGAGATGGTGGAAACTAAAGTTCGAATGGCAAAGCCTAGAATGCAAAGGTTTGGAATTTTCGAGACTAAAGTCTGATTTGAATACCTAGGGGTGTGGGGATTGCTTCAAAACCACCCCAGCTTGAACTCTGTATGGCAGCCCCATAGGTCGAGTTAGCCTTAGGTGCCTCGATTTTGAATATCGAATCAACCTAGTCTGTCAGCCTGTTGGAGAATAGGGAAAGTTACAAACATAGTTAGGGAGAAAATTAGTACTCGTGGTTTCGCGTGAAGATTATACCTTTGTTAAGCATTTAGTTATTTTTGAAATGCTATATTTATGTCAGATGTGAAATGAAGGTAAAAATGGCTTGAATTGTTTTTGGATGTACTTGGGTTAAGAAAAAGAAAAAAAAAATCCTACACGTGCAGCACAGTCCACTACACATGCGGCGTAAATCCAAATCTCCTCTCCCGCTACTATTATAATTGCAGGTGTAGGTGTGTGGTGTGGCAATCGAACTGCACGTATGACCTGGGCCCCACACGTGCGGAGCGTCGTTTCACAAAAAAAAAATGCAAATTATTATTACTTTTATTTTATTTTTATTTTCTCGCCTAGGTTCAAGACGAAGCATTCGAGACGCGGTCATTGATGAATGCCTTGTTTGCCCAGCATTTCCCCACACCGCCACCACCGGATTCTCAGTAGTACCAAACTATCTTTTTCTTTGTCTCTTTTATTTTTGTATTTACTTTTATTTGTTTCTCTTTCTCTTTTCAAAAAAAAAAACAACAACAACAACAACAAACAAAAAAATGTGTGTGTGCATGTGTTGCTATTTGCCTACTTGGATGTGCACCTACAATATTTGGTAATATTCTCTCTTTCTTATTTACTTCGCATCTGCTTCCATTGAGGACAATGTCATATTCAAGTTGAGAGATGAAGGTATTTTCTTTTGTGCATTTCTATTTGACTCATAATTCATGCTTATACCTACTTGACTTAATTGCATTACTTCACTTGATGTTGACTTGTTGCTAGTAGGGTGATGATATTTGCATATGTTAATTGGGGAGCATAGTAGACTTGTATGAAAAAAGTTTATTGGGTAAACACTCGCATGTGATGTTTTCACTAGGATAATTGTTTGTGGTTGTGGTATTAGTACACTTATCATGAGTATGTCTTGATTCACATGAACACACTATCATAGCGGTGACCTCTCTATTATAATCCCTGGTGTACATCATTGATAATTGCTAGTGTTGCAGGAAAGAATAAATGACTAGCCTTGATTCTCAAAATAATTAAAAAAAAAAAAACACACGCACAAAACAAAACAAACAAACAAACACTTGACTCGTTTGGGTTCGTAGCCTCTTTAACTCGAGTTATTAAGCCCGTAAGGGTGTCTCTACACCAAGTGCCCTAAAACCATCTGGTTTGGGAGTCATTGGCTCAATACTTATTACATGGGTTAATTAGAAAGTTTAAAGGACCTAGACATTGCACAGTTAAGGAAAAATAATGAAAATGACTTATTCGGATCCGTAGCCTTTCTAGCTCAAGTTATTAAGCCTGTAGGGGCGTCTTCACACCTAGTACCCTGAAACCGTCTGGTTTGGGAGTCATTGGTCCAATACTTGGTACATGGGTTAATTAGAAAGCTTAATGGATTAGGACATTGCACAGTCTCTTCAAAAAAAAAAAAAAAAACATTTTGAGAATCCTAGTTACAAAAGTTTAATCTTGTCTGTTTTTGTTAGGGGTTATTATGAGTTACATTGGGCTATTATAGTGGTCAGTTAACTAGTTATGGAGATTACACGTTACACCGAGGTTACTGATAATGCGTTCTACTAGCATTCACAAGTACATAGAACTTGATTTGTGTAACACTGAATTACGGTCTCTGCTCAATAGATTCCTCCATGCTTGATTACTATGCCTTCAATGACTCATCATGTTTGAATATTGCACTGTAGTGACACATAAGTTAATTCTTGAGTGGTGTAGTGTGATTGATTGTTGTTGGATAGATGTGAATATGTTCATGTTTATGGGTATCATTTCTAGAAACCCTCATGAGACTTTACTCGTCCACTTGGGGTAACTTTGTGGTTTAAAGGCTTGTTGCATATGCTAAATGCACCTGTTCTTCCCAGGAAAGAGGAGATAGTTAGATTTTGTTTAAGTTTATTTTTCTTTCTTTATTCCTTGCTTAAGGACTAGCAAGTTGTAAGTTGAGGGATGTGAATAAGGTCAAATTTTACAACACTGAGGTCGTTAATTATGATCTCTTAACTTTACTTGTTTGTCAAACTATACATTTTATGCCTGTTTAATGTCAATCAAGTTTGTACACAATGGAGGCATAAAATGAGCAAAAATGTAGAGAAAATTGCTTCCCGCACGTGCGGTCTTTACCTCGCAGCCAAACAAGGCCCCAGATTTCCCACACGTGCAGAGGGTTTTTTCTGCACGTGCGGTGGCATTTCCCGCACGTGGGGCCGTACCTCAGAAAATATGCCCGATGTTTTAAACCTATTGAAAAGAAGAAGAGGTATAAAAAGACAAAAAATAGGTTGGATTAGGGTTCTGATATTTTTCCAAGGAAAAGGGAGGCTAGGGTTTTCAAGAGAAAGAATTTTGAAGTGTGAAGGATGTCTCCCATGGTGGCTTCTACTCCATCTACCTCTTCCCACTTCTCCATGAGTGGCTAGGCTTCTATTTCTAGGGTTTTGATGAAACCCTGGCCAAGTAAATAGGGATTTCTTTTTGGTTTTCTCTTATGCAATGGTCTGAACAATGTATGGTCCTTAAGAAGTTTCAAATATATTTTTACAGTATTCTCTTCAAGTATTCTACTTTCTGTGATTGTTGAATGCTTTCCATACAATAGTTTTCTCTGTTTTCATATTCAAGGTATGAGACGAGCCATACTACGAGGGACGAACCGTTTTGCTACCGTAGTTTAGAGCGAATGATTCGTACCACTTGAGATGGTTCGTGTCTATACATTGAACGTGATAATTTTCTTGTTCAATGCTTTGAACTTGTAGTTGCGAAATATTATTTCGTTCGAACCAGAACATAATTGGCTTTCAAATTGAAACCTTATTTACGTAACTAGTGGTAGATTCATTATCCAAGATTTTTCCCAAAATCAGTACTTCATTCTTACTTTTAATTAATTGTTTAATCGCTTTGCTTAATTTAGTTCTCATTAGATTATGAACCAATCATCTTCAATCAAAATTAATTGAGGAATTTAACAATTAAATTAGTTTAATTTCACAATTGTCCCTGTAGATTGATACCTGGACTTGCCATTATTCTAAGGAATTTGGCACAGTTTAGTGTTTAATTTTGGTGTGTGAAACGACCCATCAATGATAATAAGGTTGCCATCAACATAGCTCACAATCCTGTTTAACATGACAAGACAAAGCATGTTGAGATTGATCACCACTTCATAAAGGAGAAACTCACTAGCGGCATGATATGTACTTCTTTTGTGAAGTCCAACGAACAACTTGCAAACATCCTCACCAAAGGGGTGGGGAGTGAAATATTTAATGATATTCTACGCAAGCTGGGAATGAGAGACATCTACGCACTAACTTGAGGGGAAATGTTAGAATATTATGTTATGATTTGATTTGATTTAGCTATAATTTCCTTATTATGGACTTTCCTTATTTGTGCCTTAAGACTTCCATTATAAGCTACATGTTATTAATATAAAAGGGGATGATTGTCACATCATTCCCTAAGTTTGTTCTTCTCTCAAACAAACAAACCCTATTTATTGGCTCATAGAAATCAAACCATTACTTGTATTCTTGTCTTACGAGAGAGGAAGACATTCAATTAATGAAAATAGAGTAAAGAAAGGTCCATGGTTATCAGCTAACTCCTTTTAATTTGACCTTTTCAGGTCTAATTTCCAAAGGAAGAATGCAATCCTCAACTTACATAACTCATGCGAAGGAACTATCCTCATTTTCCATAAAAAAAAATAAGCACGAACAAAGCCTAATTTTAGTCTTATAAAGTCCAAGACTAGAGAGTTAATTTGACATGCAAGAAGATTCAAGTCGACAAATTTCAAGCCAATCTGTTCAAGGTCATCAGTTAATGAATTTAATTTTGGTGGCTTCAGAGAATTAGCATCCAAAACTGGCACAAGGAAACCAAAAACAAGAATTAAGAGTCCGTACATGGAAATTGAAGCGCTTGGATTAACGAAGTTGGGTGGAATTACTCCACTTAGTTTGTTAAAGCTGAGGTCTCTGCAAGAGATCATAAAGAAAAAGATATTGAATGACTTTTGAAAAGAATTTTATTTCAGTAAAATGGAAACTTTGAAACAGATAGTCACTACAATGAATTGAAATTTTCAAGCCAACAGGATTAATTGAAGATCTTTGCAACATAATAAAGTCTTTTGGCAAAACAACACATTCTCAATTGATCAATGGCTTGCCTTTATCTTTGAATTGATTTATAAAACATTTGTCCATGGTACTATGAACCATTGTCTATACAGGTTTCTTTTCTACATTATCTAGTTTGTCATAATTCTAAATTTTATAAAATGGTTCAACATTTGAATTTATCATCACATTAACACTAGTAGTTGCACATAAACACATGCTAATTGAGGTTCCTCGAATCATTAGATATCTAATCTACAGAGTAAAAAACTTTTGTTGTTTCACTATTATATAAAGTTTAATACATTACATATGAACACAAAATAGGTAATTCATAAGACATTTAATGATATTAAATTATTTCAGATCAAACCAGTAACGGACCAAAAAACTCTTTCAAGAGAACTTACAACTACTACTACACATGCCAATATGAAGGGGAGGGGAAGGTATAAAAATATACTAACAAAATTGTTAAATTGTTCATTGTCCCAAGATACTCTGGTAAGCTTCCAATAATGTTGCAACTTGTCAACATCCTACAATGCGATCAAGCATACATGATTTCAAGTCAGCAGGAGGACATTTGAAAATTCTTTTTAAGGCAGTGATATAGAAGCATCCAACTTACAGTGTCCGCAGGTTTCTCAAGTTACTGAGGGGTGGAAAAGTAGATACTTTAGTACCATTCAAGTCAGTAATTCTTCTGCATATTGTATTTCAACCAAAAATAATATAATCAAACATTGGCTACCAAGAAAATTACTAATCAAACACCAATGCACACAATATGGATAAAAGTTAAGGGAGTAAAAGATTTCTCACTGACAATTCAGTCATATTTGTCAGAACAGCAATACCAGAAGGAATTGGACCATCCAAGCCACTAGCATGGATATATCTGCCATTACCACATGTTTATTTAAACAAGTTGTTGAATGAAAAACAAGTGACATCAAAACACATCAAGGCCTCACAAATTTCGAAGATGTATCCAATTTTTGACAAAATCGGGTATGCTTCCTGTAAAGAGGTTATCCCCGATCCGACTGCATTGTGGTAAACAATAATTGAACAATAGATTTCAAAATATAAACATTAAACTCCCACAAAAAAGAACAAACTGAACTTATAGAAACTCACAAATCCTTCAAAGTGGTCAGCTTTGCTAGTGTTCCCGGCAACTCCCCAGAAAAATAATTTGATGTTAAACTCCTTCAAAAAAAAAAAAAAATAGAGTTCAATTAACCAATTGGATTGCTCCAATGAAGAGGACCTATGACTCTCATATACAATGTAGTGGATTCAATCATCAAGGATGAATGTTAAAGTTCATTTCCCACTCCCTTTTAAGTCCAGCCAAGGTTATGCCCAACAATTACAAAGTACATATATTTTGACGGGTGAACCCTTGAACACACTCCTGAGTGAATCATATAGATATATACTAGTGGGTTTGTGCCCACCCGATGGGTGTGCTATTAAATCTGTAAAATATAAAGTTTGGTTTTGATGTCTTATGCGGCTCAAGTGGTAAAAATGTTGTTTCTCAGACCAAAGGTCTTGGCCTCCCTTTATAATTTCGTGTTTTAAATAGACTATAAGGGCATTTTCGGAAATGAAATTGTCACATTGTATCAACACCATAAAAAGTCTTCAGTTTATAATAGTATAGATAGATAGATACATCGAAAGGATCTTAACTTTAGTTGCCAACAAATTGATACTCCACAAGCATTTATTAGAGTGGGGCATAAGTTATAACAATATATTTCAACAGTGTTAATTAGAAGTAGTAAATTTATTTAACAAGTGAATGACCCATCTCTCCATCACACACAAAGAAAGAAAAGGATTTAAAATAAAAAAAAATTTTAAAAAAATCACAACTATGATACCACATCTTCACCAACACGTGGTATCCAATAATAAGCTACCAATTATGATGGCAGTTACATAAGTAATTATTTAGAGTAGGTAGCTACATTTCAATTCTGGATTCACTTTTCCATCTTTAAGTTTATCATTGGCTGATAATACCTCACTTTTTCATGTTTATGTTTATCATTGGCTGATAATACCACGTGTCATTAATGAGTGATATCATATTGAATCTTTACTCATACTTCTCTCCCTCTCCATGAGGTGACTTTCACCCCACCACTGCTCCCACAAGCCCCATACAAAATGCAACAAATACAAACATTTACAAACGCATCGATAATAGCACTCCATGTCCATCAAGTGGCTTAAAGTGCACAAATTGAAGTATACGTGTTTGAGCTGAGAGCATTTTTTTTTGCATTTCTCTAACGTTGTGTTTGGTTGGGGGATTTGAAAAGGGACTTGGAAAGAAAAAGGGAAAAGATAGGTGAAATGTGAATAAAATATACCTATATTCCACACAATTTCACACGCCTTTTCCCTTTTCTTTTTCAAATCCCTTCCCAAATCCTTCAACCAACACAGCGTAAAAGTCCTCAATAATGCTTCCATGGACTATCCATTTGGCAGAATAAGCTAAAATTATTGAGTTCCCTGGCATAGCATCTTTGCTTTCACACATTTGTGTCAGACAACAGGATCGCCATATTGAAAGCATTGCATACCCACGAGTGAATTGACAACAAACATGTCACAAATAAAGCCCAATCTAATTGCTAGACCATGATTATTATATACAATTCAAGTGCTCCAAAAGGAATCCCGTTTGTAACATAAACACCAATCATGGCATTCCACATGAAAATAGTTCTTTGGCACATTCTATCAAACACCTCATCTACTTAGATTGGGTATTGGGTTAGGTGTGAGGGGGTGGCTAAGGAGGGCAGGGAAATGGTGCGGGTGGTCGGTAGAGGGGTGGCGGGAAAGCCTTGTAAACCGTATCTCTCTCTCTCTCTCTCTCTCTCTCTCTCTCTACTGCTTTCATGTTCTGTGGTTTGTGGGTATTGCTGAGCTTAGAGGTGAAATAATGGGAAAAGGAGATTAATGGCGATGGCCAGCACTATTTATCTCGGCCACCGCGCGCGTACTTCGTAGCCTCATTTTCCAGTGATACCAATGGTGTATGGTGGATATCTGGTGTGGTAGTGGGGAGTCGAAGTAACGCTCCGTTTGGATTGTAGGCAGGAAACGTTTTCAATCGAGGTGTTTTTGCGAATTGATTATTTTAATTTTTTTTTATTTTTTATAAAAAAAATGTAAAATACAGAGAATGATGTGATAATTTATACTAATTTTTTTTAAGGAAATTTACAATTGCCCTCTCGTTACCCTCTCTTTTGCCCTCTTCAATCACCACTACTGAACTATCATCGGCGACCCTCTTCCTATCTCGACGAGCCACCTCTGGCTCTAAACCCTACCGGTGATTCCCCTTCCCAACCTCCTTCCTCCAACAGCTACCTCTCTCAATCACCCCTTGCCCCCTTCTCTTCCCTCTCTTATGCATCACCCCCTTGCTACATCGTAACCCAGCCATGTTGTTACCCATGCTCGCTCATTATTTCTCGTTGTCGCAATCGCCCTCTGCTTGCCATTGCTATCGCGACCTAGTCATGCCAATCTCAAACTAGATTTGGAGATTTCCATATCTTAAAAAGTGTAGAATGAGAATAAAAAGGTGTGTGTGTGTGTGTGTGTGTGTGTGTGTGTGTGTGTGAGAGAGAGAGAGAGAGAGTAAATTGATAATATTTTTAATTTTAACACTGAAAAAAATTGATAAATTTATCAAAACCGATAATGTTTTCAGTTAGTACTAAAAAAAATTGAAAAATTTCTTAACTTTGATAATTGTAAACTGAAATCATTCTCGATTTTGGAACTGAGAACATCTCAGTTTTTACCTACAGACCAAATCTCCAAATCTCAAATCCAACATTCTCAATTTTGATATATTTTGTTTTTAGTATTCAGTTTGATTTTGTTACATATTGCTTCTGAGTTTATTAACCGTTCATCATTTGAAAGTACTATTCACTGATTTTCCTGGATTTAACGTTTTTGACGTGATCTACCAAAAGGGCAGGAATGTCAATTGCATTTCAAAATGGGACTTGTGAGTCCAAAAACTGTTACACGGGACTTGAGCTACCATACCTTCTCTCATTAGGATTTTTAGGTAATTAATCCATTTTTTTATTATAATAAGTCTCCAAAATTGACCTAACTAAAACAACAAATTATGAGAGAAGGATATGTGTAAGATTTATTTTGAGTAAATTACATTGACCTCCCCTGAAGTTTCTGACAAATACAAGAACCTCCCCTGTTGTTTCAATAATTACAATAACCTCTCCTACTTTGCCTGACATTCTTCAGATTCCCCTATGCTGTCAAATTGAAACAAACGGTGTTACTTTCCTATAATAAATGACCTTATTGCCCTTCTTTTTAAAATATTAAAAGATGTTTTTGGTTTGGAGGATGGCTTTGCAAGAAAATGACCTTACTATAGGAAGAAACAGTGTTTGGAATAAACAATGTTTTTGGATTTATTTTTAAAATTTTTAAAAAGTGTTTAAGAAAATTTTATTTTTTTATTTGAAATATATAATTTTTATTTAATTATTTTAAATTTTCTTATTTTAAATATTTTATTTTATTTTGCAAATATTTTAATTTTTTTTAAACACAACTTCACACTTAAATCGTAACCAAACACATAACTCAAAACTCAATTTAAAAATTATTTTTAAACCTCATAACCAAATACATAACTGGAAACTCCATACTACTTTTAAAACTCTACACTCAAATCGTAATCAAGCACATGATAAAAAATTAAAATATTTAAAAATATATTTATAAAAGATTTAAAATAAACAACTCAAAACTACTCAAAACTCATAACTAAATACACAACTCAAAACTACTCAAAACTCAATTCAAAAATTATTTTTTCAAAACTCATAACCAAACACACAATTCAAAGCTCTTTTCAAAACTCAAAACTAAACTTTTTTCAAAACTCTATTTTAAAAGAAAAAAATTTTAAATTTTTTTTTATTTTTAAAATTATTTTTAGAATCATGATTTAAGTGTAGAGTCATATTTTGAGTTATGAGTTATGAATTGAGTTTTGAAAAAATAAAATTTGTTTGGTTATAAGTTTCGAAAAGAGTTTTGAGTTGCATTTTGAAATTCTTTGGATTTACTTTTTTAGGGTAAATATTTTATATTTTAAATATTTATTTATTTATTTTAATGTGCACTATATTTCATATATTTATGTGCTGTATTTTTTTAAATTTCTTAATTATATTTTTTAAATATTAATTTTTTTTTAAAAAATTTGTTATTTTAAATATATAGTTTTTACTTTAAATATTTAAATATTTATTTATTTATTTATTTTATAAATATATTTTTAAATATTTTAACTTTTTTGTTATTTGTTTGGTTACCATTTGAGTGTAGAGTTTTGAAAGTAGTGTAGAGTTTCGAATCATGTGTTTGGTTATGAGGTTTGAAAATAATTTTTGAATTGAGTTTTGAGTTATATATTTGGTTACAATTTGAGTGTGGAGTTGTGTTTTGATTTTAAAATATTAAAATTTAAAAAATCAAAATATTTACAAAATAAAATAAAGTATTTAAAATAAAAAAATTTAAATAAAAATTATATATTTAAAATAAAAAATAAAATTTTCTTAAACATTTTTTAATATTTTAAAAAAATAAATTCAAAAAAGGTCATTTTGTAGGTCAACAGAGGAATAAAGTGAACAGAGGAATAAGGACGTGAGTAGTATCGTCTTTTTGTGCTCAAAAGTAAGGGTAATAAGGTTACTTATTCTATGCAAGTAACACCGTTTGTTCTAATTTGACGGAATGAGGGAATCTGGAGAATGTCAGGTAAAGTAGGAGAGGTTACTATAATTATTGAAACTATAGGAGAGGTCCCTGTATTTGTCAGAAATCTCAAGGGAGATGAGTGTAATTTACCATTCAGTTTTCTTTCTATACTTTTTAAGATATAATTTTGATTTTATAAATATTTTATAATTAATTAATTTGTTTCTCACCAATTTTTATTACTTTTGATGAGAAATAAAATATACTCAATAATAGAGTTTCTTATCTTATCATTTCTTACATAATTTATAAACCAAACAGGGGAAATAATAGCACAGTGTAGGCTTAGAAAAAAAAAATTACAAATTAATAATAAAATTTATAAATTTTAATAATTAAATTGTTATACTTTTTCACGATTCTAATTTTTTCCATTATTTCTTACTAAATCATTTCATCCAAACGAAAGGATAAAGAGGAGAGCAAGTATAATATAAAAAATAAAAAATAAAAAAATTGGAGAAAGTAAAAGAGCATTACAGTTTCTCAAGGCGGGTAAGGTTACCAAGCTCCTGAGAAAGTGATCCATACAGCTGATTGAACTCGAGGACCCTATAATATAAGCATCAAAAATTACAATTTTGACAACAAAGTGATATAAATTCTTCATAAGCATAAAAAATATAAATAAAAAATACATGTGAGTAATAATAAGAAGCTTACATGCTTTCAAGTGTGGTGATGTTTCCTAATTCTTTTGGAATTGAACCTGTTATTCGATTTCCTAAGAGGGATCTGCAATAACACTGTTTTTGTATTAAAAACATAAACATAAAAAATTTAGAATGTTATGTTCCGAACTTAGATTTTTGAATGGATTTATGGTGAGAATTTCCTTCCCCCTCCCCCCTCCCCCCCCCAAATCAGATCATAAATTTGAAATCAAAAAACAATACAAAATGATATACTACTGGTAAGTATATGTGCTTGGGTACATACATGTGCATTATTCGTGGCAAGGAACCCCATTCTGGAGGGATAGTACCATTAACATAATTCTTGGAGATGTCACTGTACAAATGAGAGAGTAATCAGTATCTGGTCATTTGAGGTTTGCTTATTTAATAATTTTTTGACTATTTACAAAAATTATGTAAAAAAATAAAAATGTGATGTGATAATTTGTAACAAATAAATAAATAAATTACTTATTTAGCAATTTTCCAAACTCAACCTAATTATAATTGATGATTTATTAATTTGGTGATTTTTTTTTTTTTTTTTTTGGTGCATAATTTTTTTTGGATGATGTTAACTACTAGAAGATCTTTAAGTCGATCATTTCCAAATTTGTCATAGCATCAGCACACGTGTTCCGTTTGGATAGTAGTATAGGACACTCCACTCTACTTTTATATCAATACATTTCATTTTTGTCCTTATTATACTAAAGTTACAATAAACCTTTTTAATTTAAAATACTTTAATATAATTTTACAAAAAAATTTGTTGTAATTTTAACACAATAGAAATTTTAAATGTAAAAAAAAAAAAAAAGTGTCTGTACAATAAGGGAGGGAGAATAACATTACAAAATGTTAAGGACAGGGAAAATTTGATGTTTATTTTTTTATTATTTTGTGTTCAATCTCGTTTTTCATTCTCACTATTTAATGTATGCTTATAATTAGAAGCAAAATTTATTAAGAAAAAAAATCATATATTGTCACGAGTTATGATACAAAAGCTCGAAGAAAACAAGGGACATACAATAAACATTTTTTTGTTTTAGGGCATCTCCAATGCATCCTTCATAACTTCAAATATGAAAGATTTGCTCATCCAACCCATCCTCTAAATCCATCTCTATTTGAAAGGAGGATGAATTAATCCTCCATATTTGGAGGGAGGATGAAAAATAGAGGATCCCTTTTAAAAACACTATTCATTATATATTTTTTATTATATTACAAATTTAATTTTTATAAAATTGGCATCATTAAAAAGTATGAAATCATACCTTTAAAATGAGTATAATATTAAATATATTTTACAAAAATTTTAAAATTAAATATTTGTTAATGAACAAAAATTACTTTTTGATAAAGGGAGGATGAAGGATTGTGAAGGTTTGTGGTTGGAGTTTGAATGAATAATGACATACTCTATATTTACGTTTTGAATTAAAAAAAATTATTTTCATCCTCTTAGTGAAAGGATTGGGTTGAAGATACTCTTAAGAATTAATTTGCTTCTACCATGTTACACTACTATTCCTTTTTCCTCCTACAAGACGAGATGGCTGTCTCAAAAAGTACACTATGTGGACGGGCCCGGTCTAGTTGAGGCTCGTGGGCCTACCATGTGTTATATTTTGGATGATTCGATTCATTATTTTTGAGGGGGGTTATTAAGGATTTATTTGTCAGAATTTAAAAAAGTTAAAAAGTCACTATTCTATTTAAATTATATCATTTTATTTAAGTTACATTACATCACTTCAAACCGAACTTATACCTAACATATATTTCATAAAAAGTTAAAAAGTGCACTTATTTAGATCATCCCAAACAACCCCTAAGTGCTTGTTCCGTATGCACTACAAAAGTTAAAAAGTTAAAAAATTATTTAAAAAGTCAAAAAATTCATACTATTTGGAAGAAATGTGTAGGGAAGCTGGAGGGCAAAATCGTAATTTTGCCCTTTGAATTAGTCAGCCCAACAGTACAACTCAGTGTATTTTGCATCTACATTTCCCAAGTCCATATCACGTGGCACAATGCAAGCCAACAATTTCCATAAAAATAAATAAATAAATAAATAAAAATTGAAATGCATACCTCGGCATAGTGTTGCAAATTAGTGTACTTTGCATCTACAATATTTTATTACATATTTTTCTGTAAAAAATCAAAAAATTATCCCAAACATATATCTTTTTTTTCTTTACCTTTTTAACCAAAAAATCAAAAAGTACACTTATATAGCACATCCCAATCAACTTCTAAATATTTCTATCTTTTTATTTTGGACATTTCATTTTTTACTTTAGTTTATTATAATTTTATCCTAATATAAAATTTCAATTTTGTCCTCATTTCTATCCTCCCAAGTTTAACCCTAACCCCAATCCCACCACTACTTCCACTCCAGTTGACACTCTCCGACGACCAACCCACCCTCCGACAACCAACCCACCATCATTTCCACCCCCCTGACAGCCTCCAAAACCAACACTCAGCCCTCTTCGCCAACCGTAGCAATACAACATTTCTTCGTCACCCCCTGTCTTCCTCTTCTCCTTCTTCCTGGTCTTCTTTTAAAATCCCTAGGTTTTCATATCTCTCTCGCTCGCTCGCTCTCGCAATGGATGGAGAGTTCACGATGGCAGAATAGGTTTGGCAACACAATGATGAGAAAATCCTGGATGTTCAGTAACACAGTTTTGAATGAATCTTTTTGGTTCGGTAATATAGTTCTGAACATAAAGGATTTGTTCAGTTTCTTACTTCTAAACATAAAAACCCAATTTATTCATTAGTCATTGTAACAAACAAACCAACATAGCAAACAAACAAACCATCAAACCAATTCCAACAAATTCATTGACTGCAAGATAGGGAGTCGAAGCCCACAAATCTTTTTCACCGTCAATGATTGAAAGGGTGTGAGTGAGGGAGGTACCGTCGTTCTTCACTGTTGATGGAGATGATGGGTGCAGAAGGGGGTGGTTGCGGCGGTGGTGATGGTTGCGGTGGTGGATCGATAAAGGGAGAGAGATCTAGGGTAGAAGAAGAAAAAAAATAAGACAGAGGAGGTGGATCGATGAGGGATGGGGTGGTGATGGTTGACTGCCGATGAGGGATGAGAGCTGAAGGAGGGTCTCCAATGGAGGATGAGGACTATAAGAGGAGTCGCCGGAGTTGAGGGTGAGGTTTCCGGTTAAAAAATGACAAAAAATTTGTTGGGTGAGGGTATATTTGGGATTATGGTAGGTAGAGGTCCAAAGAAAAATGAGGAAGGGGACAATTTTGATGGTAGGGATTCAAATAAGTGGGGGTCCTAAGAAGAAGGATATGAGCATTTAGCAACCCTCTTATTTTTTTAAGTTATACTATATAAATTATTCACACAAAAAATAAAATAGATTAATTCAATTATTATAGTTATATAATTTCATCACATTTGTTGTTAAAAAATATTGAAGACAAGTACAATTTTAAACACAAACAATTTATTTTTTAAGACAATTGTGTTTAAATCAAGTATTTACCCTTATCATATTAATTTAATTTTTTTTATAAATTATCAACGTACACAATCATAAAAAATTAACAGATAGTTACTATTCATTGTTTATGATACATTTGGGTTTGGTTATGGTGTGCAACTTACACCTTACACCTTATATCTTACACTTACACCTTACACTTACACCTTTTGTGAAAAATTAAACCTTATACTTACACCTTTTTTGAGGTTGCACACCATATGCAACCCACTTACACCTTACACCTTACACTTACACCTTACACCTTACACTTACACCTTATACTTATACTTACACCTTACACTTATACTTTTTGTGTAAGTGGCACATGGTGTGCACTTGCACACTTAAGAAAACTCCTACATTTATAATGAAAAGAAAAATACTTACAATTCTAGGAGATGAGGGAGTTTGACCAATTCTCGGGGTAGAACGCCACTCAAATTTAGTGCTTTGAGAACTCTGCATTTCAAAAAAAAAAAAAGAAATTAGCTTTCTCATACCAAATACATATGGAAATAAAGAGAAAATCATAATTTTCTTTTTCCAAATTTTCATTGATTTTGGATTTTAGATTCGTAAAAGTGAATGAAATATTTTTTTCCCTCTTTTCCTTTTTCCTACAAATCTATTTATAAATTTAAAATCTAAAGTATTCATACTTCCTATGACTTTTACCCTCCCTTTAATTGGATCTCCTGTTCGGATTTTAATTTTTGTTTTATCCATTATTTTCTATTTCTTATCTTTATTGTAACCACTAAACGTTCATACAATTTAATAATTAATTTTTTATAGAACTTTTAAAACGCATATTGGAAATAATATAGGGATGGGCATTGACCCGTTGGCCTACCCAGTGGCGGAGGTAAGAAGGGGCCAGGGGGGTCACGTGTGCCCCCTTGGATTTTGGGATTTTTTTTTTTTTTTTGTAAATATAAAAAAATATTTTAAATAAAAAAATTACAAAAATATTATTAGAATGAAATGTCAATAACATTTTAAAAATTATGAGAACAATTGTTTTGATTGAAAATAAAGAGACTACTATAAACCATATTATCTATGAAATTTTTTGAATGTAATGGTGATGTCATTATTGTTGACATGTAAGTATAAGGAATCTCACTATAAAGATATGAAATTTATTGGATTGTTAGTTACATTTGACATGTGAGGTTCAATCTTTATATGTTTATTTACTATTAGTTTGTGATATCACATAGTAATAATGACGTGATATTACCATTATATTAAATTTTTAATCAAATTTTGTATAAAAAAATAATTTATCATTATATAATTTATTTTAAGACTTATATCTATATTTTTTTATATTGTCCATGATACACTAGGTTTTTCACCTTGTTTCGTTAGGTTTTTTAAAAAACACTTTTCAAAAAATTCTATTTTCTTATTTTCCGTTTTTTTTTTATTGAATTTTTTAATATTTTAAACAAATTTTTTTTTTTACTTTTTAGACATATTTAACATAAATATACCTAAAAAGTAAAACATTTGTGAAAAAACCTTTTAAAAATTTACTAAATACCAAAAATATAAAAAAAATACAAGAATTCAATATATTTTTTTTTGTATTTTTATGTATTTATTAATTTTTTAAAATATTTTTTCATAATTTTTTCACTTTTTAGATACATCTAAGTAAGGTGCATCTAAAAAAGTAAAAAAAAAATGTTTAAAATTTTAAAAATATTCACTAAAAACAAAAAAAAACACGAAAACCAAAAAATTTAGTTTTCAAATAACTTAATCTAAAAAAGTCAAACCAAACACACTTAATAAGTGCCCCCTCTAATTTAATTTTCTGGCTCCGCCACTGGGCCTACCCAACCCACTCGGCTCGACCCTATTTTTAAGGATTTAGAAATGTTGTTTTAGCCCATAGGGCCAGGCTAAAATAATATTTTCAGCCCGATATATTAATGGCTGGATTTGAGATTTATACTTTCAATCCAAATCGACCAGGCCTATTAAATTAATTAATTATAATATATTAAAATATATGTATCTTTGTTAGAATTTAGACTTTATTTTTGTTAATTTGAAACTCATATTTGTTGTGATACGTGATTGAATTTTTTTTTTTTTAAATATTTCAATTTGTGCACAAAATCCTTCAATTTATAATGATATCAGTATATTTATTTAAGAAATATAATGTATGATTGAATTTAATTATAAAATATTTTAATTTTTTTTAACATAATGCTCGACCGGTGGGTTCAAATTTATAATTATTTTTTGGGACGGACTTGGGTAGATATAAATATCCGATGTTAGGGCTAGGCCAAGCTTAAGCTGATACAAAATCTCTGATTATATAATGTCGGTCCGGCCCAAATCCTGCCTGACCCGACGAATGCCCACCCCTAAAATAGTATATATACTTTGGAAACCACTCTATCATACCTTGTTCTATAATATCTGAAATGATCTCTCTGCTAGAAAACATATTATAATAATTAAAAAAAATAAATTATTAAATTAAAATTAAAATGAGTTTAAATTTCAAAAAATTTACCATAGTCACTGTGAGTTACCTAGAAAAGCACAAGTAATCACTCATGAGATATAATACTCTGATCATTTTTAAAGATAAATTAGAATTGATTAAAATAAGTGAGAGGAGTAATCAAAGGTAGTTGTATTGTCAACCGTTGAAGGCAGTGAACAACCATTTAAGGTAGGGGTATTCAGCGGATATTTCGATCCGTTTAAATCGATCGAATCAAATTGATCCGGCGCATTTTGAACGGATGCGTGATGACGAGCGGATGGTTGCAGATTGATTTTTTTTCTAATCCGTCTAATTTTGGACGGATGACGAATTTGAGATTTCTTTGGCCGCAACCGAACCGCCAAACCACGAGCACCCCTAATAATTTGTAAGATTTGTGTTTTCAATTGAAAAAGAATTTAGATATTCTGTTGTATTTTCAATTTGTTTTCAATTTGAAAATCCTTTTGTCAAATGACAAGTGTTGATTAGAGATGGAAATTTAAACCCGGCCCGATGGGGACCCGACCCCCCGACCCCGATTAACATGGGGTTTCCCTGAAAAATACTCCCGACGGGCCGGGGACGGTATTCAAAAAAAAATCCCCAATCATTTTCAGGCCGGGGACGGTGATAAGCTCTTCCTCCCAGGCCCCGGCCCCGGCCCGACCCCAGCCCCGTTCCCCGTCCCCGTTTCTCCCCGGCTCCCTCACCCTCTCATTTCAGATCTAATACATTTCACCTAATATATTATAGTCATCTAATATAATATAATATTATATCTAAAAATTATATGTACTCATCTCTCTCTCTCATTTCAGATCTCATAACCAAAACACGCCTCTCATCTCTCTCTCTCTCTCTCATCTCAGATCCTCTCCTCTCTTCCTCCGCCGCTGTCTCTCATCTCTCCGCCGCTTGCTCTCAAGCTCGTTGCACCAGACCACCGCAACCAAAGTCGTCGTCTCTCCGTCGCTTTGACAGCTCCACCGCCATGGTCACTCTCTCAAGCTCACCGCCCGTCACCGATCAAGACCTCTCTTCTCTCCCTGTGTGTCTGTGTGTCTGTGTGTGTGTGATGATGATGATGATGGCGACTCAGATCTGTCTGCAGATGTGTGTGTGTGTGTGTGTGTGTGTGAATCTGTCTGCAGATGTGTGTGTGTGAATCTGTCTGCAGATAGGTGTGTGTGTGTGTGTGTGTGAGATGATGATGATAATGTGACGACTCAGATCTCAGATGTGTGTGTGTGTGTGTGTGTGATGACGATGACTCACTGTCGGGGATTTTACGGGGGTGGGGGGAGTGAGGGGTTCCCCGTCGGGGATCGGGGTCGGGGACGGGGAGTTCTATACTTTCGGGGATCGGGGACGGGGAGGGCGATCCCCGGCCCCGCCTCGCCCCGTTGCCATTCCTAGTGTTGATATTTGATATTTTTGTGTGAAAAATACAAGGCTTAATTTGTCATTTTTTTTAAATCAAATTAAATAGTTTTTGAATAAAAAAATAGTAATAAAATAGTTGTGATAATGTATGGTTTTCTTATATGTATTTATTATTAGTAGTTGACAATTTACTTGATAATCTTTTGATTATGTTGAGTTAGATTGTTATTCAAAAAAAAATGTTAATAAGTTGTTGTATTATGTTCAAAATTTGTAAAAGTTTAAACTGCTAAACTAATTCACATCCATCTGCCAATCCGTCAATCCACTCAATCCGCATCCGCCAATCTGGCAAACGAACGCGGATTGATTTTTTCCATCCGCCAATCCAACGAACAAATGATGGATTGGAGGCTCCCCAACTGTAACCGAACCGCGAACCCCCCTAATTAAAGGTAATTCTAACATGAGGTGGTGGTGGTAGTGGCCAAATGTAATTGTTGATGGCTGAAAGTAATTCTTAATGGTAATAGATGATTGTTGTGAGAGAAGGTTGTTGGTGACGGGGCCAGATGTGGTAGACAAACAATGGTAGACAAACAACAGGGGTGATGAGTGATGAGTGATGGTTGGTGGGGATGAAAAAATAAAGAATAAATGAAAAGTTATTTTAAAAAAAATTATATTATGTTATAAGAATTTAAGAAATTTTATAAAAACAAAAATAGATCCAAATATTTTTTGTTTATAATTTAAAATTTTTACACAAGGGTGTGCACCGTATGCATTTCATAATTTTAAAAAAAAAAAAAACATAATTTCATACTTTTTAAGTTATAACTAAAAATAATAATTACAACCAAACAATATATGAGGCATAACTAAAAATCTCATGAATCATAATTAAAAAAAAAAAAATAGTCGTAACTAAAGAAGAAAATGACAAAACTTAAGAGTGCATATGGTGAGGGTGTGTATAGTAGAATTTCCTAAATAGTAAATATAAATGTTACTGGACTTATGTATATTTGTGAGATAACTTATATATATTTGTAAAAACTTACACAAGTGCATATGGTACACACCTTGCACACCCAAACACGTTCCCTGTTTCTTTCACTGTTGATGAGTAAGAATCGGTATTTTAACGTTTTATTTGTATTTTGAAAAATAATTTTCTGGAAAAAGTTTATAAAATTAAAAAATTTGTTTGATTATATTTTTTTAAAATAGTTTTGAAATTTCAGAGTTTGGAATTATTTAATTTTTTTTTTAGTTGAATAAATGAGTGTAAGAGAAAAAGTAATTGATTAATGTGTAAGATGTGAGAAAATGATAGAGAAGAGGAGAGATAAAAGTGATTTTGAATTTTTTTTTTCCAAAAATTTTCAACTAAATAAATTTTTAAATTTTTTCTCAAAAAATCTCTCTTAATTGTATTATTAGTATTATTTTTTCCCCTAGATAGTCAGAATCGTGTCCGTTATGTCAGTGCAATACTACGACAAAACCACCAACTCAATTTGTTGGTGCCCATTATGGTTGTCGTGGACGCCAAGCAGGTGCTCAAGTGGTTATCGATAGGATATTTGGGTGTTAAAGATGAGTAAAGTTTTTAGATATTGAGTTTAGTTGAGTGATTTTGTAGTCACATTTTAAAGTGTGGTGAGAGAAAAGTTAAAAATTTAAATTGATGAATCAGTAACAACCTCTTTAGTTATAATATAATTTTATTAGTAAATTAATATCTTACAATTTTGATCAAAAAATAAATAAATAATAAAAAAGATGAGAAAAGTTTTAGATTAGGTAAATTATATCTAGGCCATGTTTGGGAAGAGTTTTTTTTTTTTGTTAAAATAGTTAATAAAAAAAAAGGACTAAAATAACTAATAAGATAAAATGTTATATATCCTACATATCAATAAATCATTTTTTTTTCTCACAACTATCTATTTAACTAAAACAAAAAATCACAAATCATTCCAAACATTATTTTTTTTTTTTCATCTCATAAAATAGTCAAATAAATATATAATCAATCATCTTTACTTTGAGCATTAGGGCTTAGGGGCTTATGTACAAGTAATATTAGTTGTGGTGATAGGGGTAAAGATGAGATAGTAGGGTAATAGAAATATTTCTTTTTGCGTCTTTTTTTTTTTTTTTTGCGACGGATTATTAAACCGTCGCAAAAAAATCATTTTTTACATCAAAATCTAATTTTACTTAAAACTCCAAACGTGTTTCACTGTTATTTCCCAATTCTGTCTCCATTTTGCGCTCACTTCGGCTGAAGAAGAGACCTCCAACGGTATGTCTCTCTCTCTCTCTCTCTCAAAATCTCACTCTCCACTCTCTCTTGCTCGGCTCTCTTTCGATTCTCCACTCTCAATTTTGTTGTTCATTTGAAGATTTCGATCAATTGTTGATGAAGATTTGAAGATTTTGATTGATTTTTTATGAAGGTTTTGATCGATTCATAATCGGTACACCTAATTTCTATGAATGAATCCAACTCTCTCTCTCTCCCCTCTGCTGTGCCTCCTCTCCGTCACGGACGCTTCTCTTTCTCTTTCTCGCCAGAGCCGACTATGGAGACCTCCAATTTTTCAATTCTAGGGTTTAAATAGAGTATTTATTTTCAAATTCTTGAGATTTTTATTATTCTCATCTCTCTGTCGCTTGGGTTTAACCATTGATCGAATTCTAGGGTTTTCAATTGACGATTTCGGATTGCTCGTGAAAAAAGGGCGAATCAAGTAGTATTATTAGTAATAGCAGATGGAAATGCTAATGAAGCTCACTCACTCATTCACTCTCTCTCTCTCTCTCTCTCTCTATATATATATATATATGTATATATGTACCATTTAGTTTGCTTCTGATGAAGCTCTGGTGCATCGCATTTTGAATTTCGTTTTGAGTTGCATGAAGTTCAATGTGACTCATGTAACTTTGTCTTCTGAATTGATTCAAACATTCTAATTTGCTATATTTTCTGTTAAAGAGGCTTCATGATTGATAGTCTGATTTGAATTTCTGATGTGTTGTGTTTGTTTTTGTATTGCTGTTTGTTATCTACTTCATTAGCCGTAGATGATTTCTATATTGCTCTGTTTAATTCTGATTTCAAGCTCTGTATTGTTGTGCGTTGCTTCTCTACGCTCTCTACCAGCAGGTTTGTTTTTCTTTTAATTTGATCATGTGTTGTATGATGTCAAATTTGTGTCTCAATGTGCAATTACTGCTTTCTCTTGTGGGAGTTCTTTAATCATGGTGTTTGCAATACACCTGATTTTTTTCTTTAATATTGATTTATGCAGTCAACAAAGAGGCATTTAACAAAGAGGCTGGAAAACTTAGATTGGAAGCTGGATGAGCAGAAGGAAACATCTAAGCTCATTGCAAATGATATGGGTAACATTTTTTTCTAGTTCAGGACTTGATGCATGATTTTTTGTGATTAACATGCACCGAGATCCTGTCCACCCAAGCAAGAGGGTCTTATTATCATGTGTGACATACTTCTATTCCACTTTCCCTTAGTTATGCATTAAGATTGATAGAGGATCAACTTTCATTTCATTACAGTAAGAGAATCACTCGGTTATGGTTCTATGGACTTTTCTATATTAGGCTTTGTGTAGAATTTGATTCCAGAGGAGAAAGGTTAAGAACCTGCCAAACTCCTGAAAAACTGAACAAGAAGAAGAAAAAAGAAACTACTCAAAGAATGAGAATAAGAAAAAGAAAGAGAAGTAGAAAAGAATCAAAGTAGGAAAAAAAAATGTGGTGGACAGCCTCGCTCTCCCACACATTGATTCCTCCACCCCATACTTTGTTGACATGAAAGTTTTCAAGGTGCAAGAATGGCTTCCTCTTCCTCAATTTCCTTGCTTTACATGTCATTTCTCTCCCACGTCCCTCCTATCCCCTTTATTATATTTATTTTAGTTTGAGCTCAAAATTTTACAGGGGAAATGATAAAAAATTAATGTCAAAACTCTAGAAAGATTTGACCATCTCTGAATATAATTGCATTATAGTTTTTAAGGTTTTGCAGTGTAGACTTTCATGGACAACAATTAAGAAATACCAAAGGTTGGGAGGCGTAAGGTTGTCAAGAAAGTGATTCTCTGGATTAGGATTGTGAATACGGAATCAACTGAAGTCTAGATATTCCTACAGTTTAAAAGTTTGAATCCAGGTTACAGCTGAAGACATAAGGAATGCACTGATATTTGTTATATTATTTGCATTGTTATCACCTATGCCAGCTGAAGAAGGGGTTTGTGTTTGATTAAATTGAAGGAGAAGAGGACAACGATGTCACAAGTTGCACTGATATTTGATTAAATCATTATGGGTTTTAGCAGTAGCCAGGATTTTCTATGTTTGCCTATGTTGTCTTTCTTTCTTTCCTGTTTGTTTTTACTTCCTTCTTTGTTCTGCTTCCTTGGTCAGGATTTTGCATTGCTCTTGACATCACTATGTTTTGTTTGGTATTTAGATTTAGCAAGGGAAGAAGAAAATAAAATGTAAAAAAAACTTATTTTCCTTGTTTGGTTACAATGCAAAATAGGGAGGAAAAGAAAATACATGATGGAAATGATAGAAGATTTTTTTTTAAAAACCTTTAGATGTTTTTAATTCTCTTCATTTTATTACATTTTCCCCCAGCGAATACATATACACTAGCCCTATGGTTTCCATTAGCAAGTGAGTTGGAAGTTACATATTTTGATTGCATTCCTCATTGTTCATATATATATACTTTTTTTTATTTATTTATTTTAAATTTTGTTGAATTTACTACAACCATCAATTGATTGTGTGCCTATCATGTACTAAAGCCAAACTCATTCCCAATCATTCTCTGTCCTTCTAGAAAATTTTGGGTTTTGTTATATTTGAAATGGTTAAGTAAAAGAAAGGAAAATGTTAAAGCATACATTAGAAAGGAAACCATTCAGTAGCAATACTATTTGTTTTACATTGGTCATGTTCAAATTGTCACTTGATTCAAGTGTTAAATTGTTAACTGTCATATTATCTAAAAGTTGTTACAAGGAGGGTAACTCTATTATTTATACCTACCCCCAAAAAAGCTCTATTATTTATATCATCTACATGTCTCACATATGGCCAAGTCAGTGACTTTATAATGATCCAAGAAGTCTTGAAGTTAGAGGGGGTATTGTGTATCAAATGTCCAATGAAATAATATAAGTAACGATCATCCTGAATAGAATTCAGTAAAAACTAGAAAGGTTCAAGAAGGTAAATTCATGGATGTCCTGGCATCAGCTTATGCAATCTTGGGTTTTTGTGAGTGGCAAATTTAAATCAAGGTGCACAATTTGTGTCGGAACTTCATTTTGATCTCTCTCTCTCTCTTTCTTTTCCTTTTTTTTTCTTTTTTTCTTTTTTTTTTTTTTGGTGGGGGGGGAGGGAGGGGTGGGTGGGTTAAATGTTTGTACATTATTTAGAGGCTAAATTATTATAAAGATAAAAATAGGACTTACCTAAAAAAAAAAGTTGGGATATATTATTGTTCATTTAGAGGCTAAGTACAAAAAAAAAAAAAAAAAACGAAGAAGAAGAAGAAGAAGAAGAAGAAGAAGAAGAAGTTGTTTTCAAATAAAGGCAGAATGTATGGCCATAACAAGGATATATTATTGTACTTGGGATGCTCTATTATGTTTTGAATGAGAATTGTGTTACCTTTGTTACTGTATCATTTTTCTATGATTAACTTGGGTGCAAGTTACTAATTGCAATTTGGTTTTTTGCAATCGTCCAATGGAAGAGGATGTCACTGTAAGTTGTCCTGCTTATTATTATTATTTGCAATTTCATTCCTTAGACGATTACTCGTCTTATTTATAGTTATTTGCCTAGTAGTAGTAATGTTTTCATCTTTCCTTATGCTTGCAATGTATCAATGCTCCTTTTTTTTTTCAATTGAGAATAGTCATTTTTGCAAGCACTTGCTCCCCCAACTCCATCTCATTGGTTCACAAAGCTTGATATTTGGATATATGTTGTGTTTGCGTTTTTGAGGAAGATGTTTTTGTCATCCCCTTCTTTGTACTTTTCTGTTTTTCACTTTTTTAGGGAACCCAATGTGTGCTCAACTAGGTTTGAGTTGAAGGTCAATTTTAACTAGGCCTGCAGCATGATTTTGCCGAGGCATATGGTTTATATTGCCTTTGATTTGATGAATTATTGACTAAATAATGCTTGATTTGTTTAAAAATAATGAAAAGGGGGATGGGGTGCCAATGTATGTTTTATTGTGAAGTTTGTATTAATGTGTTTTCTGATTAAATTTTTTATTTGCAGGAAGCATTTTGTTTTAATTACTGTAATATATTTTTGCACGTGGAGGGCTATATATATATATTTGACCTACCCATCATTTTTCATCTTCCTGCTAAAATAGACTTTTTAAGTTGTTTACATTTTTTATTTGCTGTAGTTTCTGCCTCCATGCTCCTTTTATGATATAAAATTTGTTTGAAACTGTCTGTGACAGGTCAAGAATGAGGAAGAGGAATTCAGCATTTGGCATCTTTCTGTTCTGATGATGAGTGTTAAAAACAACACACAGGTAATGCATAATTTTCATCCCTGTAAATTGAGGATAATGTTGTTGTACCAGTGAAATTTTGATAAAAGGGTCATAGTCTTTAAATGGCTAAAAGGGGTTGTCCTTGTGGCATGTTGAATTTGAAAAAAAATTGTTTATCCTCTAGTTCTGGCCTTGGGAGTTCTCATTTGTCTGGACATGGGTTTTTAGATTCTAAATTAATAGGACTTCAATCCTAAATAATTATCCTTGACGCAAAGTGAGTAGTATCTTGAGTAGTATCTTGAATAATTGAAGGTTCTTGTAATTGCAAGTGGATTTGGAATATCTGTTTGTGTGCAAAGAAAATCAGTTCAAAAGATCCTAACAATTTTCATAGCATTGATATGCTCTTTTGACTCTGTAATTTTTTGATATGCTTTGTTGGGTTGTTGTTTAGACTCAAAGAAGAATGACCTTATGTTTATGAACTAAGACAAGTTTAGTGACTTCCAAATCAAAATTTGCAAGCGAAGAACCATGTTGGCGATCAAGAAGGGGAAATTCTCTTCAGCAAATTGTTAATTTCACATTCTTTGGGTTTTGGGATTTTAATATGAAGACGGATCCTTTGTTTTAATATGAAATTGTGTAGTCCCAAATGTGTTTTAAAGTCTAAAATGTCATAAAAGAACTTTTTTCAGGTTTTTAGTTGTAATAATTTTTACATATGGCTCCAATTTTGAGACTCAAATGGAATGCCTGATTAAACTACAATGTTATACTGTTTGAATTATTGTCATTGCTATTCCTAAAATGCTTAACATTACACTATTATGTTTCTTTTTTTTCTTTTTTTTTGTTTTTTTGTAACGTAACAAGATGGTCGTCAAAAATATGTTAGCGTTTTTCTTTATTTTTGGCGATGGCAAAATAGCGGTCGCCATAAATAGTTTAGGCAGTCGCGAATAATTTGCGACCATTGCTTTGCCATCGCAAAAAATATTTGTCACCCCCACATTCACGACTCTTATTTACCGTTTAGCGACTGTATTTTTATTATTTATGATGGTTTGTAGCGGTCGCAAAAAGTGTTTTTTTTAATAGTGACAATAGTGTTACGGTAATGGTGGCAATAGCAATGATCTTATTGTTGATAGTGGTGGTGGGCAAGATATTATGTTGAGGTGATGGTGGCGATAGCAATGACTTTGGTGTTGATAGTGGTTATGGAGTTGTGATGGAGACAATGGTGATGATGGTAATGTAACGATAACTTTTTTCAACAATGATTTTTACTTTTTAAGTGCAAAACGTTTTTCATTTTAATAAACTTTTTTGTGTGACACTACATCAAAACATATAAAGAGCATCTTTAAAAAAATAA
Organism: Camellia japonica; assembly: GCA_030407325.1. Classification (NCBI taxonomy): domain Eukaryota; kingdom Viridiplantae; phylum Streptophyta; class Magnoliopsida; order Ericales; family Theaceae; genus Camellia; species Camellia japonica. Next base: position 24,512,128 of record JAPPVO010000032.1, on the reverse strand, counting down.
AAGCATTTTATGTTTTTGTCAGAATAAACAAAATCTAATTTACAAAGATTTCAACATGAGAGAACTTGAAGGACTTATAAGGCTTGTCTCGGGTTTGATTTCGATAATCTAAACTGTTTCTTTTGTAAGGTCATCAACGTAAAATATTCATGAAAAAATTTAGTTCAATCTAATAATCATAGTTTTTTCATTTTATCGCTTTTGTCTCAAAAAAAATGGACGGTAAATATATTTTTGAAATTGACCATCTATTTTTTTAGAGACAAATGAGATAAAATGAAAGGGTTACATTTATCGAATCGGTCTAAATTTTTTCATGAATAATATATATTAAGAAACTTACAAAATAAATAGTTCAAATCATCAAAACAAAATTTATAATAAATCTTACAAGATACTTAATTATCTCAAAATATGAGAGAAATTTAACTCTTTACTAAGAAAATGAACTTTCTCCGTGACGAAATTAATGGCCAACAAACCATACAAATGGAAAAGTAATTGGGGTTAACACTGACCGTCGTCTGTTCCTTTGGCTCAACACTGACCATCATCCTATGCCCATTGGGGTACGACTGTGGTACCAAAAGTGGTTTTTGGGTACCGCCATACATGAAAAAAATTTCTAACCATTAGATTTAGTAGATTAATTTGAACCATTCAATATACACATTTGTTCACCTAATTTGTAATCAATTATATTATTTGATTATGTTGGATTTTCTAAATTTATAAAATGATTTGTATGTCTCAACTAAAAATATTAAAATAAAACATAAAATTTATTTTATTCTTTGTGATTTGTGGTCACTTTATTTATTATGATTTAAATATAATCAGATAATTTCTATGTAATTTTAAACTAAAATATCACTATTAATTTTTTTCATTCAAATTAATGGAAAGGTATACATATGCTATATTTTAGAGTGAATTTAATTTTTTAAAAACTTAAGTGAAATTAACACAATGAAAAGATAAGTTTATCTCATCTTCTCCAAATTTAAAATTAGATTAAGATGTTAATAAAAATAAAATATTTGATCTAAAATATATAATACAATTAAGAATTATTTGGGACATTGATTTAAAATCTCTCTTCACCTACTTATATTCTACTTAGTCGAAATTATTTTCTTATGTTTCAATAAGTCTTATGGAGACATGATTACCAAAATACCTTTAATAATAATAGGGTGAAACGTTAATGTTCACATTGATAATATGAATGTTCCATGATATGAACATTCACACTGTCAAATTTATTTAATGTGAATGTTCATATCACCAAGTTGTTAAGAGTTCAAAAAATATTAATAAGAATAAAATTGTTTATAAAATACCTTAAATATAATAACTAAGATTTGATGGATCAAATGTCTAAAATAATAGTATTTATTGGAATACAAAAATATTTATGAACTAATTGAGATACAAGTACTCAATAAAAGATTTTCTAATAAATTTCTCATTAAATTAAAATATAAAATAAATAATTGGGATACAAGTACTCAATAAAAGATTTTCTAATAAATTTCTCATTAAATTAAAATATAAAATAAATAATGAGTAAAAGATTGATCTAATATATCTCAAACCAAAATAATTTCATTCTTTATTTCACAACCATCAAATCAACTACAAAAAAAGTCAAAATTTATCTCAAACATAATTTTTTTAGCCAGACTAAAATTGCAAAAAAAGGCAAAATATCAAGTTAAATTAGCTCATCCCAAACAAGAACTTACTGTATAAATAAGTTTTGAAAAAGAATATTGAGGATTTTTAATTTAAAATAAAGCACTCATGAAAATAATTTAGTGTGTTTGTTTTTAGTGTTCTAAATTCAGATTTCTAAAAACTGAGATTTTTGTTTTTCTTGTTTTTTTGTTTTTAGTGAATATTTTTAAAATTTTAAACATTTTCTTTACTTTTTTAGATACACCTTACTTGGATGTATCAAAATAGTAAAATATTTGTGAAAATATTTTTAAAAATTAATAAATACAAAAAAATATATTGAATTTTCATATTTTTTGTATTTTTGGTATTTAGTGAATTTTTAAAGATTTTTTTCACAAAAATTATAATTTTTAAGTGTATTTATGTTAGGTGCGTCTAAAAATTAAATAAATTGTTTAAAATATTAAAAAAAACTCAGTAAAAACAAAAAAAAAATACGAAAAATAAGAAAGTGAATTTTCTGAAAAGTGTTTTCAAAAAATTAGAAATAAACATAGTGATTTTTATTTTATAAAATTGACACTATCAGCTCTTTCAAGAGATTTTTGAATCTCTTGCAATCCTAAGGACTGAATAGAAATTGGTTTTAATTTTCATAAGAAAATTTAATCTTGAAACCATATGTATTCTCATGTTTAGAAATCCGTTTGTGCTAATTTAACTCATTAATAAATAAATAATATTTTTCTTTCATGTAATTATCCTAGAGAGAGAAAGAGGGAGGGGGAGAGAGAGTGTGTGTTACATGGTGACAACATGGCATGTGGTGTTATCGGAGGTGCAGTTACCACATTTGACAGCATTCTGAAACGAGTTAAGATTAGAGTGTTTGGCCCAACCAGATTCTCCACTGCATGGATCTACACTGAAATTCCAATCATTATTTCCCAACGACTTTCCTATTTCCTTTAGAGCTTCCACTGCAAAAAGAGAAAAGCACATATTAATATTTTTATACTTATATATAAAGAATCCGAGACTCTTTACCAAAGATATAGCTCCTTCATGTAATTAAATTTTAAATTTTAAATTTTATAAATTTAACAACACGTTACTAACATTCTAAAAAAAAAACAGCACGTTACTAATATTATATATCTATATACCTTCAGACAAGGGAAGACGAGTGGCTTCGGAGGCAAAAGCAGCCAACAAAATGATTACAGTGAGTGAAGCAAGAAGTCGAGACGACATTTTGTTAAGTGCTTGAGAGAACACACAACTTATTAGTAAGGGTAATGTTATATAACCAGCAAATGCACTATATATATTTTTAGTTGCGGTATTTAATTATATAACTTATTATGTTATTAGTTATGATTTATTAGGATGTTAATTATAAAATTATTTTAGTTCTGATATAAGAGTTGTTTGTTATATCTTATGTGATTTTTGGTTATAATTTATTTTTTTTAAAGTTATAACTTCTATAATATTGAGTTATGCCATTTACGATAGTCAAGCTCATAAATGGCATAACTTGCATATGGTATTACTCTACATAAACATTTAAAAAGTTAGGCAAATTACATGGTTGTTTTCTGTAATTTGATTCTTGTGTATTTTGGTCTTTATATTTTTAATTGACTTGATTTTTATTGATATCATAGACCAGTTCTAGTTCAGAAAACTACAACAATTCAAGGAGTTCAAGGAGCTGAGTCGCGGCCTCATTGCACCTCACCTGTGCTGCTGTCATATGAGAATATTTCTCCAATCGGTTAGGTGGTTAGGTGGTTATCGGTTTGTTAGATGGTTAGAGTAGTTAGTTCGACTCCCATTCGTATATATAAAGATGTGAGTCATGTACTTGAAGGTTATGGAAAAAGAGAGATTATGAAATAATCATTTTCAAGCTTTTCTACCATTTTTATTTTTATTTTTAAATTTTGTATTAATTTGGTCCAATTGACAATACTTATTAAGGTTATTAATGAAAAATGATCACTGATTTAATTGAAGTTAACTTATTAAATTAACTAAGTTTACAATTTTTACCCCCTAAAAGTATGAATGACATTTGTTGATTATGTGCGCTCACTTTTCATAAAAAAATGTTAATAAATGTAATTAATTTAATTAAATTGAGATAAATTTCTAAATTTAATGTTAAAATTCAACTAATTAAAATTATAGAGATTAAAATTACACAACAACTAAAGTATAGCACCATTTATATAATTTAACCTAATTTTTTTTTTTATACAAAATGATATAACTCATTTATAACTATTCACTATAATAAAATAAAAAAACCACTACTATGAACCATAATTGTATAATGTTATTGTCATATTATGATTTTTTTTTAATATATAAAAATTTGTATGTTAATTATTTTTACATTTGTAATTCTATAACTTGGGTTTGTCTCCTAAGATTCGTTTGGGAAGAAGTTATTAGTCTGATTTTTTTATTTTTTTATTTTTTTTGTGAGAGAAAAAGTAAAATAATTATGATTTAAATATAAAACTTTATCTTATTAATTTGTTTAATCTATTTTATATTTTTATATTTTTTTTTTAATCCTAATCCAACCCAGACCACCCAATCCACTTTTTTAGTCCATATTGATGAGCCATGAAAAGTATTGCCGTGTTTGATTATTTTTTACATTAATTTTTGATTAAGGCTTGAGACCTTTAGTGGGACTAAGCATTAATTAAAAATCAATGTAAAAGCTCCCAACTGATGTGGATAAGGAATCTTTTTTTTTTTTTCTCTTTCTCTCATAGGTGCGTGGAATCGCGAGGATTGAATTTTGTGAGGCCTATATCAAAACTCTTGATTTTTTCAGTCCATATTAATGAGACATGAAAAGTATTGGCCTGTTTGATTATTTTTTACATCGACTTGGTCCATGGATTGAGGCCCACAACATTTATTTTTGAGAAAAGATGTCACTTGTTTTAGGCCATATTATGATCTCTTTTGCAATTTTAATTATTTTGATTTTAATTATGAATTTATAATTTTATTTTAATTTAATTTAATTGATTATAAGTTTTAGCATTTTTTATGAAAAATATGCATATAAGTGTCATATGTCATATTTTTAAAAGTAAAATTATAAACTTACTAAATTCAGTGAGTTAACCACAACCAATTTAGTAATAATTTTTTCATATAAAATACTAATGATATTATCAATTGGACCAAATTGACACAAAATTTAAATTTAAGAGTTCAAATTGAGCCAATTAAAATTGTAGGAATCACAATAAAATAAAAAATAAAATGTAAATATCACCAAGATAATTTGCCCCTTACTTTATGTCATAATTTTTTTGTTTTTTTTTTTTAAGACACTACAAGAAATTGCACTTTTGGCGGCCAAATTTTTAGTCGTCAAAAGTCAGATTTTAGTCGTCGAAAAGTTTTCCAAACTAAATAGTTTGGTCGCCGGCTTGGTCGCGGGAAGACTGTCGAGGAAGGTATTAACGACTAAAAAATATTTAGTTGTCGAAAGTCCTAAATTGGTGACTAAACAATTAGTCGTCAAAAGGAAAGGTATTGGCGACTAATTTTTTTTAGTCGCCGAAAGTTGGCAATTGGCGACTAAAAATTTAGTCGCCCAAAGTTTTCAATAAACGTGCTTTTTGTTTTAGCAACTAAAATATTTAGTTGCTAAAAACGTGGCACTCCTTTTTAGCTACTGTGGGTGTTGATTTCCGACCACACAACCAGAAGGGGAACTCAATTGGAGAGTACCGGCAGAATAGATTAAGCCTGAACAACCTGTCATAGAAAGATAAGAATCCGGCGGTGGTTCGTCCACCCGAGGACACTCCGACGATAAAGTCAATAATTAAATATCTCTCAAAGATAGCAAATCATGTAACTCACAAGAAATAGTTTACTACTTACCATATATCACACATACCTCAGATCCCCGGGGGTGCACTTCTTTTATAGCCAGCTCTGACCTCATCCTTATAGAAGCCTCACTTTAGTGGACTTTAGCTCAATGCTCATCTGGACTCTCAGCTAAATAGGGATAAACTCCCTAAGAACTTTATCTTTATCTTTATCCAAACTGAGATCCTCCTTGTTTTAGGACTCTTGTCCCTTATCCTTTAATCTGGAATTCCGATATCTCCACAAACAACCTCGGCCTAGCCGATATCACCTCGGCATCAGGACCAGGCCATGTGGCACCTCGGCTGACACTCCGGCGTCACCTTGGCCACGTGCTGTCATTCATGAAATATGTCCCCACAACTGCCCCCTAGGTTCTATTACCTCGGCAACCTGAGATGATGGAACCTACATCGTTTCTTCCTATAGAACGTCAGCTAAATTTCATTCTTTCCTTTGACCGAGATCATGACTCGTCGGTTTCAAGTACTCAGGACTCAACTGTCCATCTCTATCAATGACCAAGAACCAAGTTCCTTGAGTTCCTTAACCGAGATCGTTCCCCTAGCCGAGGTTTTCGATTCATTAAATCAAGAACTCCAAGAGTTTTATCTGCGCATGAGCTGTCATGCACGGTTTTCTCAACCATTTCCACCACACGTCCCTTTCTCATTGATTCGTACCTAACACGCGCTATCAGGTTGTGTTGTTTCTACACACGTCACCTGAAAAACACGTCATCCAAAGCATTTTATTATGATTTGCCGCCTTTTCGCATTTTTGACAAAGCTCTTCCTTCTCTCTCCGTCTTTTCACTTTTGCAATTCACAATTTTCCCTTGTTTCTCTAACTTTCTCTCTCTAACATTTCCCTTCCAAATTGTCATTTTTCAAGCTCTCAAGCTCTGCAACTGCCTTTTCCGTCACTGCCGGCTCACCATTCATCATTCAACTCTAACCGTTCAACTCGTCTGACTCCGGCGCATCTCACTCCGGCTTCAATCGATAAATCCTCTGATTTTTATTTTAACTTCGATTCTCCACTATTTTTTACTATTCTTGTCCATGCTCTCCCATGCAACTTTCATCAGAATTTTGCTATATATTGCTCTTCACACCTGTTTTTGTGGAATTTGTCTCTATATTTGTAATTGCACTCTGCTTCATGCTTTGGTCACCATTTCTTGTTTCTTGAGTCTGTTTCACAATTTAGTCCTGAATTCAAGAATGTGCGTATTGCTTCTAGTTCTTGCACACTGCCTTGTACACACTCACCCATTGTTCTGCGAATTTATGATTTTCTTAATTCTTGAATCTCGGTTACGTTCTTGATTTCTGAATCATGCTCTTTTTTCTGTTTGTCTTGTTGTATTTTCAAATTTTTGCCTAAAATTCCTGTTTCTGTAGTTTCTAGGTTTGGGATTTGCCTTAGAACCTTGTTCTTTAGGAAAATCAAAACAAATTCCCCTTAGATCTTCAAAAACCTTGACACCAGTGCCTGTTTAGGTTTTAGCCGAGGTCTTTAAACCTATATCAATCATTCTATTGCCCAACCCCTTCTTGCCGAGATAATGGGTATGTTTAGGTGGAGGGTAGACATCCAGAAAAACTAGAGCATTTTAGGTAGGAGTTCTCTATCCCAGCCGACGTCCATTTGAGGTTAGCTGGGGAGGAGGACTCTATCATGCCTGATGAAAACTCCATGCCCTTCCCTGTTGTTGCATTCATTGAATGCAGACTTCGGTTTCCCCTAGATACTCTCTTCTGAGAAATCTTTCACTATTACAAACTCAACCCTATGTAACTTGCCATAAACTCATATAGGGTTATCAATGGCATAATCGAACTAGCACACCAAGAAAATGCTAGGATCACATTAGCCGATATCCAATTTTGCTATACCATGTGTGGCCTTAAGTCTGAAAAAGGCTACATATACTACTTTAAGCCCAGATCCACCGCCTTCAAACTAATAGCCGACCTCCCAGACTCCAACAAGGGTACTGGAGATGATTGCTTCATCGTCTCGGGCAACTAGGAGTTTACTCTTGATGACGATCATCATCTCTATCCTCTACGCCGAGCAATTTTTAAAGAGGGTGATGGTAAAACTTAGTCATCCGACTGTAATTCCATTTTGGTTAAGGCATGCCAACTCATTTATCTCTACTAATGTTAGCTCTTTGTTTTTTGCAGTTCTTCCTCAGCCAACCAAAGGATTTCGGTAATCATATGTCCCCAGCCAAGATCTAAAGAAGTTCTTAGATCTCCCTATGTAGAGACGCAAGGCCCCTCTTCTGTTGAATTACAGACCAACATACAAATCGACTTTGCCCGACGTCCCTCGAAGAAGTCAAACTCCAACGTTTGCCTCAACCTCTCCAGTTACTTATTCACTAAGAGCTGATCAAGCTTCATTTTCTGATCCAGTTGAGTTGCCGTCAACCTCTGCCCCCCAACTTATACCAATATCCCAGCACTGACATCATCGTCGTGCCCTAATAAACGTACCAACAGGCAGAACTCGTAGCCGCAAACGTCAAGACTTTGAGGCGTTGGCTTATAATCTAGTAAACCCATCCATTGCACTTCCAACAATTCACTTCGGCACCAAAGTTACCCTTGCTGTAACCGCTGACGATATGGGCCGAAAAAGCTATTGTGGAAGACCTCCTAGCCGATTTGCCAGGAGTGGTTACTATCACCTCTTCTCCATCAGAGTCCCAGCCCAAGCCTAAGACAAAAGGCGTGAAGTGTGCTAAGGCAAAAATTACTGTGACTCAAATTGACACCGAAGACACCATGCCGATCTCAAGATTGGCAGAGGTTGAGAAAAGTGCCTCCAACGCTAAGAAAAGGCCTGCCGAGGCCGAACCATCTGATGCCACTCGGTCAAAGAAGCCGAGGTCAAAAACCGCAGCAAGCCCAAGTGCTTTCAAAGCCGATGAGCCTTAGGCCCTTGCAATTATGATTGGTGATAAGCCAATGAAAGCCGATGACAGCACCATTGACAGTATCAAGGTCGGCACTGCTCTCTCCACGATCGTGCTCCTTCCAACTGATCTCAATCGTATGGCTGAGATCAATGAATATGAAAATTTTGCTTTGATGATGCAGCATTCCGTCTTGTTAAGTTCCCAACACTTGGTACTTTTTGGCTTATATTTTAAGTTTTTCATACTAACTTGTTTCTAGGCCATCCAGTATGCCCATTCTTTCGCCACGAAAGCCGAGGCTTTCAAAGAAAAGTTAGTGCACAAAACCAAGAAAGCTGCTAGCTTCCTCTCCTCTCTAAACAACACCGAGGCCAAGATCAAAGTTCTGTTAGATCAGGCCAAGGCAGCTAAATGAGCGTAAAACCAGGCTGAGGAAAAAGCTGAGGCGGCCGAGGCTGTAGCTGAAGTACTAAAATCTGAGATCAAGGACGCCGAAGCCAAAACTGCTGAGGTCAAGACAGATTTCCAAGAAGCACTGGCTACGAAGGAGGCCAAGATCAAGGCGACCGATGAGAAAGCATTCTCAAAGGAGCAGGCTATCATCCGTGACACGTACAAAGAACAAGTCAACCAAGCCTGTAACCGAGGCTTCTACCTCAGTTGGACTACAGCTCTCAACAAATTATCTGTCCCTATGGACTCCGACCTCCGAGATAATAGCAAACTCCAAGTGCCTTTCCCTCTACCTTCCAAAGGATCGGGCGGCGAGGCCGATGAAGCAGAGGTTAAGTCCGACGACGCTGAAAAAGATGAGGAGGTTGCTAAGGGGGCCAAGTACCCGACATTGAATGATCAAGTCCTGGACTTGACTTATGATGAGGAAGAAGATTTGGTTTCCAAGGGTGCCTCTCCCAAACAAACAACTTCTGATGCCGAGGTCCATTTAGCCGAGAAAAGCTTAGACTAGACCCTTCTGGAAATTAACGTTGAGATAGCAGCGGAGAAGGAAGCCACATTGCCAACCGAGGCCGACACAACGCCAACAGCCGAGGTTAAGCAATCTGGGACAGATGCCCACAATTCCAACACTTAGGAATTTTTACTTTGAACTTTACTTTTTGAACAGTTTGTAATTTTTTGTAACTTTTTGACAAGTAATCTCTTTTGCCAGGCCGAAATGCCTTTTTATTTCTGAACAAGTTTTTCTTGAATGCATGCTTGCCTTCTTTCTTCCTTCATAAGTGTTAAATGCTTTGCTGCATGTATGCTTATTGCTTTCCTTCTATGCCTTTCATGCTTTCATACTTAGAATATTTTTTGCATTTCTTCAAAGTACACCTTAACTTGTGCAATCACTTCGGGGTAAGGTACCTCAGATATAAACCTTGACTGCATGTTTCGGCCAATAATTGGCATATCTCGGCTAACGTTAACTTGTAAATTGTTCTGAAATTTCAACAAGTGTCAAGTCCATTCTTATTTGTAAATTTTTCTAATTCTAAAAAGTTCAACAAGTCCTAAGCTCATTCAACAAGTCCCAAGCTCTCAAGTCTATTTATCATTCCTGCTCCCTATCCCCTAATGTGAGCCTAAGTTCCACTTAGGATCACATTATCCGTTTAAGGTCTTTCGCCAAGGTCAAATTCAAACAAAGACTAGCTGAGGTGTTCAACCATGGTTTCTTTATTAATCTAACTGAAGCGAGCTTGGCTCCATGACAAGTCAAGGTTAATTCAACGTAGTTCAACTCTATTATATGCAAGTATAATTCAACTCTGCCATATAACAAGTTTAAGTTATTCGTTATGTTTCTTTCGGAAACATCGCCAAATTAGTTCAACTCTATTATATGCAAGTATAATTCAATTCTGCCACATAATAAGTCTAAGTTATTCATCATGTTTCAGTCGGAAACATCGCTAACTTAGTTCAACTCTATTATATGCAAGTATGATTCAACTCTGTCATATAATAAGTCTAAGTTATTTGTCATGTTTCATTCGGAAATATCGCCATAGGACTGGTCAATCCTATCACATAAATTTCGAATTCATAGAAATCATACTAGAGTTTTATTATTACTTCGTCTAATGAAAGTATGACATAAACTTTAATAAAAAAAACTTCAAGTTGCAAGTGTTCCAGGGTCTTGGCAACTCTTTGTCCTCAGTGTCTTCAAGCCAATATGCCCTATTACCGGCAACCGAAATGATTCTATAAGACCCCTCCCAGTTTGGGCCAAGTTTCCCCTCCCTGGAATCTTTCTTGTTGCCGATGACTATTCTCAGGACAAGGTCCCCAACCTTGAACTCTCTTAGGTTGACCTTCCTGTTGTAAGCCCTAGCAAGTTGTTGCTGGTATACCCCTAGCCGAATTGCTGCTCTCTCTCTCTTTTCTCCTCCAGTAGGTCCAAGTCTCGGGCCAGGAATGCCTCATTAATCCCATTCTCTGCTCCCTAGGTTCTTATCCCAGGGATGCCGACTTCTAGTGGGATAACTGCTTCAGTGCCATAAGCCATAGCAAAAGGAGACTCCCCAATTGATCTTCTCGGCGTAGTCTGATATGCCCAAAACACATTAGGCAACTCTTCCACCGATTTCCCTTTTACTGCTTCCAGCCTCTTCTTGATCCCATCCAAAATAGTCTTATTGGATACTTCCACTTGACCATTGCTCTGAGGGAAACTTGGAGTGAAGTAGTAGTTCTTAATTTTGTACTTTGCACAGAAGCTTTTGATTAGCTTACTGTCAAACTGTGTACCATTATCTGCTATTATTGCCCTTAGGATGCCACACCTAGTGATGATGTTCTTCCATATGAAGTTCCTCACATCGATATCTCGAATTTTCACAAGGGGTTCAGCTTCTACCCACTTCATGAAATAATTAGTTACTACTAGCAGAAACTTCCTTTGCCCAGTTCCTTGGGGCAGTTGTCTAACAAGATCCATGGCCTATTGGGCAAATGGGCAAGCGCTGGATACTGGGTTCAAATCTGCTACTGGTTGATGTATCAAAGGTGCAAACCTTTGACACTTCTCGCACTTTCTGACGTAGGCTTCAGCATGCTTAGGCATCCTTCTACATGTAGGGCCACCAGTACCCCTAAGTAATGGCCCTATGAGCAAATGATCTGCCCCCAACATGGCTTCCACATACCCTTTCGTGTATTTCATACAAGAAGTCTTCAGCCTAAGAGGGATTTACACATCTCAAAAACGGACCAGTGAAGGATCTCCTGTAGAGATGGCCATCTGTTGTTAGGCTAAATCTGGCCGACTTCAATCTGGTCTTATGTGCCTCTTTTCGGTCGTCTAGTAGCTTGTCATCCCTAAGGAACATCACTATTGCATATATCCAACTTGGACCCATCTCCACACATATTGCTTCATACTCTGTGATTAGTGGTTCCACACTTGGGCCTGACAAATAATCAACCATTATTGTCCTTGCCTTCCGTGATTTTATTGCACTAGCCAGGTTAGCCAAGGCATCGGTATGACTGTTATCATCTCGGCTATCCTACTGTAGCCGGCAATCCTGGAACAATGCTAGCAGTCTAATAACTTCTTTGACATAGGCTATCATTCCTTCATCTCGGGCTGCATACTTGCCTGTTGCCTTATTCACAATAAGTTGGGAGTTATAGAAGACTACCGCCTCATCGGCTTCTATTGCTGCTGCTAACTTCAACCCTGCAATCAGTGCCTTATACTCTGCTTCATTATTTGAGGCCTTGAACCCCAAACAAATAGACTGCTCTAACATTTGCCCATCTGGCGATACTAACACTACTCCTGCCCCTGTTCCTTGACGGTTTGAACTTCCGTCAACAAACAGGCGGAAGGAGTTGCCGATGTAAATGTCTCAGGGCTTTGGTTTCTCTTATTTCTTCTGTTTGCTTGAGTGGGGGTCTGGGCTTCTCCTTGCTCTCCTGGGCACCCCAAGCCGCGGCTCACCAGAGTCCGACATGGGATGGCAGCAGGTGTGAACTCAGCCACAAAGTTGGCCAAAACCTGGCCCTTAATTGTTGTTTTGGGCCTAAATTCCAGGTCATATTGGCCCAATACCACTGCCATCTGGCTACCCTGCCTGTCAGATCTCCTTGCTACAATAAAGACTTCAAATGATGCTTAGTCAGTATCAAAATATGTGGGCTTGGAAGTAATGATTCAGTTTCTTTGAAGCCATTACTAGGGCTAGTGTCAATTTTTCCAGGGATAAGTACCTGGTCTTTGCGTTTGCTAAGGTTTTACTCACATAGTATACTGCCCTTTGTTTTCCATTCTCTTCTTTGATTATCACTATACTCACTGCGTGCTTTGAAACTGCCAAGTATAAGAACAGTTCCTCTCCAGGTATTAGATTTGACAGAACTGGAGCTGTTGTCAAGTAATTTTTCAAGTCGGCCAAGACGACTTCGCACTCTTCTGTCCACAAAAAATCTGTGGCCTTCTTTAACAAACTAAAAAATGATTTACACTTATCTGAACTTCTGCTTATAAACCTATTCAAGGCTGCAGCCCTTCCAGTCAACATCTGCACTTATTTTTCCAATGTTGGGCTTTTCAAGTCAAGGATGACCTTGATTTGATTCGGGCTTGCTTCAATGCCCCTTCTGGTAGTATTCTAGGAACTTATCAGACCCGACTCCAAATGTGAATTTCAAAGCATTGAGTCGAAGCCGATATGTTCTCAGGATATCAAAAACGGTCTTCAAGTCGGCCAGATGATTCCCAGGTTCTTTGGTCTTCATGACCATATCATCAATGTACATTTCTACTATCTTGCCAATCAGATGCCTGAACATCTTGGTCACTAACATCTGGTAGGTTGCTCATGCATTTTCCAACCTGAAGGCATTATTCTGTAGCAATACAGCCATTTTAGGGTGATAAATGCAGTCTTCTCCTCATCATAGGGGTACATTGCTATCTGGTGGTATCCCCTGTAAGCATCCAGAAAGCTTATCCTTCCATGCCCTGAAGTAGCATCCACCAACTGATCGATTTTAGGCAAAGGGAAGCTGTCTTTGGGACAAGTCTTATTCAAGCTGGTGAAGTCCATGCAGACCCTCCACTTCCCATTCTTCTTTTTCACAACTACTGTGTTGGACAACCAAGTTGGGTAGTTCACCTCCCGATTAGCCTTGGCTTCCAATAGTTTGTCAATTTCCTTCTCTACTGCCTCCATATGAATCAACGTCAGCCTTCTTGCCTGCTGAACGACAGGTTTAGCTAACCTGTCTACATTGAGTCTATGGCAAGTGACCTCGGGGTCAATGCCAGGCATCTCGTATGGCGTCTAGGCAAACACTTCTATGTTTGCTCACAAAAAAGTCTCTAACTCCCTCTCCTCCTCCTCGACTAAGCCTAAGCCGAGAAGGAAGAAGCGTTCTTCTTTATCTTCTTTCACCAGAATCTTCTTCAAGGTTTCCTCACTCTTATCGGCCGATTCTTTGCCGACGTCCTCCAAGACTTCCATGTCCTCGTCTTTAATTTCTACTATTTCTTTCTCTCACACGTTGTAGGTGGATTTAATTGCTGCTATGGAGCAATTTTTTGCCTGCACCTGATCCCTTATAACCTCCTCAATTCCTTGCTCCGTTGGAAACCGCAACAATTGGTGCAGTGTTGAGGGAACAGCCCTCATTGCGTACAACAATGGCCTTCCCAAGATAACATTGCAAGGGGAGAGGGTGTCAATCACAGTAAACTCTATGCTTACCTTCCTGGTGCCTGCCTGCGCCTCCAAATTTATTGCTCCCAGGGGCCATGTCGACGTTCTATTAAACCCGACCATTGGGCAGTTGGACTGCTCAAAATCATCTCGGTAAAGGCCAAGCTCCTTGTGGCATCTGACATACATAATGTCACAAGAGCTGCCTTGGTCGATCAGAATGCGCCTTACCCGGTATTCTCCAACCATGAGGGTCACTACCAGAGCATCATTGTGTGGATACTGCATCATGTCTAGGTCTACCTCTGTAAAAGACACCATTGGTCCCTAGTACTTGTTTATTCAGTGCCTCTTTTGCTGGATCTGACACACATGCTATAGATGCCTCACCCTCTAAGTCTCTCTACGCACCTCGTTCTCATTAACCCTCGAGTGAATCACATTGATCCCTCAAGGTCCATCTGCTTGCTGTTGTGGTGGCGGTGGAAGTGGTGCTACCGGTGCTTAGGGCAGCCTCACCTGTTCTTCTCTTGTTCTGGCCTCATTTACCAAGTCCCTCAAGTGACCCTATCTGACCAGGTCTTCCAAATGCGTCTTCAAGGCTCTTCACCCCTTAGTCAAATGCCCATCCTCATTGTGGTAGGCACAATGCTTCCTAAGGCTTCTCCCTATAAATTCGCCAGGAATCTTCTCCGGCGCTCTATAATATGGCTGGTTCCTGATCCTTTCTAGAACTTTATAAACCAGGATCCAGAACACAATGGTGACTGCCTGTGTAACCCTCAACCCTGTTTCTTGCCTGTTAAATCCAGTATTATCTCGGGTTCACTTCAACAAGCCGTTTCTCTTCTCCTGCTTCGGTGCCTTCGTTCCCGGTGTATCCTTTTCTGCTCTGACATATTTCTTGATCCTTGTCATCGGCTCCTCCATACTTTTTGGTAGAGTTTTTACGAGCAACTTCCATAGCGTGCAATCATCCTCCAGGCAGTTATTAAAAGACACGACCGCCAGCTCCTAGTTACATCCCGGTATTCAATTGAACACCTCATAATACCTTTTGGCATAAGCCCTAAGGCTTTCACCCTCGCCAATTTTCAAAGCCATCAGGGAGTCTACCTTTAATAGCTGTAACTTGTTTGTAACAAACCTGGCCACAAACATCTCGGCCAGGCCTTCCCAACTCTTCACAGTTCCTTTCGACAACTTGTAAAACCAATCAGATGCGATTTCCCCAAAGGATGAGGGGAACACCTTGCATAGCAACGGTTTGTTCCCAGTATACAAAGCCATTGAATTCAGGTATAAGCCGACGTGAAAGTTTGGATCAGACTTACCGTCATATATCTGGAATCTCGGCATATGAAACCTTTTTGGGGCCTCAAACCTATCAAACTCTACTGAGAACGGCATTCTCGGCTTGATGGGGGATGTGACCTCGGTAGTCTTCCACTTCCTTTGGAGGTAGTCCCTCAAATCCTCCTTAGTCTGATTAGGAGCTCGGCTGTCAATAGATTTCAACCTTTTTGGTGCGCTGCTCCCGGTGTCGTTATGTGTTCTCTTGGACTTCTCTTCATTTATCGTATCAAGGCAAAGTTCCTTCCCCTGAACGTGCCGATGTTCTTTGACATAAGTTCCCTTGTTATGTGGCATCCTCTGAGACTCTCCTCTCACCAACTCTACTCGCCCAGCATCCCGTGAAGGCCGATGTGAGTGTTATTTTACCCTGTCATGTTGAGGGACTGTTGGGATTGCTTTCTGCTCCCCTTTCTGGGCGTCGTTCTTGGCCGCTGGAATCGGCGTGTCCTTCAATGGAAACGGTGGTTGCATGACGTTGTTCTGTATCATAAAGTGGACAACCGATTGTAGGTTTGCTAACTTGTTTTCCATTCCCTTCATCTCACCATCCCTCCTCAG
Source organism: Camellia japonica (assembly GCA_030407325.1). Lineage (NCBI taxonomy): Eukaryota > Viridiplantae > Streptophyta > Magnoliopsida > Ericales > Theaceae > Camellia > Camellia japonica. The sequence continues at coordinate 24,496,000 of JAPPVO010000032.1, read as the reverse complement.
GCATCTATCTTTCCATACCTGGAGGTCGCTTTTGTTGTAATACTTGTCTCGACCTGCTTTCTTCAGAGTGTCTCCCCCTTGGCTGAAGTCTTTCTTCCCAGGATTCTGATCCCGTGGTCTTTTATTACGGTTTTCCTCCTCTATGTTAGGATCGACATGTTTACCACTCCCACTAGGGATATCGTCCTCAATCTTCTTTTTCTGCCCGTCGTTGGCCATCTATTCTCTTTACGTTCCCACAGACGGTGCCAAATTGTAGGTGTTGATTTCTGACTACACAACCAGAAGAGGAACTCAGCTGGAGAGTACCGGCAGAATAGATTAAGCCCGAACAACCTGTCACAGAAAGATAAGAATCCGGCGGTGGTTCGTCCACCCGGGGACACTTCGACGATCAAGTCAGTAATCAAGTATCTCTCAGAGATAGCAAATCGTGTTTAACTCACAAGAAATAGATTACTGCTCACCATATATCATACACACCTCAGACACACGGGGGTGCACTACTTTTATAGGATACCTCAGACCCACGGGGGTGCACTACTTTTATAGCTAGCTCTGACCTGATCCTTGTAGAAGCCTCACTTTAGTGGACTCTGGCTCAATACTCATCCTGGACTCTCAAGGTAGATAGGGATAAACTCCTTAAGAGCTTTATCTTTGTCCAGACTGAGATCCTCTCTTGTTCTAGGACTCTTGTCCCTTATCGCTTATCTCGGATTCCGATATCTCTGCAAATAACCTCGGTCTAGCAGAGATCACCTCGGCATCAAGACCAAGCCATGCGGCATCTCGGCTGACACTCCAGCGTCACTTTGGCCACATGCTGTCATTCACGAAATATGTCCCCACAACTGCCCCCTAGGTTCTATTACCTCGGCAACCTGTGGTGGTGTGTACGATAGAGGTGATACTACCCAAAGCCGATGGACACAAAGTGAGAGAAATAGAGGTGAACAGAGGCATGAGAGAGAGGGAGAGGCAGTGAGCCACGATGAATTGGTGCTCCGGTTGTCGACGAACGCGAGGAGGAGCGGCAGAGGAGAGTTGTTTCATGGCTGGTGGAGCGGTGGTAAGAGAATGAGGGGAGAGGAGCAGCGGAGAAGGAGAGGGAGAGAGATGCTAATGAGAGATAGAGAGGCGCTGGTTTGTTTAGGGTTTGGTTTGGAAACAAAATATATAAATCCCTCCAATTCGCGACTAAACATTTTAGTCGCTAATTAATTTTATAAATCCTTTTAAAATTTAAATTGTCTCCCTCCAAATATTTTAATTTTTTAGCAACTAAAAATATTTTTAGTTGCTGAAAATAAATGTTTGGCGACCAAACTTTTGGTCGCCAAGATAAAAATTAAATTTTTGTTTTTCATTCGGCGATTAAATAATTTTAGTAGCCAAAACTAATTATATAGTGACTAAAAAATATTTTAGTCGCTTAAAATACATTTTTGGCGACCAAAATAAAAATTAAATTTTTGTTTTTCATTCGGCAACTAAATAATTTTAGTAGCTAAAACTAACTATATAGCAACTAAAAAAAATTTTAGTCCCTAAAAATACATTTTTGGCGTTTGGTCACCAAAGAGAAAAAATAAATTTTTATTTTTCATTCGGCAATTAAATAATTTTAGTAGCCAAAACTAACTATACAACAACTAAAAAAAAAATTTGTCACCAATTGTGACATATTTAGCGACAAAAAATTTTTTTAGTCACCAACTGTGACATTTTTAGCAACTACATTTTTTTTAGTTGCCAATAATCAATATACCCCGATTAAAAAAAATTAGTAGCTAAATCTTGTACTTTTGCCGATTAATATAATTTTTGGTCACCAATTCCACAACTTTTGACAACTAAATTTTTTTTAATCACCAAAAGTGTAATTTTCTGTAATGAGACTTCATTCTCCACGCACATTTAAACAATATAACCTATTTAAATATTCTTTATTTTTTTTGCCAAGCACTTGATTCAACCAAACCAAATGCATATTTTAACTAGCATAAGCTTAGTTGAGTTGGACATAACTCTTATGCCTCACTTCAAATTCAAACTCTTGTGCCTCACTTTGAGTTCAAGGATTAAAAAGTCTTGCCACATGCCAGTCAGTCTTCCTCTTTTGCGGATTATGAACTCCAATGTACAAAAAAAGAAAAAAAAAAAAAAAAGGCATACTTCTATTTAAAAGGATAATGATATGCTAAGTTTGTTACCTCACTGATCCTTGGCCTCATAAAATCATCATTTTTGTATGATTACTTGAGTCGATATTTATGTTTGGTTTTTGTTTAGAAATAATTATTAAAAAAATAATAATAACAAATGATATTGTCTCATGTACTTAATGATATAAAACCGTAAAAAAAGAGAAGAAAAGATATATAGCAGTACCAACACAGAATCCCGAGAGTGAAGAATGGAATGGTTTAGGTAGGATAGGTAGATTTACTATACATAAAAAAGCATCCCGAGAGTGAAGAATCGGATGGTTTACGTGGGATATGAAAGATAATCTAACAATGGCAATTGATCGAAATACCCGTGAGGGTGTTTATCACGCGAGAATGTCGATTATCCGAAAGTTAGAAAATGGTAAACTTCTGATTTGAAAATATATGTGTGTCAATTATTCCAAACCTGCTGTCACTTATTTATATACAAATAAGTGACCTTTGGGAATAGGTATAACATTTGAATTTGTTTCATACCACAATAGTCACCATGGTTCAATCAGAGTTGTGTCTATTGATGTTTGAATTCAAACCATTAACTAACTAATAGATATTCAATATTCTTGCGGGAAGATTCTTCAGAATTCAAGAGAAAGAAGATTGAGTGAAGTGAATCACACCACATTATGGTGTGGTCACTCTTTATTCCATCATCTCCCACTTGAACACACCATAATCTGATGATAAACCTGAGTTGAGCATTTTTAACCTTGGTATCAAAATTTTGCCTCATGCCAACTTTCATCTATGAAATTACCTCATAGATCGACGTCTGATTGTGACTTGGCCATACGTGCACACGTTTTTGCCACCAATCTGACCGCACTCGTACGAATGTGTTCTCTCATTGACAACACGTTCCAGATGACTTCAATTCACTATATAACAAGTGAACGGCATCAATTTTCAGTGATGGGTTCATAGTCCATACCCAATCACCATTGACGACTTCAGCCGTACACATTTTTCATGTGTCAACCTGCACTGAAATTATTGTTAAGTACTTCCTTTAAGTCTCATTCCTGAAGGTTTTCCTTAACACACCTTATCAATGACTTTTTGCTAATCAAGCAGACAATATCATCTAGTTTGCACGTTGCATATTATGGACTTTACATCTCATGCTAACTATGATATTCGTACCTTGTCAGTTCCTCTATCTTGTTACCTGACCAAACACATGTTTCCATGCAAGATAGAGTTGCAAAAACATCGGTTATCTAGGCGTCCCCAGAGTCATCCGACTATGCTCTTATATTAGTAGCTAAATCACCTAGCTAGGCATTTTTCAATCCCATATTAGCTATATATTCTGTGAATTTTTCCAAAGACAACCCTTTGGTCATAGGGTCAGCCACCATCTCTTCTGAGGGTATATAGTTGACTTTAATTTCACCTCTCTCCACTATGTCCTGAATATAGTGGTAACTAACATTAATATGTTTTTCTTTAGAGCTATTTGCTCCACTTTTAATTAATGAGATGGCAGACTGATTGTCACAAAACATATTAACCGATCTGACAAGTATACCTAATTGTAAACTGTCAACAAATCGTTTTATCCAAACCGCATTACTAACAGCTGTGCTGCAAGCTATGTATTCAGCTTCCATAGTATACTTTGCAACACAACTCTATTTTTTACTTAACCAAGAAACTGCTGTTCCACCAAACAAGAACACATGACCACTAGTAGATTTTCTATCATCTACATCTCCTGCAAAATCCGCGTCAGTGTATCCTTTTATGTCTAGATCACACAAACCAAAACATAATTTCAAATTTTTAGTGCCTTTTAAATGTCGGAATATTCTTTTAACTGCTTGCCAATGTTCCTTACCTGGATTGGATTGAAACCGACTTACCAATCCGACTGCATGACAGATGTCAAGTCTTGTGCTTATCATAGCATACATTAGGCTGCCTACTGCCTGGGCATACGGGACATTTCTCATTTCCTCAACATCAGACTTGGTTTGAGGACTCATACTTTTACTAAGACTTTGTCCCTTGCAAATAGGCGTACTTAAAGAATTACAGTTATCCATATTAAATCTTTTGAGCTCCTTGTCTAGATATTTCTCTTGATCTAGATATAATAATTTTGAATTTCTATCTCTTGAAATTCTAATTCCTAGAACATAGGTTGCAAGACCCATGTCTTTCATTTCAAATCTAGATGCCAAGAAATTTTTGGTTTTTGTAATCATATCTGGACAATTTCCTACTAACAATATGTCATCCACATATAAAGACAATATTGCTAACTTGTCATCATTTTTCCAAATATAAACACAGTGATCTGATGGACTTACAACATAGCCTATTTCTAAAATGGCTTGGTGGAATTTCAAGTACCATTGTCTTGAAGATTACTTAAGTCCATACAGAGATTTCTTCAACTTGTAGACTTTATCTTCGTTGCCATGGTCCTGGAAACCATCAGGTTGCATCATATAAATTTCCTCTTTTAATTCTCCATTGAGAAAAGCTATTTTAACATCTAATTGATGCAATTCCAAATCCATCATGGCTACTACCGCCATTAGAATCCTTATTGAGGCAAATTTTGCAACAGAAGAATATGTATCTACGAAGTCTATTCCAGGTTGTTAAGTGAATCCCTTGGCTACTAACCTGGCCTTGTATTTTTCCAAAGTTCCATCTACTTTGAATTTCTTTCTAAGAACCCATTTGCAACCAATGGCTTTTCTTCCATTCAGAAGATCGGTTAATTCCCAAACATCATTTTTCTTGATTGAGTCAAGTTCTTCATTCATTGCCTCAAGCCATTGTGTAGCATCATTGCTACTCATTGCTTCTTTATAACTAGTAAGATCATCTACTAAGTAATTAAGTTCTTCAACTTGAAAAACATAATAATCTTTCAAAGACATAGATGGATGTGTTGCTCTCTTACTCCCACTTATCTCAGGATTCGAAGCAGGTAAAACAATGTCATGTAGTTTGCGTTTGCTCCCACTATTAGATGGTTCAGGAAGAATATGTGGACTGTGTGATAAAGAAGGAAGAGAAGAATCTGGAGATACTGCAGAGAGCAATTCAATTTGTTCAATAGAAGTAACAAGATCAGTGGATTCAAGAAAAATAGCATCTCTACTTTCTATTAATCCACGTTCAGGATGGTAAAAACAATAACCACTCCCATTTTCGACATAACCAATAAACTTGCATTCCCAAGTTTTGCTTCCCAATTTATCCCTTAAAGGTTTGGAAATAAGTACATGTGCCTTACATCCCCAAACTTTGAGATTTTGAACAGTAGGTTTAGTTCCATGCCAGCATTCGTAAGGAGTTAGAGGTTTGGCTTTTGTTTCGACTCTATTTAAGATGTACGCAGCGGTGGACAAGGCTTCCCCCAAAAAATAAATAGGAAGATCAGCATGAGCCATCATAGACCTTGTCATTTCCATGAGAGTACGATTTCGTCTTTCTGTGACCCCATTTTGTTGTGGTGTGTATGGCATTGTAAACAGATGTTTAATGCCATTGTCCTTGCAAAAAGAATCCATAGCTTCATATTCGTCACCTCTATCATTATTCAAGTGTTTAATGGACCGACCAAGTTGTTTTTCTACCTCTAATTTATATTCCTTAAACTTGTCAAGTGCTTCTAATTTGTGTTTAAGAAGGTAGATATGTCCATATCGTGAATAATCATCAGTGAAAGTAATAAAGTATTCCATGCCTCATGAGTTTTAGTTCTTAAAGGGCTACAAATGTCCGAATGAATTATTTCAAGTAATTCCGATGATTTCCAATGTTTAAAAAATGGCTTACTAGTCATTTTACCTTTGATACATGGTTCACATATATCAAAATCATCAGAACATACTTTAGGCAAGAAGCCACTTTTAAACATTCAAGACATTTTATTTTTATTAATGTGACCTAACCTTAAATGCCATAAATAAGAACTATTACTAGTAGAAACATGCAAATAATCAGACATACATACTTTATTATCAATAGGAAAAGAGTACATGTCATTCACTCTTACACCTTTCACTAATACACTTCCTTTCTTAATCAATACTGTGTTAAACCTAAAATTAATCTCAAAACCTTTGAGTTAACACCAGAACTGAAATTAAATTTCGCCGAATGTTGGGTACATAAAGCACATCATAAAGCACAATAGAAGTTCTATCAATAAAGAATTGACAATTGCCGATGCCCAAAACATCACTATAGGAGTTGTTGCCCATGTAGATTCTATGTTCACCAACCTTTTTTTCAGTAAAATCCACGAACATGTCTTTATTTTGCACAATATGTCTAGTTGCAGCAGAATCAATCCACCATAAATTTGATGAAGGCTCAAGCACCATTGCTTCAGAAATTGTCATGGCAACCGGGTTATTATCCTTTTTCTGCTTCTTCTGAGGGCAATTGGCTTTGATATAACCTTTTTGACCACACTTGTAACATGGACCTATCTGATGCTGGTGATGTTATTGCTTTTGCCATTCTTGCGGTTTCTTTTATCCTTTCTGAAATCCCTTTTTCTATTTTTTCTTGAAAAAAGTAGTCTTTTTCTTGTTGAATGGTGTGTGGGTATTATTCTGTGGTTGTGGTGAAGATTGTGCCATCAACAAGCTAGAAGACAATCCTTCTTTATGCCTGCGTTTCATTCTTTCTTCTTCCAAAACTAAGAGTACAAGCAATGTTACCATTGAAATCTCTCGTCCGCTATGAGTTAGAGATTTGATAACATGATCCCAAGACAATGGAAGACTATTAAGTATGGTTGTTACTTGCATCTTGTCCGACAAAGAATGACCAGCATTGGATAATTCTTTAGCAATTAATTCCATTTGATTAACATGATCACCAACACTATCATTATCACTCATACTAGTGTTATTATATTTTTCCAAGAGCAATTGAATTTGAGTATCCGATTGAACTCCATACTTACTTTCTAGTGCTTCCATTAGTTGTCTTGCAGTTTCATATTCTTCAAAGAGCGGAATAATGTTATCTTTCATATTATGTAACATAGTTGCCTTGGCCATTGCATCATCTTTTATCCATTTATTTTGAAACCAATTAGAATCATCATCTGGTTTAGAAGTGGATAAAGTATGCAATGTTTTCTCTTGTGTAAGAAGATAAGAAATGTGGCATTTCCATGCTCGGAAATTATTTCCATTAGCATCTCGATTCTTGAAGAATCCATTGTATTTTTAATAGCCATATTAAAAATAAAATGTGTTACTATGAAAATTCAAATGTGAATATGAAACTTTCAAATGTGAATATTACAATATTAAACTAAAAATAAAAATAAGCAAAATTAAAGACAACAACAGGTCTTAATAAGGATAAGCCTTGTAGTTGTTGAATTGGCCCCGATGATGAAAATGATGTGAAGGAATGGAACGGTACTATTGCCTTGTAGTTATAGACCCAATACTTTGCTTATGAGTATTGTAATAAGAGTTACGAGCCCAAGGAATACAATGGTGCCTTTTAAACAATGGTTCTTTGGATGTTTTCCTTGGTAACACCCTTGGATAGCCTCCTCCTCGAATTTTGTTTTCAGAAAATTTAGTACAACGATCCACGGAAAAATTCTTAGAAGAATTCTGGAAATTTTGGCTTTTGAATAACTAAAAACGGCCTTGAAATGAGTGAGAACGAGCCAAAAAACCGATTGGACCAAGCTGCTGCCGGTTTAAGTACTGTGCTGGACCGGTTTGGACCGGCTGAGACCGAACCGGTGTGAACCGCTGGTCAACGCGCAGATCAGGGCGCGGGTCAGCACGCGAGTCGGGCGGAACAAAAAGACGCAGGTCCGGGCTCAGTGCGCTAGGCGCTGGGTCGACGCACGGAGCTTGGCGCACGCTGGGCTTCAGCGTTGGGCTACTGGGCTGCGTCGCTGGGCTGGGTGATTCTTGAGGCCTTGGACTACTGGGCTCCTTCTAACTGACTTGGGCCGATTCCTGGATTGGCCCAAAAAATGTCTTTTTAATTTTGCAGCCCAAAGGAATTGATTTTCTTGCAGTTACTCTTATTTTTGGGCCTTTTCTTTTAATTTTTGAATGTAGCCCAATGGAATTGATTTTCAACTCAGACACTGCAATGGCTCCAAAAGTATTATTCCGGTCGTCTTCTTCAGGAACTGGAGTCGGAGACCACAGACTAAAATTCGAATTTTGAGGATCAAATCTTCGCCGTTTTTCACAACGAATTTCACTATTGTGATCGAAATTCTGAGAAGAACAAGATGGTGCCAATTTGGAGACGCAATTCGAACCGAGAAATATTTTATAAAATTGTTTCCAACGGTACAATTCGGCCTCACTTTCGGCAAGGTTCGGAACAATAGCACCACCAACGGTTATTTTCTTTGGATAGTTTTCTGGGAATACAACACGTTGGTGATGATTAAATAAACAAACAGAATTAACCAAAGCCGAAGATTGATAATTGATTATACTCTGAATTTTCGGTAAAAACTTTTCAGAAAATTTACGTTCTTCCGGACTGTAATTTGACATCTGCAATTATGTGTACGACCTGGCTCTGATACCACTGAAAGATAATCTAACAATGGCAATTGATCAAAATACCCGTGAGGGTGTTTATCACGCGAGAATGTCAATTATCCGAAAGTTAAAAAATGGTAAACTTCTGATTTGAAAATATATATGTGTGTCAATTATTCCAAACCTACTGTCACTTATTTATATACAAATAAGTGACCTTTGGGAATATGTATAACATTTGAATTTGTTTCATACCACAATAGTCACCATGGTTCAATCAAAGTTGTGTCTATTGATGTTTGAATTCAAACCATTAACTAACTAATAGATATTCAATATTCTTGCGGGAAGGTTCTTCAGAATTCAAGAGAGAGAAGATTGAGTGAAGTGAGTCACACCACATTATGGTGTGGTCACTCTTTATTCCATCAGGATATATGTAGAGTTACTATACTAAAGGTTGAATTTCTCTTAAGTTTCAAATATGAATTTGAGAGAACTTGAGGAGCCTATGAGACTCATCACCAGTTATGTTTTGATAATCCGAACTGTTCATTTTATAAGGCTCTTCATACATATCATTTATAAAAAAAAAAATTTAAATATGTTCAATAATCATAATTTTTTTTTTTTTCATTTTATTGTGTTTGTCTCTAAAAGAAATGAATAATTTATTTTTAAAAATATACTCGGTGAAAAACAAGGAGCAGAATGTGATTTGTGTTTTTCAACACATATTGAAGATTTTTTATTTTATATTTTTTGCAAATTAGACGCACTTCATTATTATTATTATTGCCATTTGCTAAGAAAAGAACTTCAATAAGCATAAAGATGATACAGTCTGAACCGTAGCTATTTTTTTTATGGATTTTTTTTTTTTCTTTTTGTTGTTTAGTTGGGACGACCTTTTGGGGTATTGTTTGTGTAGATTGTTTATTAAAATAAATGTTTTTCATGTTTAAAAACAAAAATGAAAGAATCAGTGTGTTTGGTTTCAGTTTTCTGAATTCAGTTTTTTGAAAATTGAGTATTTTTTATTTTTAGTGAATATTTTTAAAATTTTAAGCATTTTTTTGCTTTTTTTAGATGTATCTTGTTTAGATGTATCTAAAAAGTAAAATATTTATAAAAAAATATTTTAAAAAATTAATAAATACACAAAAATACGAAAAATATATTGAATTTTCGTTTTTTTTTTTTTATATAGTTTTGGTATTTAGTGAATTTTTTTAAAAAAAAATTACAAAAATTATACTTTTAAGTGTATTTATGATAGGTGTGTCTAAAAAATTTTTTAAAAAAAATCACTTAAAATATTAAAAAAAATCAGTAAAAACAAAAAAAAAATGCCAAGTAGAATTTTTTGAAACACATCTTCCAAATAAGCCCCAACTAAAACAAAAACAAACAGCCTATGGTGAAACCTTCGGTGAATCTAACACTATAGTTTCTTCTTTGCCCATGGTCTGTCTGGTTATTGCCTGACTTGTCCATGGAGTTGAAATTCGGGACAGAACTAGGATTTTATTATTGGAGGGGTTAAAAGAAAAATAATTTTTTTTGTCATATACATAAAATACACATGTATATATAATATGATATATAAATTATATATATATATAAATTTAAATACCATAGAAGCAATTTCTAATAAGATTAAAAAAAATTTGATGTAAAATAGAAAGAGAATTTAAGATGGAAGAAGAATGATATATATATATATATATATAATTTTTTTAATACTAGGAGTCCATTTTATATATAAAATGATATATATATATATATATATTAAAGTTTTCTGGCAAATAATAATTTTCATAGAAACAGGGGGCCATGGCCCCCATAGTCTCCTCCTAATTCTGTCCCTAGTTGAAAGGAAGCTATAGTTCCACTGTTGTTGTAAATGTTGGAACAATTCATCTTGAATTCTTTAGTTGATGGTATTTGGGTCTTTCCTCTCTTTCCAATGTGAGTCAAAGTCCCAAGCTTATTTCAAGCTTTCCAAATAAAAATAAAGAAGATTTTAAAAATACCCAAAAACTAAACAATAAATTTTGAAAATCATTTTGAAAATTTCCCAACAGTAAACGAGCTACATAGTTCCACCATTTGTGGAGAAGACAAAAATCTACAACTCAAGCAGTGAAAGCTTTTCAGATAGATGTGTTGGTTGACTTGGGGGATTCCAAGAATTTGATGGGTAAAACGGTGATGGCGGTGTCTGATGTTTGTAGAAGATTCAGGTGTAATTGTTGGCTTTTTGACTTTCGAAAGTTAGTATTTTAATTTTAAGCGTGCTAGCAAGGATCAATCAGTCCTTACAGAAGATTAATTGCCAACCAATTATCAGACGATTGTGTTTTAGTTCTTTCAGCCTCAATGAAAAGGACTTTTACTGGTGGCTTGTTTAGTAGTAATTTAGTAAACAATAATTAAGTGAAGAATAATTGCAGCATTTCGTTAAGTAAAAATGAAAAACTTACAATGATCTGACCTTACAGCAACAAGCTATTTGAAACTACTCCTATGAATGAAGTGCAATACAGGAATTTAAAGTACAGAAATGTAAAGGACTATAAAAACTGGAAGGAAAATAAAGTAGATAAAACTGGTTTTTTGATTTGAGTCTGGATCCTCCTTTCTAAAGCCTTTTCTACTATTTATACTTCTCAATGATAACTGTCGAAGTGGACTTTTAACTGTCGAAATGTCCATCCATGATCGCTGATCATGCTTTCTCACAGTCAGCCCCACTACGCCATGTTTGCAGTTAGGCTTCCCTCTTGATTTTGAATTTGAACCTTGTGAATAACCGTTAGGCCACATCACCTTTTATCCTTTGATTATTCTAGTGCTACGCAGACCCATTATTACCATGGGTTGACACGTGTCTGACTATGGTCGGCAACTTATATTACCTCCCCAAGTTGCCCTTTTCATGCCACGTGTCATTTTGCAATTGGTTTATACAAATTATACAGCCAACAGTAATCTTGCAATCTCAATAACTATATGCACATATATATTGCATATGTGTATGTCCTACCTTCTGAAACATGTATGTTTTTTTCGTTCTTGTTCTAGTGTATGTTCCTCCTTGTTTTCTTCCTCCTTGTGAAATTTTTGTCCATCACGTGTTCAATTATATGCTCAAATGTGAAATTCATTAGAATTTCACTTTTTGATGGCTCTATGCTTTTTCTGCTTTCTTTTTTGTTTTGGTTAATAGATGTGTTAGTTTTGATTGTATCAGGATATTTGTGAAATCGTTGCATTGTAAAAGCTACTTATATGAGACTTATTATTTATCTGTTTTAATTTGAGCAACACCAGGCCATATATTTGTTTGTATTTATTTGAGAGAGAAAAAAAAATGAAAAAATTGGGTTCTAACTTGAGCTGGGTTTTGAAAAGTATATTAAACCCATACACATCCAATTTCTAACCTCACTAAAACAAAGATAAAGTGTGTTTAGTTTCAATTTTCTAAATTCATTTTTTTTTAAATTGAGTTTTTTATTTTTCGTATTTTTTTGTTTTAGTGAATATTTTTAAATTGTAAATATATGTATTTTTTTTTTACTTTTTTAGATACACCTTACTTAGATGTATCTAAAAAGTAAAATATTTATAAAAAACTATTTTTAAAAATTAATAAATACACAAAAATATGAAAAATATACTGAATTTTCATTTTATTATTTTTTTTTTGTATTTTTGGTATTTAGTGAATTTTGTAAAGATTTTTTTTCACAAAAATTATACTTTCTAAATATATTTATGTTAGGTGTGTCTAAAAATTTAAAAAATAAATAAATTGCTTAAAATATTTTAAAAATTCAGCAAAAACAAAAAAAAAAATACAAAGAACAAAAATGTAAAATTTTCTAAAAAGTGTTTTCTAAAAACAAACATGCTGAATAATTTGAATCCAGACATAACTTGAATCTAGCAGCACCCGCCTCATAGTTAACTTTGAAAAAAATAGCATTCGGGTTCGATTCAACCAGTTGACAGATCTAATAGGAGAGAGACGATCAACATATTAATCACCAGTTATGTAAAACGCTGGAAATATTACTAAATGAGCTAAAGAATGTATATGAAGTTATTAAGTAATTAGCCCAATAATGTATACCAAGCTAAGAATTGAAAACAATTGAATTTGAAATGCAAAAGCAATAAAATAAACAATATAGAGCCCAATGCCTCTTGAAATCATAACTACGATACATCAAAGATCACCAATTTTCTCAAAAGATTAGACAGATTAAGTTATTAGGAAATTAGCCCAAAATAATTGAATTTCAAATGCAAAATCTATGAAGATAAGCTCGAAATTGAGATGATATCTGCTGTACGGGGGCGAAATATTCTTTGCTCGCCGTACGCCTTGAACGTCAAGCTTCTGGTAACGGCGTCTATCTCTGCAACACAAAAACGGTGAGCTGCCCGGCGGTGGTGTGCCGGAAAAACCCTCCGACGCTCAAGTCAGTTCACTGAGGAAGAAGACAGTGAGTAGAGAGAGAGAGTGCTTGTGAGAATGAGTTCGCATACCTCCAACATCTGTCTTTCTCCTCCATTTCTAGGCTGGCCATGCAGCCTCAGGATTGTGCGCGCACTACCTCTGTTGTCCTTCCCTGGACAGGTGGCAGTGTGCGCCTCTCACCACCTCACGCGTGTAAAGGTTTTGTCCTTTCACCAGTACACACTGAATCGTCTAACGGTATTGAGGCGTTCGTGGAGTAGATGTCCTCTCCTTCACACCATTGGCCCAGGTAGCACCTTTGACCGAGGCACCATGACCGTCCTAACACTTGTGGGAGATTACCTTCTCATTCACCCAACCGTGCTATGGATCACCGGCCCGCGACTTGGGATCGGGCAAAAGCCTGATCACTTCGACCGAACTATCCTTGTCCGGTTCATCGTGATCAGCCGGTTGCGAGGCATGCCGGCCTCCAATCGTCCTGTCTCCAATCTCGGTCACGCGAAGCCGTTCACCGTGGTTGGCCGGTCAGAGGCGTGCCGGCCCGACTGGGTCCTTGGCCCAATCCGAATCATTCTACAGCTCGGTTACCATATGCCGCTCCAAGCCCTTCCGGCACGTGCGAGTGACAGCTCGGCCATGGCCCATTCGCGCTTGCTCGGTCAATGCTTCAGACCGGGCAGGTCAGACGTGTTGACAGATGAGTTAGTTCGGCGCCGTGCATTCCGTTGAGTCTGACGTCCCGTCAGCTCGGCCGTACAGCCGCGCAAATCCCCCCTCACAATTGCCCCTTAAACCCATCCGAGCTATCGTGATTGGGTTTACCATCGTGTCCGAGCTAAGGTCGAGTTGCGTTCTTGTTAGGCCGAGGTGGATCGGGTGAATGTCCACCACCGAGCCGTGGTTCAGTCGCGCCATTGCCAAACCGAGCGTTGATCGGAGAGGTATCTGTCGCCGAGCTAAGGTCGAGTCGCGACCCTGCCGGGCCGAGCGTAATTGGAGACACATCTGTCGCTGAGCTGTCACAATTGTCCGGCTATCACCTCTGCAGTCATGTCAAAGGCCTCGTAGCCGTACTGACAGCCGCATTTTCAAGGCCACGTGGCTTCGCGTCATTGGGTCGTGCAGCCAGCTGTTCTGCACGCGCCGAATTCAAACGGCGCAGCCGTTTGGGCTTCTTTTTCCCCCCTTTTTGTACCTCAACGAAGGGTCTCAGTCCCTTCACCTTTCATTCTCTCCATCTTCTTCCAGAACTCCAAACCCTAGCTTCCAAGAGCTTCTGCATCCCTCTCTATTGCTTTCTCACTCGCCTGTTCTTGCCATTTTGACGCTGTGTCCAAGCTTTCGAGGCCCTCCCTCGTCTTCGGTAAGTTTCTACAATCCCTCACTGTCTCTTGTTTCCATTTTGAAGTTCCTCGAGCTTTCTGCATTTTTTTTTTTTTTTTTTTTTTTGCCACTGTTCTTCGTTCTTTCTTGTTTGGGACCATTGGGATTGTTTTTCCTTGCCTAGGTCTTGCACACCCTAGGAAAATGGAAACGGTAGAGAATGGGGGGGCCTTCGTGCCCCTGCCTTTCCTTAGGTAGAACGAATGAACCAAGAACTAGGAAGAACAGGATGAATGAGATGAATACTGGGTTGGACCGAGCAAAAAGCTCATTTAGATCCGATGGAAGGATTTACACTGAGCAAAAACTGTTTGTGGCTTCTCGCAGAAGCTGCAACCGGGCTGAATACCACATTAGGTCGGTGAGTGGAGTGACCTGAACGAAAACCGAGAAAACCTCGCCCAAGCTTTGACCGAGCTGGTGTGTCGACTAGATCCGTCATTAGGTCTCAACCGAGCTATAACCGAACTAGGAGAATTGGACGTAGATGTAGTTGAACCGAGCTGGGACCAGTCGACCAAAACACCAGAGTCCTTTACTAAGCTATTTCCAATAGGGGTCGTGCAATATCTGCCGTGCTAACCCTTGGCCTTATTTTTCAACATACAGAACAAATAGAACCGACCAAGCCAGTTCCAGCATTACCATCGGTGGAGCTCAAAGTCCGAGCAACCCCACCACATTTTTGACCGAGTTACAAAACCAAATAAGACCGAGATAATGGGGAAGTACCGATTTATGGTAAGCTCGCCTGGTGCGATGGCCGAATTTAGAAGGGAGTACAAGATTCCTAACGACGTCATCTTAGAACTTGCCAAAAAAGGAGACACACCATGGGGCGACTTAGACCGGTGCCCCTTCATGGTCGTTTCCATTGTCGAAGGAGGGCTCCGCTTCCCCGTGCAGCCTTTGATCTGCGAGTTTTTGAGGCAGACAAGGCTTTGCCCGAGCCAAGTGTCGAATAACACATACAAGATAATAAACGGCGTCGCCGAGCTGAACCGGAGGCTCGGTCTCAATCTCGGCCTCGCGGAAATTTTCCACCAATACAGTCTAAGTAGAAATAAGAGTGGGCTTTGCTGGTACCTCAAAGTCAGGAAGGGCCGAGCAAAACTCATTGAGGGCAACCCCGACAAAGAAACTAACGACGACGATTTCCTTTGGGTGTCCGGCAATTATGAGGACACCGAGGCGCCCATACCGGGCTGGTACATTAGGAAAGATTTGGGCCGAGCTGGTAAGTAGCCCGGCTGACCGTACAATATTCCTGTTGCATTCCTTTTTGTCATCTTTTGCCGGGCTAACACTTGTCTTCTTATTGCAGATAAACACTTGGCAACGGACTACCATCGGGCCGACCCAGAGGCCATCCGAGCTGTGCTGCATTACCCCGAGGAGGAAAGGTTGGCGTCAAAACTACTCGGTTTCGAGCAAACCTACAACTATCAGGCGCCGCGCAAAAGTAGAGTAACCGACTTCCTGCGTGCGCCTTCCCCTGAACCAGATCCCAACTTGCCACCGATCAGACTAGTCCCTCTCACCGCCGAGCAGGAGATGGCAAAAATTAGGGCGATCAAGTCCATGATCACCGGGGAGGAAGGGGAGTCTTCGCCTCCAGAGGCAGCCGGGGGAACTTCCTCCGCCCCCGCCGGACAAACAGGAGCAGTGCTCGCCCTGGCCAGCGAACAACAAGCTGGCCGGTCAAAGAAAAGGCCGAGGAAAGATAAGGCCGGGCAGAGCCTCGTTGACGAAGACTCAACCGGGGTTGGATCAACTGAACTGGCGGACCAGACCGAGCAGCCACTAGCCCGCAAATCCAAGGGCAAGGGCCCTGCCACCCCGCCGGTCTGGGCGCCAGAGTTCACATATCAAGGCCGAGCAGTTTCAGCCGGAGACTCGGTCCAGGAGGACAAGGATCACTCGCTTGGTTTTAACTTGACCAAGGGATTGGCCTTGCCCGAGGACATGAAAAGGCACGATGAGCTGTCTGACCTCAAGGTCCTTCGCTCGGCAGCAGAGTCAATAGTGCTGGTAAGTCGGACACTCTTAGCTTCAAGTTTTTGTTCGGTCTTTTGCACGGTTTCAGGACGCTAACAATCTTTCATTTGTTCGCAGGCCGCGCAGAAGAATTATCTCGCCCATGATCGCATGATCAAGCTGCGCCAAAATTTGCGCGATGCTATCACGGAGAACAAGACCCAGAAAGCCGAGATAGAGAGGCTTCGGGCCGAGCAAGGAGTGATTGCGGCCGAGCGGGATGCGCTGCAGATGAAGGTCGACCGGGCTGACGCGGACAAGCATGAGGCCGTGAAGAAAGCCAAAGCTCGGTATCTCTCCGAGCTCAGAAAGCTGCGGGATGCTAACAAGGCGGCCATGGACAAGGCGGTAGACGACGCAGAGGACCGGGGATACCAGCAGGGGGAGAAAACCTACGAACGTCAAGTCCGGTCGGCCAAGGACATCTTTTTCCAATGTGGCTGGAAGGCCGCCGTGGAGAAAGTTGGCCTTGGTCAGGATTCTGACATGTTCATCAACCCTCCCCCTGCCTATATCCCGGTCTATATGCTGGCATATTCTAAGGCCGAACAAAATCGCTTGATTGCGGAGGCAAGGAAGGAGGCAGAAGAAGAAGCCGCCGCTGAGAAACAAGCTGAACAAACTCCATCCGAAGCGTCCCCAAACGCTGAAGATGAAGCAACTGGTCGGGATGTGGTCTCGGTGGAAGGGGCTGAAAATGATGCCGAGGAGGGCCTGCCCGAGCAAATATTACCGAGCGTCGAGTCGGAGGGGACCGAACAACACCTTGTGTTAGATTGAAGACCTTTTTCATTTGCCTGTTTTTTGTATTCTTCTTTTCTTTTTTGTTTTGCAATGTAGCCGGGCTACGCCCTCCTTGTACTGAACTCTTTTTATCAATGAAAGGCGACTTTTTGCTGCGTACTCCTGTTGTTTCTATTCGGCATGTATATGTTTGTGAGTTTCTTGCTTCAAACTTTGTTCAACTGGCAGGTCGGCTGAACCGCACAAACGGTCGCCTTTACGTGACCTTGCAGTTCCTTGCATTTCAAAAAAAAAATGATACTTTGTATTTGGCCGGGCAAAGTCCGCACGGCCTTGACCGGTTTGCAGGCATCAGCATTTTAATTCGGCCGAGCAAAAACTAGTTCGCCTTTCGAGTTGTTTAATGCGCCAATATTTCCTTTTGGCCGAGCAGAATTCAGCTCGGCCTTATGACCATTGGACAGGGCACCCAAGTTGCCAATCCCACCGAGCAAAACCAGCTCGTTTTCCATATTGGAAAATACACCAATATGCTGAGTGGGCCGAGCAAAATCAGCCCGGCTCCTACATTGGGCAAATCACCAATGTTTCAGTTAGGTTGGTCACGCCGCCAACATTCCCACTGGGCGAGCAAAACCAGCTCGGCCCTAATGCGCACTGTTCCATACGCAACTGTTTGTGCGGTCTGTTCCCATTCCAAGGAAAACAGTCCGGTCATATGTAGGCCGGTTCTTGCCCCTGGCATCCATAATTGCCTTTTGTGCCTTGTGACATTATCGGACAAATGTAATACCGAACAAAAAGAGACTAATTTTTATTACAAAAACATTGCCATCCCTTACATCATATGCCAAAGGGCTGGAGGTCTAAAGAAGCTAAGCAACATGAACAAATTACAATTCAAAAGTAAAAGACCTTGAGGTTTGCTGCATTCCATGGTCTGGGAATAGCCTTGCCATCTAAGTCTTCCAGATGGTATGCTCCCTTGCCAGCAAGACCAACCACCTTGTATGGTCCTTCCCAGTTTGCACCGAGCTTGCCTTCGCCAGGGATCACTGTGTTGCCAAGCACCTTCCTGAGGACCCAATCCCCAATCTTGAATAGCCTAGGGTGCACTGCCTTGTTGTATTTTTTGGACAGTTCCTGCTGATAAGCTGCTATGTGAATCAACGCGCGCTCTCGTCTTTCTTCGGCAAGGTCCAGCTCTAGTGCCACGGTCTCATTGTTCAAATCTGGCTGGAAACTCTCTGAGCGGATGGTTGGCATGCCAATCTCTAATGGGATGACGGCCTCCATACCATAAGCCAAAGCAAACGGTGTTTCTCCGGTCGACCGTCTTGGCGTAGTGCGGTATGCCCATAGCACATTAGGAAGCTCTTCAACCCACTTCCCCTTTGCCTTCTCAAGCCGCTTCTTCAGCCCGTCCAGGATGGTCTTGTTTGAGGCCTCTGCTTGACCATTCGACTGAGGATAGGCTGGCGTTGAATTGTAGAACTCAATCCTTCAACTCTTCGCAAAATCCGCGAAAGAGTTTCCCATCGAATGAGTGCCATTATCTGAGATGAGCGCCCTGGGGATACCGAAGCGAGTGATCACATTTTGCCAAACAAATTTCTTAACGTCCTTTTCCTTAATGGTTGCTAGCGGCTCGGCCTCCACCCACTTGGTGAAATAGTCAGTGGCGGCGATGAAAAACTTGCGATTGCCCGGTGCAACTGGGAGTGGTCCAACAATATCCAATCCCCAAACTGCGAACGGCCAAGGACTTGTGAGCGAGAGCAACTCCCTTGCTGGCTGGTGGATTTGGTGAGCGAATTTCTGACACTTTTCACATCGGCGAACATATTTCTGCGCGTCTGCCTGCATGCATGGCCACCAGTAACCTTGGGAGATTGCACGGTATGCCAGAGATCTGCCCCCTGTATGGCTTCCGCAGATGCCCTCATGTATTTCAAAGAGAAAATCTTCCACCCTGGCGGGGTGGACGCACTTCAAATACGGCCCGGTGAAGGACTTCTTATATAAGGCTCCGGATGGGGAGAGCCAAAACCGCTCTGATTTTGCTCGGATCTTGTGTGCCGCCTTCTTTTCTTCTGGTAGAACTCTATCTTTCAGGAAGGCAATGATGGGGTCCATCCAAGAGGGACCCAAGTCGGCGCAGTGTATCTCGGTTGCTTCTGGTTCCTCAATGCTTGGCCGAGGCAAAAACTCTATCATCAAGGGGTTAGGAAAAGCTGTCTGAGTGGAGGCGAGCCCAGCCAATTCGTCAGCCGTGTTGTTTGCTTCGCGGTTTATCTGTTCCACTCTTATCGCAGAGAACTTCTTGATCTCTTCTCGCACCAACGCTTGATACTTGGCCATCCTTTCATCCCTTGCCTCATACTCCCCTGAGACCTGATTGACCACCAGCTTGGAGTCGCTGAAAACCATAAGGGCTGTGGCTTTCATTCTCAATGCGCTTCTCAAACCGGCGAGGAGGGCTTCATACTCTGCCTCGTTGTTAGACGCTGGAAGCCGAGCGTAATTGCTTGCTCAATAATCAGCCCATCTGGCGAAGTCAGCACAATTCCCAGCCCGGCCCCATGCCTGTTGGACGCCCCATCGACAAACAACTTCCACATCTCGCCAAGAAACAGCTTCCAGCAATCAGACGGATTTTGGGAGCTTCTCAATTCCAAGTCTTTGGTAGGCTCAATCTGGTCTCCTTGCACGTCTTTGCTGGGTGCTTCTTTTGTTGAGTCGTCGGCCTTTGCTATTTCAAGCAAGCTCTGCTCTTCTCCCGCTCGCGAGCCATCACATATCTCTGTTGCCAGAATCCTGGGTTGTGCTAATTCCGCACCAACCAAATCAACCGGACAGACTGGATGTGTTCCTGGGGCAAATTCCGCCACAAAATCTGCAAGGGCTTGCGCTTTGATCGCGGTGCGTGGTTGGAACTTAATGTCATACTGGCCCAATTCCACGGCCCATTTCAGAATTCTCCCCGTGAAGTCCGCCTTTTCGAAGAGCACCTTAAGTGGAAATTCGGTCAGCACTACTATTGTATGGGCATGAAAATAGTGCGCCAGTTTCTTGACGCCATCATTAGGGCCAGTGCCAATTTTTCCAAGGGAAGATATCTGGTTTCGGCCGGGAGCAGGGTCTTGCTTACATAGAAGATTGGTAGGTGCTGGACGCCCTCAGCACGAACCAATACCGCGCTCACCGCGTGTTGAGAAACAGCCACGTAGAGGTACAGCTCTTCACCCGGCTGAGGGTGACCAGAATCGGGGCCGAGGAGAGATATGCTTTTAAGTCTGCCAGTGCACGGTCGCACTCTTCGTCCCAGAAGAACTTGGACTTCAAAGTTTTGAAGAAGGGCCTGCAACGATCCGAAGACCGGCTGATAAATCTGTTCAGCGCGGCTGCCATTCCGGCAAGATGTTGCACGTCCTTTGTAGAATTCGGACGCTCCAGCTCTTGTATTGCTTTGATTTGGGATGGGTCGGCTTCAATTCCTCGGTTTGTAACCAGAAATCCAGAAACTTTCCCGTGCCGACTCCGAAGGCGCATTTAGAGGCGTTCAAACGAAGCTTGTGATGCTTTAGTATGGCAAACATTTCTGCTAGGTCGGCGAGATGTTGGGACTTCTCCTTACTCTTTACCACCATATCGTCGATATAGGCTTCCATAGTTCGGCCCAGAAGGGGAGCGAACATCTTTGTCACCATACGCTGGAAGGTTGCTCCAGCATTCTTCAATCCGAATGGCATGACCTTGTAGCAGTATAAGCCTCTGGGGTGGTGAACGACGTGATCTCTCTGTCCGGCTCATACATGGCTATCTGGTGATAGCCGCGGTATGCGTCCAAGAAGCTAAACCTCTGATGGCCAGCGGTTAAGTCCACCAACTGGTCAATTCGAGGGAGGGGAAAGCTATCCTTTGGGCAAGCGCGGTTGACAGTCTTGTAGTCAACGCAAACTCGCCATTTGCCGTTCTTCTTAGGAACCACCACCGTGTTAGATATCCACCGAGGGTATTGCACCTCCTCTATGGCCCCCGCCTCCAACAAATTCTTCACTTCTTCCGCAACCACCTCAGCATGGTGTAAGGCCGAACGGCGCGTTCTCTGTATGACCGGCCGCGCATTAGGGAAAACATTCAGCTGGTGGCAAATGAAGCTTGGGTCGACGCCAGGCATATCGTAAGGCGTCCATGCAAAAGCCTCCAAGTTGGAAACCAAGAAGTTGACATAATCTGTCCGCTCGGCACTAGATAAGGATGATCCCAGGAGGAAGAACTTAGTTGGATCGTTTTCGTTAATGCGCACTTCCACCAAATCTTCGACCGATTTTTCCTCGGCCTTCCTTCCCACGTCCTCCAGGACCTCCTTTCCCTCGGGCCCCTCGATCATCTGGACAAACCCTTTGGCTGCTCGGCTGCCATTTACCGCAACGAAGCATTGTTTTGCCATCACCTGGTCTCCCCAAACTTCCTCTATTTGCCCATTCGACGCCGGAAAGCGCATTACTTGGTGGAAGGTTGAAGCAACTGCTTGCATGGCGTGCAGCCAGCCCCTGCCTAAGATTAAGTTGTAGGTGGATGGAACTTTGAGCACCCAGAACTCCACTTGTTTTACTACTGAGCCCGCTTTGACCGGCAAAATGATCTTTCCGATCGGCCATTCCGGTTGTGAGTTGAAGCCGACCAAAGGGGATGTCGCAGGAGCCAAATCCCTGTCTTCTAACTTCATTGTTTGAACGCGTCATAATACATTATTTCGACCGAACTCCCCTGGTCGATCAATATCTCTTGATATCAAAATCTTTGACGCGAAGGGTCACCACCAAGGCGTCGTTGTGCGGCATCTGCACCCTTTCCAAGTCTTTGGTCGAAAACGAAAGGATGTCTCTCTCTTCGATCTTTCCCTTCTTTACGGCGGGCTGAACAGAGAGCACTTCCCTCATGTGCTCAGCCTTCTTTATCATTCCTCTAAGTTCGCAAACCCTTGCTGGTTCAATGATGCCGTGGATGACGTTGATCACACCCTGTGGGGGCGCTCTAGGGCAGCCATTCCGTTTGGCTCGGTTTGTCCAGTCGGCGCGGCCTTGACTCCCCCATCTATATATTGGTCAAGGTGCCCTGCCGCCACCAACTCCTCCAAATGCTGTTTGAGCGGCAAGCAATCTTCCGTCCGGTGCCCCCGTTCTTCATGGAAGGTGCAACGATACTTAGGATTGAAGCCCCGCTGCGCACTCCCCAGCTTGGCCGGCCAACGGACAAATGGCTCCTCTCAGATTTCGCTCAGAATGCGGTAGATGGGAATTTTGAAGACCGTGGTAATCCCCGTCCATGCCTTCAGTTTTCTCTTGGCATCCTCCGCTGCATCGTGAGGTGCATCAGCCCGGTCGTTTCTGCGTCCTTTGTTTCTGTCATTTTGGCCGGTCCCTCGGCGCTGATCTTTTGGTCGGTCACTTGGGCGGTTATCCTCCTGCCCAACCGAGTTAACTTTCCCTGCTGTCCTGCCCGCCGCGACCGGATTATTCTTCTCGGTCGCAGAGGCAGTGTCATCTTCCACACGAATGTGTTCGTTGATTCCCTGCATCAAAGATTCCATGGTGGTGGGCTGATGCATCGTGAGCGAATCTCGCAGTCTATGTCCGACTGGGAGGCCCCTCTTGTATTGAGTGATCGCCAGATTGGTAGGGCAGTCGAGGATCTCGTTGTAAGTCTTCCAATACTTTGCATTGTACGCCTTCAGCGAACTCCCAGATTCCATCTTGACGCCCAGGAGATGGTCTACCTCCTTCGGCGTTCGAGTGTTAGTCTTGAATCTGGTGACGAAGGCTTCCGCTAGTTGCTGCCACCCCCCGATACTCCCCTCCGGGAGCCTCTCGAACCACTTCAAGCCCAGCTCTCCCAAGCTCGCTGGGAATATGAGGCACATCAAGGCATCGTTCCGGCGGTGGCCTGCCATTACTTGCCGGTAATGACTCACATGCATGTACGGATCCGTCTTGCCGTCGTACAAAGTAAATTTTGGTTGGTGGAATCCGGCAGGGAGTGGGGTGCTCTCAATCTCTGGGGACAACGGCGTGGCGGTAAGCCTTGCCAGCTCTTTGTCCATCAGCGCTGGGGCTACGTTTCGGGGTGCCGGCATCATCACTTCTTCACTGCAACGAACTGGGGCACTCAGCCTCTGGAGCGCCGGCACCCTCTGAGCCTCCCGACGGCGCGCTCTCTTCTCCAGCACGTCCCTGAGATCCCTGGAACGAGAGGAGGCAGAGTATTGCGATGTCGATGACGGGCGCGATGGGCGATAGGTGCTGTCGCGAGTGATGGATCTGCCCTCTCGCTGGTCAGAGTCTCCAACTCCATAGTTCCTGGTGATGGAGATTGAATGAGTCCTCCTCTGGCGGCGGCTGCTGGTACGAGGGGAGGGGGTGCGCTCACTGAGGTTGCCCTCTCCAGCAACACCCTTCCCCTTCACTTGGCGCTTCAGAAGCTCCATCTCTGCTGCCATCCGACGAATGAGGGCTTGTTGGTCCTTGAGCTTGTGCTCCAGGCGCTCCTCACGGGACTCCCCCCGGCGCCGGCGGCCCTCAGGACTCTGTGAACGATCTGAACTCCTGCCACGCTTATCGCGCGATCCCCGCGAAGAGGTTTCTAGGCCCGCCATGGTTGGAACATTAGGGGGGCCTTCTCTCCTCCGCACATATTCTGGAGTGACACCATCGACGACGGACAGCGGAACTTCGTTGTTGTCGGCCATGGAAATGGTCGAAGAAGCTTACGGAACAAGGGTTGAATATCAAACTCTTCCCACAGACGGCGCCAATTGTACGGGGGCGAAATATTCTTTGCTCGCCGTACGCCTTGAACGTCAAGCTTCTGGTAACGGCGTCTATCTCTGCAACACAAAAACGGTGAGCTGCCCGGCGGTGGTGTGCCGGAAAAACCCTCCGATGCTCAAGTCAGTTCACTGAGGAAGAAGACAGTGAGTAGAGAGAGAGAGTGCTTGTGAGAATGAGTTCGCATACCTCCAACGTCTGTCTTTCTCCTCCATTTCTAGGCTGGCCATGCAGCCTCAGGATTGTGCGCGCACTACCTCTGTTGTCCTTCCCTGGACAGGTGGCAGTGTGCGCCTCTCACCACCTCACGCGTGTAAAGGTTTTGTCCTTTCACCAGTACACACTGAATCGTCTAACGGTATTGAGGCGTTCGTGGAGTAGATGTCCTCTCCTTCACACCATTGGCCCAGGTGGCACCTTTGACCGAGGCACCATGACCGTCCTAACACTTGTGGGAGATTACCTTCTCATGCACCCAACCGTGCTATGGATCACCGGCCCGCGACTTGGGATCGGGCGAAAGCCTGATCACTTCGACCGAACTATCCTTGTCCGGTTCATCGTGATCAGCCGGTTGCGAGGCATGCCGGCCTCCAATCGTCCTGTCTCCAATCTCGGTCACGCGAAGCCGTTCACCGTGGTTGGCCGGTCAGAGGCGTGCCGGCCCGACTGGGTCCTTGGCCCAATCCGAATCATTCTACAGCTCGGTTACCATATGCCGCTCCAAGCCCTTCCGGCACGTGCGAGTGACAGCTCGGCCATGGCCCATTCGCGCTTGCTCGGTCAATGCTTCAGACCGAGCAGGTCAGACGTGTTGACAGATGAGTTAGTTCGGCGCCGTGCATTCCGTTGAGTCTGACGTCCCGTCAGCTCGGCCGTACAGCCGCGCAAATCCCCCCTCACATCTGCATAAACTAATGTATGATTGTTGGAATAGTACCCTAGGATGCAAAGCTTTGCAACCTCTACAACCAGGGGAATAAAAGTCAACTACAACCAAACTATCACCAGCACTCAACAATGCTCGACCGTCGAGCATAGCTGCATAGTGATGGTTCCTTTTACTAAAAGCCAGTATTTTTATATGATGGGTAAAATTTTCTCTATGATGTGTTTAGAGAAATTTAGAATTTTCTGTATGATGGGTCCAGAGAAATTCTCTAGATTGAATTTTCTCTGAGTCAAATTTTCTCTACCTTGATGTTGAGAGACCTTAGACATTATGAAAATATTAAGTATTCTTTATGCTATAAAATCTCAATATCATGCACCTTAAAAAAAATCCCCAAAAATCTATGTATCATTTTGTAAAACTAAACACAATACATATCTCTACTATTATATTATCTATACTATTTATACTATTATATAAGCAAAAACATTATTTCCCTATGAAGGCTTAAAGTTCCAATATTGTTTTTAAATTTTTTGAATTTTTAAATATAAAAAATACATTTGTAATTATACTATTGATTCTTTCTATTTTATTGATATTTTTATTATTATTTCATTAAATACGTTTACAATCAATATGGTAAATTTTAAATTTTTCATTGATTATAAATGTGATAAAGAATCTGTAATAATATGAGTTGACTCATTTAATTGTATTTATAATTTCAATTTTAAAATCCTTTATATAGAAAGAAAGAAAAAAAATCTAGCCACATTTAACCCATATTTAATCTATATCTAATCTGAAATTTATTTTTTTAAAAAAACAAATCCAACTATAATTGTAATTTTATATAATTTAAAATTTTAAAAATATTCATTTAAAGATATTAATCAAAATTTTATTTTTAAAAACTAAAAAATACATGTAGCATTCATACATGACATAGGTATTATGCTAATAAATGAATATACTATATATGAACAGACTTTTCACCAAATTTTTTTGATATAGTGAGGTCAACATTAATAAATGGGTAAATTACACTGAACTCCTTGATGCATAAAAAAATGCAATAATTTCAAAATTTTGACGTAATTATATTAGCCTCCTATTAGACTTTAATTCACATAACATTTATAGCTCAATTTTCATTAATAATTTATTAGTCAAATGAATTAAAACAAATAATAATATATTGATATTCTTTTTCCATTTAAATATATATTTTATCTCTATTATCTCTATCTTTACACTAATCACGTCGCCATATTTTTTCTAAACCTCATTAGAGGTTAATGTAATTTATCATTAATAAATATGGGTAATTCATTTCTTTTGTATCTAATGATAAAAAATATCACATAAAAAATATAATGCTTTTCAAATGAATAAAATTTTAAAAGATTGATCCGTACACCCAATTATATAGATATACATATTTCCAATTATTTACGTGTTCATAATAAAACTTGAAAGGAAAAAAATAATTCCCTTTTGCTGGAAAAGAAGGGATGGTTAGCATGCTTCTGGAGATGAATGCGATGGCACTGAAAAATGGATCACGCCGCACCTTTGGGCCTCGTTTATTTACATTTTAATTAAAAAGTTAAAAAAATTCAACTCATATAAAAGAATAATGCTATATATATTAATTAATATACTAACTAATATACTAATAGATGATATGGTATAATTTTAAAAGTTTTAAATATTTGTATTTTGTATAATAGATGAGATCAGTAATAATGACATAATACTAGTTGGTAGATTAGTGTGTACATTAATTGGTACATATAAAACAACCGCATATAAAAAATTCAAAAATTCCTTCTTATTCATTCTACTTTTTATATATCTTTTGGTTAAAAATTAAAAAAATCATTTCTAAACATATTTCACCATTGGTTTATTCTTCATTTTTGAAAATTAATTTTTTTTATTTTTCGTATTTTTATTTTGTTTTCATGAATTTTTCTAATATTTCAAAAAAGTAGTTTTTAGATACACATAATATAAATACAATTAAAAATTGGGAGACTTATTTATAAGTCCTTTTTCAGACATTTATGGTAGACTAAGTCCTGTGTAATTTCTTATAGAGTCTCAAGTCCTATTTAGATAGGAATGTATTCTACAAGATCCTACACGTGACGTGACATGACACTTATATAAACGTAACGTAACGTGACACATATATAAACGTAACGTAACGTGACACCTACATAAACGTAACGTAACGTATCACGTTACGTTTTGCAAACTTAATGAGTTTTGATTTTTTTAAATTGAATATGAAAATGTTGCTGGTTTATATTGGTGCCACGTTAGATTTCATATAATATGATCTATGATAACATTCAATTTCCTATATAGGAAAATTGAATGTATAGATCATAGGTGTTACCTTACGGTACGTTTATGTAGATATAATCTATGGTAACATTCAATTTTTTATATAGGAAATTAAATGTTACCATAGATCATAGGTGTCACGTTACGTTGCGTTTATGTAGATATGATCTATGGTAACATTCAATTTTCTATATAGGAAATTGAATGTTACCATAAATCATAGATGTCACATTACGTTTATGTATGTGTCACATTACATTACGTTCATATAGATATGATCTATGGTAACATTCAATTTCCTATATATGGTTTTACTACTATTTATAATATTAACAACTAATATTGAGGGTAAATATGTCAACAAACTTCTCACAGGACTTATGGGAACATAAATTTTTTAGTAAGATCATATGTAGCATAAGTCTCCCTAATAGGACTTATAAATAATTTTTCCTTCAAAATTATTTATGAAAAAAAAAAACTTTAAAGAATCACTAAATACCAAAAATATATTAAAAAAAAATACAAAAACTAATATATTTTCATATTCTTGTGTATTTATTGGTTTTTTAAAATACTTTACACAAATATTTTACTTTTTAAATATATCTAAGTTAGATGCATTTATAACGTAAACAAAATTACTTAAAATATTGAAAAAGTTTACTAAAGACACAAAATAAAATACTTAATTTTCAGAAAACCAACCAAAATCAAATAAAGTCATACCGCCTTGAGATTAAATTTCTCTCAAGCTCAAATATGAATTTGAGAGAAGTTGAGCAGCCTACAAGACCAACCACGAGTCATGTTTTGATAGTCTAAATTATTTATTTTACAAGACCATTCATATATACCATTCATAAAAAAAATTAAATCAATCCAATAATCATAATATTTTTTTACATTTTATTATGTTTGTCTCTAAAAAAATGAATAATTTATTATTAAAAATACATTTATCAAAAATCAAGCAGCTTTTGTGTTTTTCAACACATTGTAGATTGTTCAAATTTTTATTTTTTGTAAATTACATGCACTTCATTATTATTATTATTGCCATTTGCCAAGAAAAGAACTTCAATAACCATAAAGATGATACAATAGTTTTTGATAATATAACCATACAGATCAAGATTCATCACAAACACCAGACCATCTTCCAAATAAGCCTCAACTAAAACAAAAGCAAACAGCCTACGACACAACAACAACAACCAAAAAAAAGAAAAAACTACACAACATATACTAATAAATAGATCATCGGACCAAAAACAAAGAATCTAAAATAACCGACTCTGGCATTACAGAGTCTGACATGCATTCATATGGATTCATGCACTAAGAAAGTAAAGAGAAAAAAAATAGTCAAAAGAACATAACCAAATGGACATACAACAGCAATGTCTATACATATGCAAAAACAATTGAGAGGATGTGTAACAAACACTTCAATCTCTCTTTTGCCATTGAGAACTCAAATTGAGTGGGTAAAGATCAGAGGCAGATGTGGTGTCAGTCCATGGCCCATCAGTTGAGATACCGTGGCTATGGCTGTCACTCGTGCTCATTTCAGGGCTGTATTGGAACCGGTTATCTGTCTTCTCGGGCTCTATACCATCAATTGAAAAACTTTGAACCTCAGCTTTGCCTTCGAGCATGCTTACCACTGAAGACATTGTAGGCCTGATTGCTGCTGTGGCATTAGTGCATAGCAGAGCTACATTAAGCATCACCATCACTTGTTCTTTGTTGAAATCTGATTCCAACCTCGGATCCACAAGCTCCATCAAATTCCCTTTCTCCTTTAAGTCCAGTGCCTACACACACAGAGGACAGTTTGTTTAAATGGAAAATGAAAAGTTGCAAGCTTTTGATATAGAAATTCAATATCTAAAACACATTCTATTTTATTATTTCAAGAAAACCTAAAAATTTCCACACATGAAGAAACATGAGGAAGTCTCACATTTTATACTAAAGGAATTATTTATTAAAGCTAATTACTATATTAAAATGTTTTATAATTATGAACAGGACCACTCAAATACAAAGGACATCCTAATAAGAATTAATTAACCAAATAAGTCAATTTTTCCCATCTTTAAGAATAAATATATTTCTTAATTGATAAAGGATTGACCTCCTTTTTTATGCAAACACAAGCTTTTCAAAGAAAATTTTCCTTGATATACTTCTACCAATGCAAATAATTAAAACAAGAAACAATATACAAAAGAAAGCAAGATTTATAAGTTACCAACTCAAGAAGATTAATGGAATCCTCCTTTCTCTTACTAGTGGCACTCCTCCCGCAGACAATTTCTAAGGCCACAACTCCGAAACTATAAACATCTGCCTTGTCAGTTAAGTAACCCCACATTGCGTATTCAGGTGCCATATACCCACTGCAAAATACAAAATAAAACATCACCATTGTTTTTGTGACATGTTGTCATGTATATACCTCTATCAATGTAGTCAATAATATGCACTGCTTTATTTCCACAAGGGCATATCTAAAATTAGGTCATTGCCTTTGAGGATTTCTGGGGAAACAAATTATGATACTAATTTTGTTTTTTTGTTTTGGGAACTTTAGGCAGTGAATTCATTGGTTGCAACAACAATAATCATAATAATGATAATAAGAACATTATCACCCAAAAATAAGAATTTGACAGCTTACTAAGTTCCCGCAATCCGAGTGCTTATGTGGGTATTCTCTTCTTCATCAAGCTTTGCAAGACCAAAGTCAGATATCTTAGGATTAAGATTTTTATCAAGCAACACATTAGTGGCCTTGATGTCTCTGTGGACAATCTTCAGTCTTGATTCTTCATGTAGATAAGCCAAACCTTTTGCAATACCAATACAGATCCTGTTCCTAGTTGGCCAGTCTAGTGTTAACCGGTGTTCTTCAGGTCCTTCAGATCACCAAATGATTAAAAACTCAAAAATCTTAATACGCTAAAATATGTGTTTATTTTCTAATACCAAAAGCATGCAATAGAGTGGAGCATGAGGTTGAAATTTACCAAACAAAGCACGAGCAAGGCTGTTATTTTCCATGTACTCATATACTAGCAACAGTTGATTTCCTTCAATGCAACATCCATAGAGCTTTACCAAATTAGGGTGTTGTAAGGCAGAAATCATGCCTATCTCATTCACGAACTCGCGATTTCCTTGCTTTGATTTGGAAGAAAGCTGCTTCACAGCAATCACAGTGCCATCCAATAAAAGGCCCTTCATTTCAAAACAATGTCAATTATGAAGAGTTGAATTACTATTAACACCAAGGAAAAAGTAAATCTACCACAAGATACCTTGTACACAGAACCAAAACCACCCTCTCCAATCTTATTAGCAACATCAAAATTCTTTGTGGCAGCTTTAATTTGCCTCAAGGTAAATGAACCAGTATGTAGGTCTAGACCCTTCAGATCTGTGGAAGAAGCTCAACTAGATAAGTAAGCACATTCAATAAAGTCAAGAGGCTCATTCCTAATAATTTGCATTAAAAAAAAAAAAAAAATCATCCTCATCTTCTATGCTCAGAGAAATCAACAAGTCCCACTTGACCTGGACATCGTAATTTTGTCTAAATAAAGCACTCCCACAATGAGCAAACCAAACTTGTATTGCATTAATCCTAATTCCTAAGGTAGTGTTTGGTAGACTTGATGATTTTGGGCAGGAATGGAATGGCTATTCATCGACCTCCCAATGGAATGACCATTCTCCTAAATTGGTGAATGATGAGTCAATTTGGAATGTACATTTCTTTCCTTTTTACCGAACCAAACATGGGAATGAATGTTCTAATCAAATGACAATTCCATTCCAACCTTTATTCCAATGAACCAAACACTCGTTTGGATTCTAAAAAAGTTCTGGACAATAAAAATTATTGAACCATGACATGTTTACATAATGTGCTTATTGGGGTAAATAACATAATAGACATTGAATTTTTATCCACTCCCCACCCAAAAAAAAAAAAAGAAACACCATTGATTAGAACACTATCATAAAAAAGAAACACTATCATAATTATCTATAGTTGATTTTAAATTACCATGTTCCATCGTATTATTGTGTTGTAGACATCCTTTCCACCAAAGAATACCCAGCATTAGGAAGATAGCAAATACTACTCCAGCCACAATTCCAACTATACTGCCTGCAGATATAGTATTTCCCTTTCCTGATACAGATGCATTACTCCCATTCTCTGATGGATCAAAATCTGCATGAACCGAAAACAGATACACCAATGAGATGAAATTGTTAAGGTGATTAATGAATGGGATCCAAGTGAACAAAAAACAATCAAAAGGGAAAAAGGACAATAATTTATTATCCCTTTTCTGTCTTTAAACTTCATATTTTAAATGTACAGAAAAACCTCATGCTTACATTTATTGGTTTCCTGGTTTGCCTGACATTGCATTAAAGGCTAAGATACAACTAAAATAATTCCATTACCACGTAGTCACATGGTTATTCTTGTTCAAAAGTCAATACTCAGAAGGAATCCCACAATTTGAATCACTTTTATTAACTAGCAATTGTAAATGAACATAAATGTAAAATCATTTTGCTTAGTTGGAATGTGGAACTATCCCAACAATAAGCCCAGCAAAGATGTGAAGCCCGACAAAAAATGACCACATTTTGACATGAATAAAATTATTGAGATGTCAATTTCTATTTCTAGAAGAATGATATCTTGCTGCCTGTAAGAAAATTTGTTCCATTGGCAATGTAATCAAAACAAACATAAAGAAGTGATAAAAGCAATTGCACTGTCTTCTTTTTCAACCTTTCAGTATCATCAAAATCCATTTATTAGTATTATGGTTTGCCTAACTATTTTAGAAGGCTCTTCAGAAACAGCATTGATACGAATGCATCCGATTTTGTGAATCATCAAACTTATAAAGGTAAAGGAGTAATCACCTAATGCTGATAGTTGAAATCACAGTTGTCATTATGGGAAATAGATACGGGAAACAGAAATGTGAAAAATGGTCAAAAAAATATTATAGAAAACTAGAAATGATAGGTCATATAGGATTGAGTAGAATATGTAAAAGCAAATATTTTAGAAGCCTTGAAAGAACAATATAAAGCCTTTGACTACTTTCATACTCGATTAAAATACAAATGTTAAACAATATATGAAAAAACTAATTGTTGTTAAAAAATAAGCTTTGCATGCAATAAAAATAGAAAAAGTTATGATAAAAGTGTTTCTACGAAGTTTTTCCAACATTTCCTAAGAGCTTATGACAAGTTCTTTAAAATTCATGTTGGGTTTGTCTCCTTTCCAAAATCAAGTTTTCACAGAACTAGTACCTCCATCAAAGAGATTTAATGTTAGAAATATTTCCTATTTCATCCTGATGTATATTATCTTTATTTATACCTTAAGATGCTCCTGTAATTATGCTAATGATTTAATATAAAAAGGGATGAGATACCACTCATACCTCTAACTTTTCTCTTCTCAAAATAAACTGGTATCAAAGCCTCTCTGAAACCCTAGAAACCACAGAACCATCACACCAGCCACAGCCACCAGTCGCACAACCACAGGACCACCGCAACCCCGTCTCACCACCACAGCACCAATTGCAGCCCCCTAGGGTTCCGACATCACCAGTCGTCGTCAGCTAGGCTGTCAGCAGTCCTAGTCACAGCTCCCTAGGGCTTCGACAGCACCCTAGGGCTCGTCGGAGCCTTCTTTTCCCAACCCAAGTCTGTCGGCAGGTTTGGAGGGCCAGTCGTGGGTGTCGTTCCTCCCTTCCCAGGCAGACGACAGACTCTAAGAAGCCTTGGTTCAATCAAGCCTCCATCTCGTGGGTCTGGGTTGCTGCTGCTCTCTCTTTCGTGGGTCTGGGGTGATGTGAACTTTTAATCTCTCTCTCTCTTTATGTAATTTGTTTTTTGTTTTTCTGTCTCTTTGTTTTTCTTTTTTGTGTTCTAAAAAAAAGGGCAAAAAAAATGTACTATTAAATTATTATTTTTTTGGTTCTGGTTATTGTATTCTTCCCTCTTTGGGTTTGTGATTAAACTAGTGTTTGTTTGTGAGGGTTCCTTAGTAGAGTATTCATGGCAGAATTGACTAGTGAGTCTACTACTTCGCAACCTGCTTCTCAAGGCGCGAGTCCTGTTTTGCCTCCTACTATGACAGATTCTCTCCACTCTAGCCAGAAAATCACCACCTCTCTTTAATGGTCAGA
Organism: Camellia japonica; assembly: GCA_030407325.1. Taxonomy (NCBI): domain Eukaryota; kingdom Viridiplantae; phylum Streptophyta; class Magnoliopsida; order Ericales; family Theaceae; genus Camellia; species Camellia japonica. The sequence goes on along the minus strand of JAPPVO010000032.1, from coordinate 24,462,261 downwards.
ATTATCTAGCATAGTCGCAGCGTTTGACTATTTTTTTTGAAGAGGAAAAGGAAGATGGGATATGTTGATGGGCGTGTTCAGCCCCCCAATACCACAGATCCGGGTTATGATCAGTGGGAGATTACCAATTCTCTTATCATTGGTTGGTTGATACATTCCATGATTTCAGAGATTGGTGAGGGATACTTGTCTATGAACACAGCCCACGATATTTGGAAGGCTATGGCCACTACGTATTCTCACAAAGGCAATTTTTCACAGACTTTTGAGTTGCGACACTCCATTGACCGGTCTGTCCAGGGTGAGATGGCTATCCTCCAATATTTCACTTTTCTTAGCACTGGGTGGAAGAGACTTAATCATCTTCAGGACTACAAGGCGGTCTGTCCCACTGATTGCTGGTTACTGGAAATTTGTTGAACAAGTGCGGGTTTTCAAGTTTTTGGAAGGTCTGAATGTGGAGTCTGATCCTGTTCGGAGTCGTGTGCTTGGTATGGATATACTTCCTTCTCTCCAAGAAGCATTTGCTTATGTGCAAAATGAGAAGAGTCGTCGTTCTGCTATGCTTCCATCTACCTCTTCTGACCACTCTGCCCTAGTTTCTGCACCCTCTAGAGATGGGGATCATGGTTCCCGTCCTCCTTTCGAGAAGGATACCCTCTTCTGTGACTATTGTCGTCACCCTCGCCACACCCGTGAGACTTGTTGGAAGTTGCATGGACCGCCATCTGGGAGTCGTGGAGATCGCTCTGGTTTTCATGACGGTCGCTCCGGTCAGTCTTAAGAGGCCACGGGCCCAATGCCTAAGCCCATCATTCTGATATAGTTAAGCCACATTCCCCCAGCTCCGGTTGTTTCTTCCGCTGATATCTCTGGTTTTTCTACTTCTGAGCTAAAGGTTGCTTTTCGCCACTTGCTCGACCGTCGAACATCTAGTTCATCTTCAGGTAACTTTGTCCATTCAGGTAATTTAGCTTCTTCTACAAGTGCTTTCCTATCTCATCAAACATTGCCTTAGATTATTGATTCTGGTGCTTCCGACCATATGTCTGAGTCTTTTGATTTGTTCTCAGCATATACCCCTTCTTCAGGACAGGATAAAGTTCAAATTGCTAATGGTACCATTTCTTCTGTGTCTGGGAAAGGTTTAATTCATGCCACTGCTTCCCTTCCTTTGTCTTCTGTACTACATGTTCCCAATTTTAGGGTTAATCTTTTATCTTTGAGTCATATTACTCAGGACTTGAATTATAGTGTGACCTTTTTTCTTGATCATTGTCTGTTTCAGAACCTTATCACGAGGAAGATGATTGGCAGTAGTAGAAACGCAAATGGTCTGTATATCCTGGATCAAGCAGACAAGTTGGCTCATTCCTCCATTCAGTTACCATCTACTAAGAAAGACCTATGGTTGTGGCACCGTCGTCTTGAGCGTCCATCTTTTTTGTTACTTCAGCATCTTTTTCCTTCAGTTGTTTTGAAAAATAATGGTTGCATTTGGTAGAGTTTTCTAAATATGATTTGAGAATATGAGTTGTATTTTGAGTTTGTGAGTTTTGAAATTATGATTTAAGTATAGAAAATTTGTTTGGTGAATGAGTTTTGAAAAGAGTTTTTGAATTGAGTGATGTGACATAATTTTTTATACAAAAACTTACAACTCATAACCAAACACAACCCAAAATTCTATTCAAAACTCATTAAAAATTTAAAAAAAAATTGAAAATATTTTTTATTTAAAATAAAATAACAAGTGCAAAAAAAATAAATAAATAAAAATCATGAACACTGTTCCGGTCAACCGGCCGAACGTCCGGAGGGACATCCAGGTACACGAATTTTCAAACGCAGGTGTGGAAATGATTTTTGAAAATTGTAAACAAACGCCGCACTCAAACTAAAAGGTAGAATCATGATTCAAAAGCTGTACCAAACACAGCCAATGTTTCTGAGTTTCACTGAGTCGTGTCAACTTGGAAAACAACACCGAACTTTTTTTGCTCCTTCTATTAATAAAAGTTTATTCCATTTTTCATTGATTCATTCTGATGTATGGGGTCCCTCTCGTTTTATGTCTTTGAAGGGTCAAAGATGGTTTGTTACCTTTATTGATGATTGTTCTAGGACCATCTAGGTATATCTTATGAAGGACAAATGTGAGTTTTTTCTGTATTTCAAAATTTTCATAAAATGATTTGCACTCAGTTTGGGGCGGTTGTCAAAATTCTGCATTCTGATAATGGGGGAGAATACATTGACTCTGGCCTTGCCAGCTATTTTGCCACTCATGGTATTATTCACCAAACTTCTTGTACCAAAACCCCTCAACAGAATGATGTTGCCGAGCGTAAAAACCGCCATCTTCTTGATATTGCACATCGTCTGTCCTTTGAAATACGTGTTCCTCGATCATATTGGGGGAAAGCTATTCTCACTGCAGCCTTCCTCATCAATTGTCTACCTACCCAAGTTCTCAACAAACACTCCTCTTCTAGTTTCTTCATTCCTCCCAAAACCTTTGGGTGTGTGTGCTTTTTTCATAACCATTCTCCTACCCTGTGGTAAGTTGGATCCTAAGTCCCTTCGGTATGTCTTCCTGGGTTACTCTACCACCCAAAAGGGTTACAAGTGTTATCATCCACCCTCTCAGAAATGGTTTGTCTCTATGGATGTGTCTTTCTTTGAGTCTCTGTCCTACTTCCTGTCCTCACCTGTGTCTCAGTCATCCTTTCAGGGGGCCTTGGTGTAAAGCGATTCCTGTATCACTACCATCAGTGATTGAGCAGGATGTTCAGTTTTGCACTCAACATCCTATTTCTCATTTTGTCTCCTACACTAATCTGTCTTCTTCCTATAAAACTTTCTTGTCTAAAGTTTCTTTTGTGAGTCTTCCTTCTAATTTTCAGGATGCTCTTTCTACTCCTAAGTGAAAGCATGCCATGATGGACGAGATGCGAGCTCTTGCAAAAAATGGCACTTGGGAATTGGCTGAGTTACCTAAGGACAAACGACCTGTTGGATGTAAGTGGGTGTACACTGTGAAGCACAAAGCCGATGGTTCAATTGAATGTAATAAGGCAAGATTGGTGGCCAAGGGCTTTACGTAAACTTATGGAGTAGATTACCAAGAGACATTTGCATCTGTTGCTAAGATGAACTCTGTCAAAGTCCTCTCCCTTGCCTCTAATCTTGACTGGCCTCTCCATCAATTTGATGTGAAGCATGCTTTCCTCCATGGTGATTTGGAAGAAGAAGTGTACATGGACATTCCCCTAGGCTTTGAGGATGTTAAAACCAAAGGAAAAGTGTGCCGACTACGCAAGTCACTTTATGGACTTAAACAGTCTCCTAGGGCTTGGTTTGAGAGATTTACTTAGGCTATGCTGCGATATGGTTTCAAACAGAATCAAGCTAATCATACTTTGTTCGTGAAACACTCCTCACATGGTAAGACGACAGCTCTTATTGTCTATGTAGATGACATTGTACTCACAAGGGAAGATGTTGAGGAGGTTCCTCAGTTAAAGGAGTGTTTGACCAATGAGTTTAAAATCAAAGACCTAGGCAGCTTGAAGTACTTTCTAGGGATTGAGATTGCTCGGTCCATATATGGCATCTTCATATATCAAAGAAAGTATGTGCTTGATTTGCTAAAGGAAACTAGAATGATGCTTGGCAGTAAAGCTTGTGATACACCACTAGAGCCTAAACCGAAGCTTAGTGAGGATCAAGGAGGTGAGCTTGTAGACAGGGGGAGGCATCAGAAGCTAGTGGGTAAGCTAATTTACTTATCTCATTCGCGTCCTGACATTGCTATTGCAGTGAGTATTGTTAGTCAGTTTATGCATGCTCCACGTGTAATTCACTTAGAGGCCGTTATGCGGATTTTGAGGTACTTGAAGTCTTCTCCAGGAAAGGGTCTCTATTTCTCAAAACATGGTCATCTTAGTGTGGAGGCATATATAGATGCTGATTGGGCTGGATCAGTCACTGATAGACAATCAACCTCTGGCTATTGTACCTTTGTTGGAGAAAATCTAGTTACTTGGAGAAGTAAGAAACAAAATGTAGTTGCGCGGTCCAGTGCAGAGGCTGAATTTAGAGCTATGGCTCAGGGTGTGTGTGAGCTATTATGGATTAGATTATTTTTTAGGGATTTGGGGATTCATCAAACAGATTCGATGAGGCTATACTGTGACAACAAGGCAGCCATCAATATAGCTCACAATCCAGTTCAACATGACAAGACCAAGCATATGGACATTGATAGGTATTTTATCAAGGAAAAGCTCACTAGTGGCACTATATGTACGCCATTCGTGAGGTCTAGGGACCAACTGGTTGATGTTCTCACCAAAGGATTAGGGAATAAACCATTTCGTGACATTCTCAACAAGCTAGGCATGAGAGATATCTTCGCACCAGCTTGAAAGGGAGTGTTAGAATGTTAGAAATATTTCCTATTTCATCCTGATGTATATTTAGTATCTTTATTTATGCCTTAAGATGCTCCTGTAATTATGCTAATGATCTAATATAAAAAGGGATGAGATACCACTCATACCTCTAACTTTTATCTTCTCAAAATAAACAGTAACTATGGTTGATACTTTAAAATGAGGTCATTTCTTTACTAAACATTTAGTGAAAGGGGAAGACTCATTACAATAAATAGGTAATTCCATTTTCTGTGGTTTACTACAATTGATGCATGATGTAGAAATAATGTGAAATTTGTTAAGTTCAGATGAGGTCAATCCCGAATCATTAACACAAGAAAAAACAAGGTAGTAGAAGTTGTAGAACATACTAGGATTCACAGAAATGGCTGAAATGAGAGGACCATATGCTCCTTTAAAAGGGATAGCAGTTGTCCCTCTTCCTGCCCAATAGAACCGTATATCTAATGTGCTTTTAGTCACTTCTGCTGTAAAATTTTGTATGGTTTCCTTACCAACCCCACCTGCTTCATGCTCAATATTAAAATCCTTCAGCACCCGCTTTCCCTGCAGCAACTTAATCCAATCACAAATGAACTCCATATGCAAGGCAACTGTTTAAATTTCACTTTGGCAGGGATCTGTTATGTTAAGCTTGCCAAAGAAAATTAATAATAATTCATTTCTTATAGTAATCAATGAAAAATCGAATGCTAAATACTTGGCCATTAACACGGACAACATCTCCTTTAAGAGTACCACTTCAAAATGAGTTACCAACAAAAATATAATATGAGAAAAAGAAACCTTTCTACATCAAATTTTATGGGTGTGAAAGTATAATGTTACCTGAATGTAAACATCAAATATGCGTCTTCCAACGCTGGAATATGTTTCATCATCAGTAAACATGATCTCTGCAAAGTGAAGGTTTACTGTGTACTTTCCATTTTGTAGACAGAAACCATAGTAAGTCAGGGATAGGGGAGAAAGCCGTGCATTCATGTACAACTCGGAATTCTTCATAGAGAGCCTCGAAGTATTTGTCCAAATGTATGTAGGGCTAGTATCTTCCACAAAGTCACCAGTGCTGCTAAATGCCCAATTAGTTCGGCTTATGAAAAGCCTTGAAGACCCAGCTGAATCTGTATCTTTTTCATATGTTTTTCCATCAACAGCTACTTCACTTCCACCACAATTTATATGGAAAGAAGAGACATCTGAGACAAAAACATAACCTGATTATTTACCTTTGAAATAAAAAGAAAGATAGCAAACAAAGAGATCTAGGAAAGAATTACTCGATAACACCCTCCCCCTAACCCCCCAAAAAATAAATAATCAATTACATTTTTATCCTTATTTGTGATTTTAATCTAAAAGACACTAAACATTTTTTTCTAAAAAAAATCTGCTTTAAGCCACCATTTTTTATCCACTTGCTACACCTGGAAAGAAGACCAATGGAATCCCAACATCATATTTTCAGTGTGTAAGCCTTAAAAAAGGTAAATGCTTTACACGGCAATGATAAGTTGATGGAGACGGGAAAAAAAAATAAAAAGAAGAATAGTATGACTGAGAGTTAACTGGTCAAACTATCAACACAAGGAAATAAATAATATTTCTACTTACTTCGTTGACAAACAGCACAGGTAAGAATTCCACTGACAGATCAACATGAGATCATGAACCAGTCAGCAACATATTACATTAGAATTTAGGTTAGATAAGAAAGAAATGAACAGAAATACTGCCCAAATAATTTATGAAAACAATAAAAAAATATTATGAATGAATGAACTTCCAAAGTTTCAGAAATTTACGCAGCATTGTCCTCTGAAGAGCTTCCAAACAAGTTCCTGTAGAAAACAGAGAGTGAAAAGTTGAGCTGGATACACCGAAATTTTTTGAGAGATTATAGTAGTAGTTATTAAGTAGGACAAAAGTATTCTTACAATTTACTTTGTTGGCGTTGGCAAAATGAATCTGAATCAACTGATGAGCTTAAGTTGTTATAGGATAGATCGCTGGCACACAGAATGCACATTAGGATTCATCTTATCTTGAATGCAATATAAAAGTAAGAACTATGTTTCATGCATGCTAGTTGGAAGTGAAATTAAACTATTAAAAAAAAAATATTAAAAACATATACTTATCTTGGCCCTTTTTTTTTTCTTTTTTTTTTTCCCCCAGTGTGTGTGGGTAAAAGCCGTGTAACTATCTGACAATCCAAAAAATGGGAGTTTTATTTCCACTCAGCTGTTAAGAGTCTTAAGGGATGCATCTAGTAGCTAATTTGTTCATCTGATTGTGCCATAATGTCTACATCTTCAACTCCAATCAAGGAAAATTCTATGATGCATTGATGCCTTCTAACATTGAGATGGCCAATTTTTCTTTTTTAGGTAATTGTGCAGCAGAAAATGGAAGGTAGAATTTTTTTTCACCCCATGCTGGCAGGTGCCAACTCACAATTTTTTTTGTTTTGAAGATTAAGGAAATAAACTTCATGAAAAGTCTAAATACTAAGGCCAAGTTTGGCTATCCTAAATAAGTACACATTTTTTATCTTTTTATCTTTTTTTCCATCACATCATCTCTCTACTTTTCTGCACATCTTTTCGTAAAAAGACAAAAAGTGCACTTATTTAGGTCATCTCAAACAACCCCTAAATAAGAAGATCTGTTAGGGCTTTAAACTTATTACACATTAGATGTTTCAATAAAGTACACAAGATTTTGAGATATTTCTTCTTCAATTTAACATACAAATTAGCACAACACACCTAACTTAGAAGAATATTTTAACCATCTATGCATTAACTATTTATGTGGTCCAAAATTTTAATTTATTTTTGATAAATTACCATTTTTGTGGTACAATATGCTATTGGAATTTGGAAATAGGTTTTTTGGCAAAATAGAAAACTGTTTGCCTGAGGATCAAGGAATGAACTCTAGCAGAAAACTTCCATCTCCACCCCCCCCCCCCCCCCCCCCCCCCCGCGGCGGATGGTGGCATGAATATCATCTCAATTCAAGGGCATTGGAAGTCAAATTGTTAATGAGGTTTTCTTTTTCTCCATGTGGAAAGTGCTCTAGCTTGCAACTAACATCGTAATGACAAATTAAGAATTTACACTCACTGTAATGATTCAAATTTTTTTTTTAAATAGCCAGTGCATAATTTAATCGAGCAAATTTTCGAATTTGATTGCTGTGTAAATTCTGTGCAAAAACAGTTCGGTTTTGTATTTTTTAAAAATAGTTCCCGATCTCAGAAAATTATGAAATTTTTATATGTTGTTCCCATATGAGTAGCACGTTGGATAAAAATTTCAGAATTATTGATGAGTATTTATTTTATGAAAATTCGCAGACTGATTGTATTCAATTTAATTCATACCAGAATTTGTTATTAAATTTTGAATGTTTAGACCATGACTTGAGATAGAGTTTGTTGGGTATATTTTGGTATATAATTGGGCTATATCTGGCTTATGGGTGAGAATTTAATTCAAGACCCTGACTTGATTCAATTTAATTTGAGTTTGTTTAATGACTCATATTTAACTATTTGGTCTATTTTAATTATGTGATTGTAGTGATCACATCGGAAGTTTTATTATTTATTATATAAGATTATATATATATATTTGAAAGTTAAATTTATGGGATGTACCATACGGTGAAAAATTATATTTTTGTAGTGAATAAAAATGGGTGTATATTCATAGTGAACAAAGATTATATTTTATGATGTACAAAATGTATTTTTGTGTGAAATAAAATTATATCATTATACAATTTATGTACAAATTTTGAAGATATTATTGTCGTATATTTGTATTGGATTGGGTGATGTTAGGTTTGGTGACTATCTAGGAAACTAGCCCACATGGGGTTGTTCCCACTTCCTTTCTCCCTATCTCTTCTTTCCTTCTACTTCATTTTGCTTTTGTTTTTTTTTTTTCTTGAGCAGATAGCTTTTGCTCTCTTTCTTCTCTGTCCATCTCTTCTTTCCCTATTCCTCCATGTTGTCTCAACCTTTGAGTTGAAATGGGAGTCTTTAGAGTGAGATTTCGCGCAAGAGTGTTGTAAATGAAAGTTGGAGAGCACGTCGTATCTTCGCAATGGTAGTTCTCAGATTCATGAGCGAGCTAGATTGCTTCCAAATCTGCTCCTCTTCATTATTTGAGGTAGGAACTTTCTTCATATTTACATTAACGCCATGTTAGGGTCTAAGAAGCACGGACACACGCCCCTGAGGCTTGCGTATCAGTGTCGGGCACGTGTCAGACACGAACACGCGTACGACACGCTGTTGACACGTGTCCGACACTCTCCCCTGCGTGTCCCCCTTTTTTCAGAATTTTTCAGAGTCGGACACGAGGTTGGACACGCGAGGACACGATTCAGACACGCAAGTGGGTGGATCGAAGAAGCCCTAGAACTGCAGGAGAGGAGAAAGAGAGAGAGCCAGAGACAGACAGATCGAGGGGAGAGAGAGAGAGAGGAGAGAAGAGAGAGAAAACCTAGTGCGATCAGCTGTCGATCTGCTCGATCTGCTTCGATCCCTGTCTCTCGTCTTCGATCTGCCTTTGATCTCTCGTCTGCGATCTGCCTTCGCCATCGTCTTCTCCTTCTGCTTCTTCTGCTTCTTCGCCTTCTTCTCTCTCTCTCTTCGATCTGATCTGCGTTTGTAACATTTGTTATATTATAATATAACATTAATTATAATATAATAAATAATACAATTTGTTATATAATAATATAATTGTTAACCAATTTGTTTTATATAATAATATAATTTGTAACCAATAACTCAATTTGTTATATATAAATATAATAATATATATAATTTGTTATATAATTATAATATAATTTGTTATATAATAAATCTAATTAATAACATATATAAAAAAAAATCTATATATAATTTATAAAAAATAATAAACAATATATACATATATATTTTATACTAATAATAAAAAATATAATAAATAAATAATATAACCCCTAACCTTTTTTTTTGGTCTTAAATAATATAAATAAATACAAATAATATATTATTTTTAATTTTACATATAAAAATAAATAAATAAATAAATAAAATAAAATAGTATATATTTTTTAATTTTACATATAATATATAAATAAAATTATATATATTAAACGTGTCCCCAGCGTGTCGTGTCCCCCATTTTTTGAAAAATTGCGTGTCCGCGTGTCTGTGTCGTGTCCGTGTCGTATCTCGTATCCGTGTCCGTGCTACTTAGGTTAGGGTATTTTGAGAAAATATATCATTATAAGAGGTATTGCATATATATATATATATTTTCAGATTTTTGTTTGGTAATTTTTGGAAGAAAAATTATATTGAAATGTTAAGAATGTTGGCATTTTGAAATTGATTTGGAAAAATCATTTTATGTTCATAATTTTGCAAAGAAACTCTGAAAATAAAATTTAATGGTCGTATGATTGTATTTACATCATATTATGATTAGATGATTTATTTTGGAAAAATATAAAGTTGATTTTTTTATATATCTTTGATTTGGAATTATTTTTGAGAAAAATAAATTAATGTTGAGGAATATGGAGTAAATGCTTAATAGGAATTATAGAGTTGTTTTGGGATTAAAAACTCTAAAAGTGTTATATTCATGATATTTATAAAAGATGGTAGGTGATGATTAAGTTGTGCATTTTTATGGAAATAAAAATGTGAAATTGAGCTTTCAAACTCATAACCTTGAAAAATTTACTATTGGGCATTTCATAATTTTGATGTAAATATCATGTTGGTTAAGTAATTTTAGAAAAAGTTGTGAATTGTTATGGTAGAGAATTTTGAAAAAATATACCTCTTTAAATAGCTTGTAGGAAAATAATTATGTTGAAATATAGTTATGTTTGAGGAATGAGGCATGTGAAGTTAGGTTTGGATTATTAATTTGAAATTTTTTGAATATAATAAACTTACTAATTTAGTGGATTAAATTAGTTTGTTTAAAAGTTATATCCGTTATGGTTAAAAGTGTATTATTAGATTATACCATAACTTTGACATAGTAGGATGAAAATGGTAATATTTAATAAGTAGGGATTTTCTTTGAATTATATTATGTTTTTGCAAGATCATATGACTTTCGAAATCGTCCTTTGATTCGTTTTGAAAATTGATTGTTGATTCAAGAAGATGAGAGATTTTTTTTGAAAGTGGTTTACTTTTCTTGTTCCTTTTAAAATAGAAATTGAGGGTTTTGAACTGTAAGGATTAAGGAGAGATGTTTTTGGGGACTTTCTTCAATAAATGAAGAGAGTGATTTTGGGTGAGAAAATTTAGAAATTGGGGATTTTAAGAAAGATGTTGACAATCTTTGAAGATGTTATATTTATTTTGTGTGCCAAAATAAATGATGTTTGAAAAATATTTATTTGTTACATATATATGATGGTTTCATGGAATATGTGAATTGTTGAAGTTTTGGAAATTGTTCAAAATGTTGATATAGTCTTGAAGTGACTACTAAATGGTTGAGATGAGATTACTCTTAAGTGTAGGAATTTTTGTTGTCCCATGGATGAATTGGAATAAAAGTTATTTATATTTATCTTGAGAAATTAAATTGAAATGAGAAATGAGATTGAAAATTTTGATCACAATGGAAATATTGTGTGGAAGTATTGAAAGTGGAAGAAATATTGCATTGTATTATTAAATTGCATTGGCATATCAATTCATTTGATTAAGAGAAGCTTTGATTTGATTTGAAAACTTTGCATTGAGAAATGAATGTGGGAAACAAGTTTTCATGAAATGATTTTAGGGTAAATATGGTGGTAAGTCTTGAAATGTGGTGTAGATGATAGGTGTCGAGCCTTCCAGTTAATACTGGTAAAAATGACAGATTACAGGTGTCGAGTCTTCCAGTTAATACTGATAAAAATGACAAATTGGTAATACTTGTATAGTCTACGTGTAGACACCAGCCTAGGGATTACCTGAGTCGTATTTACCATCTTAGAATTTTATTGAAATTGTTGAATTTATATGTTTTTAAAATGGCATGGTGCGTAAGATTTTCAAAAGATGAGAAAAATATTTTGAGCATGACATAGCATATGCATTCATCTTATAAGACCGTATAAATGGATTTGATGAATTTTTAATTATTTGATTCAATTGATAATGAGATAATTGAATGAATTGAAAAGGATGTGCTATTGCTATTGAAACATGTTAATTTATTTAACTTGTTGTGGTTAATTAAATAAATTAGATTTAAGAGATTATGTAATAAAATCATATGGTTTTGACATGATATGATTTCACGTATATGTATGAGTATTTTTGTACCCGCATATCTTCTAATGTTTTAATATAAGATTACTTGGTGAGCTAGTGGTTGCTCACCCCCTGCCTGTACATGTGTACAGGGAATGCTTTTCGGATTTGAAGATCAAACAATGGGTTTTACCGTTTCATAAGTGTAATGTAGTGATGGATTGTACTACTTCATTTGTTGTTTGGCTGAGTGCTATTTTTTTATAAAGAGTAGTGTCCTCTCTTTTATTGTAAGCCTCAAGGCATTTCTTTTATTTGTATGTAAATGTCATTGTTGTATAACGAGAGGGAACATGTATATTTAATTATTCATCATTTCATCCAAGGATGAAATATTATTTGTAAATGGATTTAATTAATGAATATTGATAATGTTATCCGAGTAATAAAATACGGGACGTGACAATTTGGTATCAGAGCGAACCGGGTTTAAATACCTTAGTTCGTGGGAAGTGGTTTTGACCACAGTTGGGTTTACCTCATGATTGTAAACGACGTTTGCATTCTATGTGATAACATGCTTATGTGCTAAGATGTTATGTGTTTATGTGGGCATGGGGTTAAGTCTCGAGGATGTTGTGTCGGTTCCAGAAATTTTCTTAGAAATCTCATTGGAAATGCGCTTGATCAACGTGATTTCTAATTAGAGGTCTAAAAGGATTTCTAGAACGACTAACCATTTTCGTAGTGGCAACCCGTTATTTGTTATATGGTTATGTGATTTTATGCTACTTGATGGGCATATGTTGAGTTTCGTGTTGGAACATGAGAATGTACCTTAGTAGGAGGTGTTGATGCTAAATGTTATGCATGGTTATATGTATGGCCTTACATGATTGTGAAATTGTTCTATTTACTTGGGTATGTGTGGAGTTGTTCCTAAAGCTTAGGTTGTATACCCTTGTGTGTATTTGGGAAGAGGCGTGTCCTCAACATGGTAAAGATTGTGAATGGTGGTAAAGGGTGCATTTCCCAAAAGAGATTGACTGTTTTGAGATTTGGTTGTAAAATCTATAAAGTGCAAACTATGTAAGGTTTTAAGATGAGATTTGAAACAGACAGTATTCATAATTGTTGTTATCCTTATTTATTTATTTGTTTTGTCCTTGGGTGTCATGAGGGAGTGTCCAACACTCAATGGTAAAAGAATTATCTTAGAGGGAATGAGTAGTATTTTGATCTTATGCCCGGTTGGCTAGTCTAGCAGTTTCCAAATGGAGTTTTGGAATGACTCTACAAGTGTGATGGTTTGACAGGGTATCTAGATTTTAAATTGTTTTGGCCCGTGGGCAGTTTAGAATGTAGTTGATTTCATCTTTGTGCAATTTGGGTAGCCTTGAGAACTAGGTTCCCTTTTCCTTGCAATTTGGTGAGTTGGAATGGATTATTGGTTTGTTTGCTAAACCTTGGAGGGTGCTTCAAGGATGAATTATGGGTATGTCCTAGAAGAGAAGTAAGATCTCTTGTTGGTTGGCCAAGGGAATGGCACTTTTGTTTTAAGTATCCCGTGAGTTTGTGTTAGTTGAATCACGGTTGCATTTAGAGTGGACCTTGTGAGTCACCAGAGTTTGTATTGTAACTTGAGTAAATGTCTTAGAAGTTGAGTTGAATTAGCTTTTAGCTTAGGGCCATGTATGGTGGCTTGGGTGTTTGCCTAGTTGTGTTGAGTCTTGTTTAGACTTAAGGTATGTTGTTGAGACCATTTTGTAAACCTCACATCGGAGTGGAACCGTTAATGTTGATTTGTAGTCTTGTTGAAGGAAATCCTAGCTCGTTGTCCGAATTGATTTTATTTTGTTTGGCTTATGAGTTGTGGCATCACCCTAGTATTGGTTAAGTTTTGTTCGTCTTGTGACGGTTGGCGGTCACTTTTTGAGTTGGTGGTTAGTGCTTTTGAAGAGGTATTGTTTCGTTTTGTTAAGGTCTCGGAGTAGTAATAGTTGTTTTGGCCTTGGGGTGCATTATGCATTAGGCGATGGAGATAGTTCGTTGAAGTTGGGTTATCACCAAAAAGGTATGGTGTCTTGGTATCAGAGCTAGTTGACCTGTCACTTGAGTGCAGGCGTATCACACATGGGAACTCTCGCTTGTGACTGTGTCACCGAAGCAAGACTCTCCACCCATGGGGTGACGGTGTACCATTGGCGTCGGTGGCCGGCTAGGCCGATAGGTCCAGTTGTTGGGTGACATGGTGTACCCATGATCAGTGACACTCACATAACGGTGATACCACGCGGTGGTATCACCATCCAATGAGCAATCTTGATTTGCAATAGGGACCATAGCATTGTTAGGTTAGTGGGAGACAAGGGTTGTCCACTTGGTGCAATTAGAATGGTTTGATCGACCTACAATTGAGCAGAATGTGAGAAAGAAGTTTCTAGCTATTAGTAGGATGGAACACTATATAAAGACGTCAAATGGCAATACGCAAAAGGTCAAGCACCAACACAACTCAAGATCAACTCATATCATTTCAATTATCCAATTTATTTATTTTTAATTCCCATACTTATCTTTCAATTTCAATTCATGTTCAATTTCAATTGTATTTCATTACCAGTTAATGCAAGTTCCATTTTCTTCATTTTCCAGCACTCATTTCAATTCCATTTATTTTCACACAGTTACAAAATTATAGCAGTCCTCTTCATTGAGAGAAAACCCAAACCAAGTGGTCCATTCTCTTAATCACACACAATCAATCTTGATTAGAAGTCATGCTTTATTCCAATTGGATTGCATTGGTCCTGGCATGGCCGGCACAAATCGCATTCGGCCCAAGTGTTTCACACATCATGTAAACAAAAGCAAACAAGTACCAACATGGAAAGAACTAATAATCAAAGTAGATTAATGATTGATTTCATGTGGAATGAGATTAGACAATTTTACATGACATTGACACCTTGATTAAGGGTTTGGAAGAGAAACTTACATTGACACCTTCAGTTTACCATCCAGCATCCAAGTAGGCACAGATCCACTGAGCAAGTTACCAGTTAAATAACTAAACAAAAGAGATATCATCAATTAGTCCGGGCACTTAGATTTCTCCACAACTGGACCATTAGTATTGTGACAAGAAATACAGCCAAGAATCTCACACAAAGTATTGGGGGCCATACAAAATTTGAGCTTTTCAAAATGGATCACATGACATTTGCACGCTCGAACATTACAAAAATGAATTTAAATCCAGATTTGATATTTTGAAGTGAAAATCCAATTTTTGGCCCGTAGAAATTAAACTATTACTAATATTCCCTGTCCTCTAGAGAGGAAGACATTCTTCAATTAATTAGAAGAGAATGAAGAAAAGGTCTATGGTTAGCAGCTAACACATTTTAATGTGACCTTTTCAAGTTTAATTTTCAAAGAAAGAATGCATTCCTCCTCTTACATAACTCACACGAAAGAACAATCCATATTTTCATCAAAGTACAAATAAAACCTAATTTTAGTCTTACACAGCCAAATACTTTGTTATTAGAATCGTACGATTCGCGATTCGAATCGTTCAATTTGATTCGATTCAGTCGGTAATCGATACAAACAGGTTGTGTGAATCGCAAATAGCTATGAATCCTAGGTGAATCGGTGAATCATGAATCGATTCGATTCGCCAACATCGATGTTTGGCTTTCTTTTTTGGTTTTTTATTGTTGGAAAATGGTTCACGCAACATTTTTAAGGTCTTTAGGATTACTATATGCCATCTTTTGACTTTCTCCCTCCCTATTTACTCTCAAATACTCAAACCTTAGCCGAAAAAATGGAACTCTCTCTCTCTACAATATTCTAGGCCTACATATTCAATTTTATCTAAATACTTGCATTTACAAAATGAATATTTGGAAGTGAGATTTTTCAAAAAGTTCGAAGATTTTGATTTTTTAACTTTGTAAAAAGTTAAAAACACTGTTGTTGAGTTATTGTTACTTAGAAGTTGGAAATTGAAAGTTTGCCTTTGTTTACTTTCTTTATTAAGAATGGTTGATAACAAATAGTATCTAAAAGGGAAAAAGGAAGTGGTAAACATGTAAACCCGTGTTGACTTCTTACTTAGACCACATGACCATCATTTAAAACAATATTTTCATTGATTTAAGTCTAAATATTTCATATTTATTAGATATTATATAATATAAGCAAAAACGTTCTACCCTCATTGAGCTTGAAACTCTCAACACAATTTTTTTAATTTATAAAATACATAAATACACGTCATTCAATCATCAGTTATTGTATTTCAAATGTAATTAATAATTAATTATTTGTTTCATATGGTAATAATCATTAAATCACTTTAATTTGAAAAGTAAATCAATTTTTGAATCTATCTACATATCACTAAATTTTAAAAGCAAGCATTTTTAAGTACGCTTGAGTTCATTAATTTGTTTTATGAATTTTAGGTTTACCAATTCAATCACTTTGTTTGGTTTGAAAATTTCAAAATCCGTATTTTTTTATTTTAATGAGTTTTTTAAATATTTTAATTAATATTTTTATTTTTTAGATATATTTAATTTATATACACTTAAAAAATAATAAATACTTCGTTTGTTTTCATGTCATATTTTACCCAAAATGCCACTAAAAAAGCCATTTCCCTAACGAACCCAATCAAATTAGTAAATATCATAATCCCATTGAAAAAAAAAAATTAACTAGAAATTTTTAAATTAAGTTTAAAATAATAATTAACAAATATTTTTACAAAGTACCATATCACTACTCTTGACTAAATTCTTAGATAAAACATAGTCCATGGTGTTGGCCTGGGTTTGGGCCAGCATCCTGCCGTGGCGGAGGCTCGAGATAAGGCTGAGTCACAATCGACTTGTGATGCTTGGCGCTGTACCCTTTAAGGGAATAAAGTTGCGCCTTCACCACTACCTATGGGTTTTGGTGAGATGGATAGCCCTGAGGTCCTACACATGAGTTAGCTTGATTTGATCCATAATAGGTTTTTCAAATGTAATTATATATTAATTAAAGTTTACAAATTTCATATAATCGATATTAATCATATTTGAAGAATAAATCTATAAAAATTTTAGGGTTAAATTCGTTTTACCCCCTTATGGTTTAGGACTGGAGCACTTTACCCTTGATAATTCAAATATAACCAAAAAATCCCCATGTAATTTTAGACTAAAGTATTACCGTTAGTTTTTCCATCCAAACTAACGGAAGATAACACACTATTTTTTATAGTGGGCTTTGTTTTCTGAAAAAATAGAATGAAATGAATACAACAAAAAGATAATTTTAGCCTCATTTTGTCCAAACCTAAATTTTGATTAATATGTTAATCAAAATAAATAAAATATAATATAATTAAGAATTGATCTAAAATATAAAATATAAAAGAAAAACAATAATTAAGAATTGATATAAAATGTAATTAAATTAAAATTAGATTAAAAAGTTAGTAATTACAATGATTAGGGGTGACTATTGGTTCAATTGTAAAACTTTGGCCTAATAGCCTTGAGGTTATGGGTTCAAGTCACAGGGCAACCACTTTGTACACTATGTCAGAGATTAGGAGTGTACCCAATCTTTCCCCACCCAAACACACATTAATGTGTACTAATTGGGCATTGCTTAGTTGTGATCTAAAATATAATTAAATTAAAATTAGAATAAAAATTTAAGAACTACAATAAATAATTAAGAATTTATAATTAATTGTGATTTAATTGAATAAATACTATACATCATAAATATATGTATGGGAGATGAGAGAGTAAGAAGATAATAAAAATATAAGGTTTGAGGGTATTAAAGTCATTTCATATCTATAGTTAATGGTGTTAATAGCTGCATTTTAGTCTAAACTCACATGGGAGGCATATGGCTATTTTTAAAAGACAGGAGGTAAAGTGCTATCAAGCCATACCACAGGAAAGTAAAATAGATTTTGCTGAAATTTTTATTTAAAGTTTAACAAATTAATAAATATATAAAAAATATATACAATTTTTTTTATTTTGATTTCAAAAATATTGAAAAATATATGTATTGATTAAAAATAAATAATACACATGGCAAGCAACTCATGAGATTTGAGCACTAAACAAGACAATTTATCAATAACTAAACTTACCTCGTTTGGGAACAGGCTAATTTAGTAACTTTTTGGCTATTTGGCTAAAATATGAGCTAAAAAAAATTAGATGTTTGGGATGACTTTTTGGCTTTTTACGAAAAGATGTGCAAAAAGTAGAGAGAAAAGAGAATCTTTGACTTTTTGGTATGGGTTGTTGGCTTTTTGGCTAATTTAGTAACTTTTTGGCTTTTTGGCTAAAAAGGAGGGTTCCCAAACGAGGCCGGTGCTAAGTATAAAAGTTTACTAATAACTATAGCATAATTAGAATTTGAATTTTTTTAATGTAGATACACTTAAAAACTAGCAAACACTTGGGCTCTGTTTGGAACGATTCTGAAAATCGTTTTCTACAATTGAGTTCACATATGGTGTTTGGATAGAGTTGTGGAATTAATTTTTCACAACTCTGCAGAAAACCCTGTCAAACAGAGCGCGATTTTCAAATTTTTTTTTTCAAAATTTGGCCTAACCGGTCGTCCAGCCAGTTGACCGGAACAGTGAACTCTTTTTTTTTTTACAATTGATATGATAATTTTTATATATTCGAAAAATATATTTTCTAAATTTTTAAAAAAATTTATGTGCTTTAAATAATTTTGAGTTGTATTTATAGTTATGAGTTATAATTTTTGTATCAAACATGAAATGTCACATCAAAAACTCCCCATTCAATTCAAAACTCTTTTCAAAACTCTTTCACCAAACAAATTTTCTACACTCAAATCATAATTCCAAACTTAACAAACTCAAAATACAACTCATACTCAAATCATAGTTACAAAACTCTACCAAACGCAACCTTGAATTTTTTTCATCTTGCATTTTAGCCAAAACACTACTAAAAAAGCCAATACCCTAACAAACCCACTCAATTGGTAAATATCATAATCCTAATGAAAAAAATTTTAAATGGAAAGTTACAATTTTTAAAATTTAAAATTTAAAATAATAATTAACAATATTATGAGTGTAAAGCACAACTTCTTCTTTCTTTTTATTGATGTATTTTAATGACTTCAAATATTTCTCATCATGCATAGCACGGGTTTTCCACTAGTATTTAATATCTAAGTATGTAAATATATTTTTCTATGTAATTTAATAAATGTGACCGAATCTTTATGATTCACAATTTTATTCGATTCGATTCGTGATTCGGTACAATTCCATTTCAATTTACGATTCAAATCCCGATTTGACAACTATGGTCAAATATTAGAGATAAAAAGTAGCTTTTTCTTTTTCTTCTTTGCAAAGCAAAGCAGGATTCTCATGTTACATACTTTTTCAAGTAGTCCAAAGGGTTTCAAGGTGCCTGTTTGTCTGCTTCTTGCTTGCTTTCTAATAGTACCACATGAGAAGACTCTTTGGGCCAAAGGATTGTCCTGCTTTATACCCAAATAACTTCCTTGGTTTCATATCCAAGACTCTAAGAGTTAATCTAACATTCATTTAAGTCAATAAATTTCAAGCTAATCTGTTCAGGTTCATTGCTTAATGAATTTGATTTTTGGTGCCTTTTGATAATCAGCATCCAAGACTTGGCATAAGGAAACTGATGGAGAAAAAATTATATTGTCAAAGATATCAGAAGATATGGAAGATATTAGAATATATGAAGATCCCATGATTTATACTTGTTACGATTTTTTGTATCTTTGATTTATTTCAA
Source organism: Camellia japonica (assembly GCA_030407325.1). Lineage (NCBI taxonomy): Eukaryota > Viridiplantae > Streptophyta > Magnoliopsida > Ericales > Theaceae > Camellia > Camellia japonica. Next base: position 24,442,669 of record JAPPVO010000032.1, on the reverse strand, counting down.
TTTCTTAATTGAAGAGATTTGATTGTATCTCCCACTCTATATATATGGTGTATCATGTAAACAACAAGTTGAGTGAATGAAAGATGTATCCTTTTACTGCTTTGTGTGTGTGGATGTAAGCCAATATTAGCCGAACCACATTAAACCTTTGTGTTCTTACTTTTATCTTTTCTGTCTCTATTATCTCTCTATATTCAATTTATCAAAAAAAAAAAAATTATCTCTCTATATTCAACCTTATTGTCTTATTACAAAATTCAACTTGGTATCAGAGCCTACTGAATCCTAGGCATGTTTCTCTATAGAGAACTCTCTCACTCTACATTTTTTGTTATCAAGGTGTTTTTCCCTCTTCCTTGAGTTGATCACTAGTTTGCTGATGTGGTAAGCAAACTATATGATTTTTACTTATTTCGGGGTTGCCAATGGGTTTAGTAGCATTATTTAGTGATATGCTGAGTTTTCCAACTACTTCTCTACCCTTTTAGGGTCCCTGTGCTGATGTGATAAGTACATATTTAGTTCTTTTTTATTTTTGGGCTACTGGTGTGTTCAATAGCATTCTTTATGGGATGCCGTTTTTCGACCTTTTTGTTCGTGGTGATTTGTCGTTGCTTTGGCCTCATTGCTTTCTTTCTCCCCGTTGGTTACTCTTACTGCCATCATGATTGATTCAATGCATGTTTCTCCGTTCCAAGATGTTGAATCCTTACTATGTTCAATGAAGTCGTCATTGAAGGGAGTTATTACAATTGTTGTTATCTTTTGGCAATTCATTGTAGTTGTTTGTAATGATCATACTATTTTTAAGTTCAAGTTGGATACTTCACTTCAGTCGTTCCGTGTTCCAACTTGAGGGGGAGTGTTGGAGATAAGATTGTTGTCAAAGATATCAGAAGATATTAAAATATATGGAGATCCCATGATTTATGCTTATTATCACTTTCTGTATCTTTAATATATTTCAATTCCTAACTGAAAAGATCTGATTGCATCTCCTACTCTATATATATGGTGTATCATGTAAACAAAGAGTATCAAGTTGAATGAATGAAAGATATAGTGTAGCCCTTTAGGGCTTTGTGTGTGTGGACACAAGCCAATATTGGCTGAACTACGTTAAACCATTGTGTTCTTACTTTCCTCTTTTTTGTCTACATTATCTCTCTATATTCAACCTTATTGCCTTATTACAAAATTTAACTGAAACCAAACAAGAAAAGAGGGCTTACATGGAAGTTAAAGTGCTCAGATTCTGAAAGTTGCTTGGAATTCCTCCACTTAGTTTGTTAAAGCTAAGGTCTCTGCAAGAGAAATCATAAAGAAAAAAGTTTAGAATGACTATTCAGAATAATTTTTATTTCACAACAATTTCATTTCAGTAAAATTGACTCTAAAGCAGATAGTCAATACAATGAATTGAAATTTTCAACCCCACAGAAGTAATTGTACATCTTTGCAACATGATGGAGTATTTGGCAGAACAACAAATTCTCAGCTGATCAATTGCTACCTTTATCTTTGAATTAAATTATAAGACATTTCTCCCAAGTGGAGTAGTATAAAAATTGCCAATACAGGTTTCATTTCTTCATTAGTTGGTTTGTTATAAATCTAAATTCTATATTATGCTTCCACATTTGAATTTATCATCACTGCTACTAGTAGTTGTACATACACACATGCTACTCGAGGTTCCTTCAATTATCAGATATCTAATCTACAGGGTTAAAAACTTGGTTTGTTTCACTGCTATAAAAAGTTTGATACATTACATACCAAGACAAGATAGCTAATTTACAAGACATGACATTAAATTATCCTCGGACAAGCAAGGACCAAAAAGCTCTTACAAGAGAACTAACTATTACTACTGCACATGCTAATAGATAATGGAAGAAAGGAATAACAATATACTAACAAAAATTTTAATTCAGTCCATTTAGTCGTCCCAAGATACAATGGTAAGCTTCCATTAATGTTGCAACTTTTCAACAACCTGCAATGCGATCAAGAATACATGAGTTCAAGTCACCAAGAAGACATTTTCATACTCTTTCTAAGGCTATGATATAGAAGCATCCAACTTACAGTCTCTTCAGTTTTGTCATGTTACCAACGGATGGAAAATCAGACACTTTGCTCCCATTCAAGTCGCTAATTCTCCTACATATTGTATTTCAACAAAGAACAAAATAAATGAAACATCGGTTACCAAGAAAATTATTATTCAAACACCACCAATGCATACAATATGGATAAAATCTGAAAGAGTGAAAGGTTTCTCACTGACAAGTCGGTCATATTAGTCAGAAAGGCAATGCCAGAAGGAATTGGACCATCCAAACCACTAGCCTGAATCAATCTGCCATTACCATATTTTTATTTAAATAAGTTGTTGAATGAAAAACAAGTGACATCAAAACACGTCAAGGACTCACAAAGTTTCAAGATGTATCCAGTTTTGGATGAAATTGGGTATGCTTCCTGTAAAGAAGTTGTCCCCGATCCGACTGCATTGTGGTAAACAATAATTGAACAACAGATTTCAAAATATAAACATTGGTAACTAGTTTAGGAATATTAAAATCCCGCAAAAAATGAAAAAAAAAACAGTAACTTATAAAAACTCACAAGTCCTTCAAAGTGGTCAGCTTTGCTAGTGTTCCCGGCAAGTCCCCAGAAAAATTATTTGAGGTTAAATACCTTCAAAAAACAAAAACAAAGTAAAGTTCATCCGAAGGATCAAAAAACCAATTGGGTAGTCCTAGTTTTCGGGGTCTATGACTCTCATATACAATGTCATGGGTTCAATCCTCAATGATGGACGTTAAAAGTTCATTTCCCACTCCTTTGAGGCCACCCCAGGGCCTAGGCCCAGTAATTACTGAGTGTATATGCAGGATGGAAGACTACATGTACTGGGAATTGAGAATTCGCTGGGGTGAAGACCTGGACACACTGAGTTAATATATATATATATACATATCGAAAGGATTAATTGTCCTTGACTTCGGGTGCCAACAAATGGATGCTCCGAAAGCCCAATCTATTAGAGTAGGGCATAAGTTGTAACATATATTTCAACACTATTAGGACTAGCACATTTATTTAACAACTTTATGACGTAACATATTTAGAAAGGAAGGGAAATAAAAGCAAGTAAAAAGGTATTACAGTCTCGTAATGCTGGAAAGGTTACCAAGCTCCTGAGGAAGGTCTCCCGACAGTTCATTGAACTCGAGGATTCTACAATCATCAAAACTCCCAATCTTAACAAGAGCGTGAGTGGAATTTTTCATATGCATAAGAATAAAAAATAATTAAAAATAAAAAGATATGAGTGATTAAATTTCACAGGCTGTTAAGTGTGGTGATGTTTCCAATTTGTGATGGGATTGAACCAGTTATTCGGTTTCCAAGGAGGGATCTGCAATAACACCATTTTTAGTATTAGAAACATGAATAGAAAAACTTCAAGGTTGCATTTAAATCTTAAAATTGTGAATGGATTTATAGAGGATAAATAAAAAAATTCTTTTTGCTTTTCTTTTTAATCTGCAAATCCATTCATAAATAAAATAAAATAATAATAAAAATAATAAAAAACACAGCACAAAATGACATATATGTACATGTCTCATTAAATTTGTGTATTTACATACATGTCTACTAGTGGCAAGGAACCCCATTCTGGAGGGATAGTACCATTAACGTAGTTGCGGCTGATGTCACTGCACAAAAGAGAGTAATCAGCAAATAATGGCCAATTCTACTGTATACGCCGGTGTAGAATGAAAAAGCAATTACAGTTTTTCATCGATGGATCAGATTGGCTAGAACACTTGCACCTCACTAGAAGGTTGCATTTCATTCTTACTTTCCTCGTATTAGTTAGGATATTTCTCTCCCACTTTAGGAATTTACATGTAATTGTATTTTGTGTTGAATTTGATTCTCATTGTAATTACTGATCCATTGTTTCTGATACCTTGTAAGGGGAAAGCAAATACTTACAATTCTTGGAGATGAGGGAGTTTGACCAATTCTGGAGGGAGAATGCCACCAAGATTTTGTGATTTGAGAACTCTGCACTTCAAAACAAAAATTAGTTTACTCATACTACTTGCAATATGGCAATAAGGATGAAATCATGGAAAACCTTTTTATAGTTTGCCTTTGAAGTACACACCTTCTTACAGTGTTTGTATTATGAATTTGTGAAGAAATTTGTTAGGGATAAATAAAAGAAAAAAATGAAAAATAATAAAATTTCTATTTCACACACGTCATTCTTTTTCCTCTCAGCGGGCAAATCACTCCTCAAAGTAATTTTTACCGTCGGGTTAATTGGATCTCCTAATGTAAAGATAAATTATAATAATATCTCTTAAACTTTACATTTAATATAGGAATACTCTTCTCATTCTGAAAATTACATCAGCTCGAAGTTTATAGATGCATTGCAAATTACACCCTCCATTAGTCAACACTTAGCCAATCAAGGAATTTTGATTATGTCAGCAATTAATTTTTTTTAAATGCCAGTTTTAACCTTGTATCTCACTCAACCAAGACAAAAACACCACCATTCCAGACAAATCAAGCAAAGAGCAGCCTCCTATGCGCAATTGTCACCCCTTCTCTCTCCATAAATCAACACTCACATGATTTGAGTTGATGACTACAAGCACAAAACCCACTTGGGATTTTCATCAAACAGTTCGTCCACACACTTTCTCAACTTCGAATGTTGCCTCATATGCTTCGATTCGCATACATAATCAATGGAATCTAAAAATTCAGATTTCATGCAACGCTCCTTACCATCTCCGACCACTGCGACCGACCTCTCAACGAAAATTGGGTCGTATCTGATGTGTGTCACAACACCGAACTTTTTTGCGCTGCAATGCTCGACAACCACTCGATTGGAACCGTTTCTAGAATCGATCTCTATCATGGTGACATCGCTGGGTAGCTCCCGGAGGAGCTTGGACTCCTCACCGATCTCGCATTCTTTCACATAAATTCGAATCAGTTTTGTGAAACTGTGCCTCACAAGTTCAAGAACTTGAAGCTTCTCTTCAAGCTCGATCTGAGTACCAATCATTTAGCCGAAAACTTCCCTCTGGTGGTACTGAAATTGCCGATGTTGAAGTTCTTAGATCTTTGATTCAATGAGTTTGAAGGCAATGTACCGAATGAACTGTTTGGGCTTGCCTGGATTTGATGATCGGAGGAATTGTTTGCTGCGAGGCCTGTGCAAAGATCGAGGGCGCAGTGTCAGGCGTGCCGGGGAGGGGTCGCCGACAGTAGTTGCGGCGGTGGTGGCCATAGAAATTATGGTGAAAGGTGGGTTAGGTTAAATTCTTGAGGGTTGTACTGGTAATTTTGAAAAGGGATAAAAATGTAATTAAAAAAAAATGAAAATGTGAGTTGTAAGAAGAGGGCTTCATTTGCTGAAAAATTGGTGCAAGTAGTATTACACGTATACGCTTCATTTGTTTCCTTTTGAATACGAGGGTTGCTGAGGGTTGTTTGGAATAATTTAAATAAATGTATTTTTTTTTTTTATGAAAAGATGTGTAAAAAAGTAAATAAATAATATAATAAAAAAAAATAAAAAAATTAAAAGATAGATTATATAGGGGATGTCAAACCACCCCTTAGTCTTACATTTCTTTTTAGAACTCCCAAATCTTCCATTTTTATTTAATTCTAATTTAATCTCAATATAAAATTTCACTTTTACCTTAGCCTAACCTTAACTTCCACCATTAGCAACTCCGTTGTTGCAGCCCATCCATATCACCACCAGTCTTTTCGTCCTGACACTGCTCTTCAGCCTACCTCCACATGTCACGCTAACACCTCCACTTTCGTCTTCGTCTCCCTTTTTCTCTTCTTCCTTCTTCTCTTTTTCTTCTTCTTCTCAAAACCCTGGGTTTTCATCTCTCTCTCTCTCTCTCTCTCTCTCTCTCTCTTCAGTTTTCAGCTCCATCAATGGCTACCATGACCCTTGATCTACCCCTAGCCACTGCCACTGCAAATTGCGATTTCTACTCCCATCAATCGTGTTAGGTTTTTGTCATGGGCAATCCCGTTTGACAAAAATTCGTTCAGTTATAATTTTTTTCGCTTTTATGTTTCAGTGAGGTTGTGAGTATTTAGATGCGAATCCAACCTGAATTGTGCCTATGTAGAGGAGTTTGTGATCTTAATCTTTTCATGTTTGCCACTTCGCTGACTAAGTACAGAGGTCGAGCTGCTCGGTTAGCTCGCGGGGGTTGAGGGGCAACGGTCCCAAAGCAAAAAGAAAAATTGCAATTAAAGTTGTTTGACTGCTCGAGCGGTCATTTGTGTGCTCAAGTGAAGAAAATGATTATCCAGTATTTTTGCAAAGCGCTTGAACTTCTAAAAAAAAAATTTACTGCTCGAGCAGTGAAAGTTACCCTCGAGCGGTCAACTTACCGCCTTAATCACACCGCTCAAGCGATGAAATGTGTGCTCGAGTGGTCTACGCGGTCCAGTTTTCTATAAAGTGTGTTGTCGCTATTTTTAGGGTTTGTGCCGTCCAGATTTTCAAAAAGGAAGAAAATATAAAGTGTTTTATATTGGACGATGCTTTATGAGTGTTTTCTTGATGATTTAAGAGTGATCAATGAATCCATGAATTTTATAGAAACATCATCAAGGGGTTTGTTTATTTTCTTTTATTCACAAAAAAGAGAGTTATTTTTCGGTGGATTCTAAGAAACTTGGGCCTGACACTTTGATGGATTTTGAAGCAGCTCATTGTTGTGGATTCAACATCAACGTTGTAGATTCAACGTTAGACAAGATAATTCTGAACTAAAGACAATGGTGGAAGATGTTGGAACATTTTCATAATATATTTATATATATTTAAATATATAATATAGTTATATAAATGATTAAAGAGATGTGATTTTTGGATTTAAACCAAAGGATGTAATCATTGAGTTTAAACAAAAAGGTGTGTCTTTTGGATTTAAACCATGGGGTGTAACCATTGGATTTAAACAAAAAGACATGACTCTTAGATTTAAAGGGTATCACTTTTGAATTTAAAAGACACGACCTTTGGTCTAAGGGATACAAACCCATGCCTATATAAAGGCGGAATGGGTTGGCATTTGGATAAGAAATCATCCATATGAAATCCATGAAATTTCTCTCTAACTTTGTTATTTTTCTCTATACTTGGTGGATTAGAAAAATCCAAAGGTATTCGGGATCTGATTTCATTCGTATATACTGCAGTCAGACATTAGTCTTTAGACTGTGCATCATTATATCCTGGAGGTAGATTCGCAGGTAACCCGATGTACACCATATTTGACAGAATTGGTGAGGGCGAATATCGTCTTAAGGAAAGCGACGTTGTAACTCGCCTTAAAATAATACTAATTATTTTCTATTTTATCTCCTTCCATCACATTTACCAGTTTTGTACCAACAGAAAAGACACATTAGGTCGGTTCAATTTAGGTGTAGATTCGCTAGGTAATTGAGAGTACACTTGTATAATTCTTTTTTTGTCTTCTTAGTGGATTGTTTTGTGGCTTTGGCCCGTAATTTTTTTTATCACAATTGAAGGCGCTCCAATTGTGATTTTTCCATATTAAATCATTGTGTCGATTCGTTTTTGATTGTTTGATTGTTTGACTGGGATTGTTATTTACTATTTAAAATTGATACACAATCATAAATCAATATCTCAGGGATTTTCAAATTTTTCAGATCATGATCTCGAACTTTGCCGCCACAGCTATCTCTCTCTCTTTCTCTGTGCATGGTTGGGTCGCTAGGGTTTGGAGGTGCAATGGTGGTGCTCGCAGAGTAATGGAAAGGCGACGACAACAACAGGGCATTGGACAACTTCATCGGCTGCTCAGTTTCTCCCGCAGAAGCGCCATCGTCGGAAGTAGAGAAGTAGGCAGTGGAAAATCTAAGGTTTTGCGGTAATGGAGGTGGTTTTGGGGAGGAGAGAGAATGATGATTGGTGGAGTGATGAGCTAGGAAAGTGACGACAATGGCAATGGAGTGATGAGTTGGGAAGGCGGCGACGATGTGGCAGAGAACGGCGGTGGTCAGCGATGAGAAGAGGTGATGAGTTGGGGGTTCAAAGAAGAGGGGTATAACTGGGATTAAAGCAGGGGTTCAAAGAGAAAATGCAAGGGACTCAATTAAGTGGGTAGGGGGTCAAAAAAGTGGGGGTCCAAAAAAATTAGGTAGGTACTAATAGTAGCCCTCTTGAACATTAACCTCTTAATAAAAATAAAATGTTTGAATATCAATTTTCTGAATAAAAATCAATTATTCTAACAAAAATCTTGCTCGACAATTGATATCTGAATATTTGTATTTTGTTCAAGAAATATTCGAATAGTTATATTTTGTTTGAAAGTTAATATCCGAACGATATAAATAATATGTACTTTGACAAAGTCTAGTGTGAAATAGAATCACCTGTATACCCATCTTTTGGGAGTGTAATTTATTTACTACATTTCTTGTATTATAATTAGAAACACAGAATAATTATTTTCTTAATGGAAAATTTTACTGTACACACTCTTTGAAAAGGGTATATTATATGCACTCTTAATTATGTCATTTTCTTATTTAGTTATGATTAATTTTCTTTTTTAAGTATGACTCATGACTCATGTGATATTTTGATTATGATTTTTTTAATTATGACTTAAAAAGTATAAAATTATATATATATATATATTTATTTAATTATAGGTGCATATGGTACACAGTGTGTACCATAGGCTTTCCCTTTGTTAATAAACAAACATTAGTGATTGGTTTTTTAATTCATAAACCTAACCAGCTCAGATAAGTGTATCATCTTTACTTTGAGCCTCATGACTTGGGGGCTTCAGTTAACACAGTACTAATGTACAAGTAATTACATTAGTAATGGTGATAGTAGTAAAGATGAGATAGTAGTAGCAACATGGGGCGGGCTGGGCCGGGATGGTGAGATGGTAGAGGCAGTGCTGTTGGGGCTAGGATATTGTGTTGAGGTAGTGTGGCATTGGCAGTAGTATTGGTGGTTGGATAGTGGCAATAATAACGCATCGATTACTTTTGTAAGATTTTAAAAAATGATTTCTACTTTTTTTATTTATTTAGAATATGAAAAATATTTATTTTAAAAATAACATACAAAACAAGATTTAAAAGGACCACACAAATCATGCAACAAAAGAAAAACAACGAAAAAAACAAGAAAAACAACAAATTCACCAAAAGATTTTTTACTTTTTGAAAATGCAGAACATTTTTCATTTTAATAAAAAAAAAAATCCTCTGACACTCAACGCCAAAAAATATAAGAATTAAAAAAAAAGGCCTTGTTTGGTTTGGCTTTGGGAAAAATTTTTTGGAAATTTTGTTTGGTTCGTAATTTTTCTTAAAAAATTTTCAAAATCACTTTCTCTCTCCTACACATCAATCAATCATTTTTTCTCTCACATACATCTACTCAATTACAATAAAATATCAAATCATCCAAAACTCCAAAACTATTCTAAAAATATACAACCAAACAAATTACAAAAATTTCTAAACTCTCTTCTCAAAATATTTTTTAAAAATTTATCTCCCAAAATCAAACCAAACAAGGCAAAAAAAAACTCCTCACTAAGAAAAGATGGCACTTTCTCCAATTTTTTTTTTTTTGAAATTAATGCCCGACAAACTATACAAATGGAAAAGTAATTGGGGTTAGACCTTTTGCTTCAATATTCGCCATCATCTATTCCTTTTCATTATTCATTATTGATGATAGTGAGAATTTATTATATATATATATATATATAATGGTGTGGTTTAATAAAATTGTTTTATTTTAAAATAAAATATTATAAAAATTATTTTTATTTATAATAATATCACTATCACATCATTTTATAAAAAAGACAAACACCATAGTTTAATTGCGAAACTACAACTAATCGCTATGGCTTATTTTTTTTAAATTTTTTAATGTAAAGAAAATCCACACGATGCATTAAAAATTTTATAAGTTTTATATCAAAGACAAATGAAGTGAAAATGTGAGAGTAGGTTATAAATATCCAAAAGATATTTAATATATATATATATAATATTTAGTCCCTTTTTTTGTTGACTCTTTTGAATGTAAAAATATTTAAAAACTAATAAACAAATGGTAGCAAAGACTATAAAGAATTTAGACAATTAATAAAAAAAAAATTGAAACCTATAAATATAACTTTTAAATTTGTTAATGATGTGAATTATTTTATATTAAAGTCTTGTTTCAGTTAAATTATATATGTGTACGTTTTTACATAAGTGTACTTATTTAGATCACATCAATTAATATTTTCTATCTATTTTTCTACACATCTTTTTATAAAAAAAAAATTAAAAAATGCACTTATTTAGAACCTCTTAAATCAATTCTAATTATTGATTAGTTTAAAATCAATTTTAGATGTGAATTTAAAGAACAAAAATGCTAGAGGTCCCAAAAATTCTACTAAATTTTTATCAAATGTCTCACATGGGTGTGGGACCCACATGAAACTCACATTGTGTGGGTCCCACACCCATATGAGACATTTGATAAAACTTTTAGTAGAATGTTTGAGATCTCTAACATTACTCTTTAAAGAATACATTCATATTCTTTGACATTTGACTTTTTCATGTGGCAAATATACGTGTGATTACGAAAAGTCCAACGCAAGGAATTGAAAATTTCTTTTTACGAGACAAAACAGGCAGACTGAGAGACCAAAAAAAAAAACACATCAATTCTATCATCGACACTAAGGTCAAGTTTGATAAGTTAAAAAAAAGTTAAAAAATTAAAAAGTTATTTAAAAAATTAAAAAGTTATCATTATTTATTAAAAGTCAAAATTACGATTGCATAACTCTCAATTCTAATTTTTTTTATACTATAATTTATATAATTTTTTAATACACATTTTTTCATAAAAAATCAAAAAGTTAATCTAAATATCTATATTTTTTTCCTCAATTTTTTAGTCTAAAAAGACAAAAAGTACACTTATTTAAAGCACTCCAAATAACTCCTAAACGTGTCGCAAATTTTTCTTCATGAGACTGATAAAAATGACAGAGGAGGATTTTGAGAAAATAATTAAAAGTTAATTTTTTAAATTTTTTTTATAAAAATATATAAAAAATTAATATAATCTAAAATAAATTAGAAAATAACTTTTAACGTACATATTATCGGCCAAAGACAACATACAGACGCCATGTTTGACTCAAACGCGTGCAGTTGTAGTACAGACGTCCCAACCCAACCAACCTCAAGCATCAGAGAGAACGGGACATTTATTGGCCAAGTGGCTGGGACTTTCAACTCTCACTACTAGTCTCCTATCCTTTTTTAGGATAGAAATATTCATTATATTGGCCTTTTTTTTTTTAGGCTAATTTAGTAATTTTTTTATTATTTAATTAAAATATGAGTTAAAAAAACTAGTATATTTGAGATGATTTTTTGACTTTTTACGAAAAGATGTGCAAAAAGTAGAGAGAAAAAAGAATCTTTGACTTTTTGGTATGAGTTGTTGACTTTTTGGCTAATTTAGTAACTTTTTGACTTTTTGGCTAAAAAGTTCGGTTGCCAAACGAGGCCTTAGTTTTTAGTCAATTTTTTGAATTTGTAACAAAAGTTAAAAGTTAATTTTTTTGAGTTTAAAGATATTTGAGAAGTTGGTTTTTAGCTAATAAACATTATAATTTTACCCCTCATGGGTCAAGATGTGTTACATGAGTGAAGTTGTAAATATTTTAAATTGAATGGAGTAATTTGGTCATTTTATTGTGATTTGACATCATAACAAATATTAATCAAAAAAGTCAAAAGTAACTTTTTACCAACTTCCCAAATCACTTGTCTAAAAAAGTCAAAAGCTTGGTTAAAAGTCAAAAAAATCACTTTTTACTATTTTCCCAAAACGCTCCATTGTGTTTCTTCCCCACACAAAAAATATATATAAATAAATAAAACTTGGGTAGATTATTGTTATTTTTTAAGTACTTATTTATAAATTTCTCTTCATTTACTTATGTTTCATTAATATAAATTATTTTTTATATTTTAATAAGTTTTATGAATGATATTATTATCAAAATATCCCTAATAGTAATATTCATATTAACAGTATGAATATTCTGTGTTCACACCGTCAACGTGAACATTCACATTTATAAAATATGAATTTTTTACATCACCAAATTACTAGGCGTTCAAAAAATATTTGTAAGGATAAAATTATCCATAAAATATCTTAAATATGATAATTAGGATATGGTAAATCAAATATGACTTATTGAAATATTAGAATATGTTATGAACTAATTGAGATACAAGTACTTGAAAAATGATTTCTTAATAAATCACCCTATTTTTTTTACAAGATGATGGATAATATATTAATAATTAGATTTTTTAAGACATGCTAATATTTTTCCATAGACAAAACATGAAATTTCATTCACCTTGCCACCTGAGTGTTCTTTATGTGACTATTTGGGCAACTGTCTTAGATCATTGGTTCAATTATTTTATAAGATGAAAAAAAATGAAATATGTCTAGGATGGACTTTCTTAAGTTGTATGAAAAAATAGGGTAAATTATATTGACATATTTCTATTTAATATAAATCTCTCTCACAGTTAAAAAATTATACTTATCCTCTGTCAGATTAAAACGACATATATGTTTCTTAGTCTTTATACATATAAAATAATAAAATTATACAGATATTTTGTTCATATCATTTCAAGAGAAATAATAATTATTTTCTTTAATTTAACTCACACAAAAAATTGAGTTTTTTTTTTTTTTATTTTTGGTATTTTTTTTATTTTTATTGAATTTTTTTAATACTTTAAGCAATTTTTTTAATTTTTACATACGTCTAATCTAGATATACTTAAGAAGTATAATATTTTGTGATTTTTTTTAAATTCACCAAATACAAAAATACAAAAATTTAATATATTATCTTATTTTGTTATATTCAATAGATTTTTTTTAAAAGTTTTTTTGTACAAATTTTATACCTTTTAAATATATCTAGATTAAATTGATCTAATCTAGATATAATGGTGGAAATAAAAATGAAAAATTATATTCATATATAAAAATTTATACAAAAAATATAAATCATGTTTATGGATATTTTGTTTTAAAGTGAAAAGTCACTATTAAACTATATCATTGTGTTTGAAAATCTTGTATAAAATTTATATTTGTATATATCATCACTCACTAAAAATATGTTCAGATAGAATTTAATGATAAAAAGTTGTAGATATGTAATCATGATGATCGGAAGAAAAAATGATAGGAAAATGATAAAATTGTCATTTAGAAAATTTTAATGCATGACATCAACAATTTATATGGTAATTTGTAATGAGATTACAAATATCGGGAAGAGGAATATAATTTTTCAAATGTGAGAGAGAAACTGTATTAAAGAGAAATCTTAAGGAATATCAGTGTAATTTACCCTCAAAAAAAAATATGAAAATTGATGTGTATGACGTACTTTTTAGTATTTTTTATTTTTTTAATGACTTTAATTTTTTACTTCCCCCTTTTTCTTTTTCTTTTTCTTTTTTTGTTTTATTATAAAAAATTAAAAACTAACTTCCCAAAAAACAAGCAACTTCTATAGTCAAAGTCAAAAAGGTTGGCAAATTAAAATTAAAAAATGGTTAGACTTCACAAAATTTTCTCTTTAATCAAATTCATTTTCAAAAAATAACAAAATCAAAAATTATGCCAAGTTTGTTTCAAAATTTGACAAAATTATTTTTATCACATCACTTTTTTTTTGCTAAAAACTCAATTATCATTTCCTGCCAAAGTTTGCTGTGCAGAAATCAATTAAATAATGTTAATGTGAAATTTAATTGTGTTGAAATGATTAGTTACTTTTGAATGCTACAGTCTAAATATGGCTTTTAAAATAACTCATTAAAAGGTCAAACTATATATATTCAACACGTTTAGTAAATTTTGAAGGGCGTTTATTATATCAATTATATGCTTGTACCAACAAATTAATCCATTAATTTTTTAAAGATAAGAGACTGAAGAAAAAATAAATAAAAAATGGGTATCTTATCATATAAATCAACTTACGAAGCTGGAAAAAAATAATTTAAAACTTAATAAAAAAATGTAATAAAAATTTAATTTAATGTGAAGTGAATCACTTTCAAATATAAATCTAATCTATGCTCTCTCTTTTTTCAGCTTTTTTCGACTTAGTTTTTGAAAATTCATAAAATTGTTGGAAAAAAAAAAAAATCAAGTATATTCTGGCACCTTTATTCACAAAGTTCTAATAATAAGATAGAATCAGGACATTTGGCCTAATAGTTGTGTGCCACCATTTTTTATGTGAAATCTTGAGTTCAATTTGTATGAGAAAGAATTAATACTTTTTTGTGATAGTTTATTTCTCTCCCATTATAAAACTTAGTGATAGTGGTGTTGGGCTTAGGTTAAAAAAAAATAAATTTGATGTATTAATTTTGTTTTATTTTTTTTTTATAGTGGACTGTGAGTCATGCCTATTTTCTTAACCCAATAAAATCACATGTAGGTGAGGGCTTAATATTCACCAATTTAACGAGTGTGCCTGGATTCCATGAAATAATTGATATATTATATAAAGGGGCAAATTACATATACCTCCCTCGAGGTTTAGCTAAATTACAGATACTCCCTGAGGTTTCGAAAATTACAGATACTCCCTGAGGTTTATATTTTTATAACAAATTGTCCCCTGATGTTTATATTTTCATAACAATTTGTCCCCAATTTGTTATGCAAATAGTACCTTTAGGGGAGTATCTGTAATTTCTCAAATCTCATGGGGTATCTGTAATTTTACTAAACTTCGAAGGGTATATGTAATTTGCCCTATATAAAGCTAACATAAAATGATATGGTATAAATTTCCATTTTATCATTTTAACAAAAAAATATCAAAGTAGTTTATGTTTTCTCAAATATCATTATCACATTATTCTTGATAGGACCAAACATTAGTATTGTTTATATGTTGATGATGCTTTAAAAGGATAATTATTAATGGTATAAATAATTTGTGGGTCATATACACTGCTAACTTAAAAAAGAGAAAAAAATCTCATCCATGAAATTCCATATAATGTTTAGTTTAATTCTTTCAAAGACCCCTCTCTACCTAACATTCGAACCAAACAAAGGCAATAAAGCCATTTATTTTATTAATGTTTTATTTCAACGTTTTATTAATTTTTTATTTCAACAAAGTTGATGAAACCTCCAGTGTCTAAAAGGAAAAAAAATCTCATGCATGAAATTACAAACAATGTTTAGTTTAATTCTTTCAAAAACCCCTCTCTACCTAACATTCGAACCAAACAAAGTCAATAAAGCCAATTATTTTATTAATTTTTTATTTCAACAAAGTTGATGAAACTTCCTTTGTGAGCAGCCAAGAGCCACCGAAACAAGAAATTGGAAGTCACCTCTTACTATTACTAATACTATGCAAATAATGTCTTGAAGAAGAGTAATAATATATAGGAGTAATAATATATAGGAAAAATTAAAACAAAACAAAATATTTAAAATTTGAGCCTTTTAACAAAATAAATTACAAACTTTTATTTTTATCAGTTTAAAGTTAATCTTTTGATTTGTTTTTAATCTAGACCATTTGTTTATTTTATTAAGTAAAATTATCGAAGAAAAATATTTTAGTTATTAAACTTAATAAAAATGAGCATTTTAGACATATTTCGTACATTTACATGGAGTATAATGACTACAATAACAGTTTTTGGTCAATTTTATTTAACAAAAATAGATAAATAATTTAAATTGAAAAAAAATCAAAAGATTGAGGTTTAAATTGATAAAATTTAAAATTTATTTTGTTTTAAGACTCAAACCCTAAGATTTTTTTTAATATTATTTCTCCTAATATATAAATAAAATATTTATAAATAATTTTATATTGAAATTTTTTTAATTTAAAATAAAACACGCATAAAATGATTTATATTTATAAAAATAACACTATCTCTCAAATCATTTTTATTAAATGATTAAAAAATGAAAAATGATCATAAGTTATGATTTGTCATTTATTGTGCATACAAGGACAACTTGAACTTTGCTTTTTGATCAAGATAAACAACAACAACAAATAAACAAACAGACGAGCAGAAAGGCATCCTAAGACCGAATAGAGATTGGTTTTAATTTTCATATGAAAAATTAATCTTGAAACCATATTTTATATTCTCATGTTTAACCAGCTACAAGTATAATCTATAAATTATCCGAGAGAGAGAGAGAGCTTACATGCTGACAACATGGCAGGTGGTGTTATCGGAGGTGCAGTTACCGCAAGTGACAGCATTCTCAAACCCGTTAGGCTCACTCCGGTTGGCCCAACCCGATTCTCCACTACATGGATCTACACTGAAATTCCAATTCTTCTTTCCCAACTTGTTCGCTATTTCCTTCAGAGCTTCCACTGCAAAAATAAAACGCACATTAATTTATATCCCTCACCGAAATATTACCCTTAGTACTCACACTGCACATGCACAGAATCCCACCGAACTTACGTCGGGACAAAAACTAAGACTTTGTGTACTCTAAACACTAAACAATATATTTAATTTTTACAGTAGATTATGGAGACTCGAACTCAAATTTTGAGTAAGAAATCCGAAAGTCTTGAACCAACCCTTTTGGTGTCCTAACCTTATATTATATGTATGTGTAGATATATACCTTCAGAGGGAAGTGGAGTGGCTCCGGAAGCGAAAGTAGCCAAGAAACGATTACGCAACTGAGGGAAGAAGCCGAGTGAGGAACATTTTACAAGTTCTCTGAGTTGAGAGGAGAGAGAGAGAGAGAGAGAGAGAGGGATCCCTATATATTTTACAATTCTTTATTTTGGGTCTTATATCAATGAGCTGTGAAAGGTATTCATATCCATGTGTTTGGTGACTTTCTAGAGAGAGTTATAATCAGATGAAATATTGACTAGGAAAATGCATATAGTACCCTCACAACTTTTACTTTTCTTTTTAGGGAGAGAGCATATGTTAAGGTTGCATTATTATCCACACGGTGATGGCTTAATTAAAAGAATAAAGATTGGAACTCCTTTTTTTCACTCTTTTTGATTTTTTTTTTTTTTTTTTTGTTTCTTCTCCTCCAATCACCACCCGCCACGTGTGTGGGAGAGTGGTAGAGGTTGAAGTTTGAGGGGTTTAAATCACTGCTGTAATTAAAAAGTGAGCTTCATTGAAAAGTATAAAAATGTGATGATTTAGATATGTAAAGAAGTAGTGTTATATTATTTTAGGGTCTTAGGTGAAGTATTGGATGGAGGTCTTTTAACATTTAAATAATTATTACCATCTAACAAAAAACATTTAAATAATTTACTTAATTTTAACTATTAAATTTCTTATTTAATTTTTTAATTTTTAATTTTTTACTTTCATGATGCAGAAATTAATTAAATTCTTAAAACGAAAATTTTCTAATATATTTTGGGGTATTTACATGTAGATTTCTAATATGTGAACTTATTGTCTAATTGGTTCTATGATAATTAATGACATATTTCATCAAATGCTATTAAAAAAAGGTCACTAATTATTAATTTTCAGTGACAATTTTAAAATTGTCACAAAAAAATGTCGCTATTTTCAACTTCAGTAACAATTTGAAAATTTCATTACAGAAAAATGTCACTAATTATAAATTTTAGCCACAATTTATAAAAATTGTGACAAAAAAGTCACTAATTGTCAATATTTAGCGACATGTAAAAAATTCGTCACAAAAAATTATCTTTAGCGACGATTTTATTATGACTAACTTTCAATAGGATTGAATGAAAATTAAATCCAATTATTAGGACCTATTGATAGTTTACCCTATATTTTTCAATTGAAAAATTTTTAATTCACTTTAGAGAGAAAAATGTTTATATTATCGATTGATATTAGAATTCTAGCAGCATACATCATTATTTTGAGGCATAAATTGAACAAAAATGATTTTTTCTTTAACATTTCAACACATCATGCCTTTTATTTATTAGAACTAATCCATTTATAGAAGAAAACAAAAAATATATGAGGTTTCATTTTTTGTTTGTAATTATGATTCGAACATTGAGATTTCATCAACTTATTTTAAGCCCGAACAAAAAAAAATATTTTGAGCTTTCCATTACTTGCATTTGCTTAATACAAGTCTTCTAAAATTTTGGTAGTCTTCTCAATTATAGGTCTTCAGTGGTTTTTAAATTCGCCTAATGGACGACCAACTCTGTTAGAGATTCAAAATACTTATACAAAAAAAAAAATAATAAATAAAATAAAATAAAATAAAATAATTCTAAAAAACAATGCGTAACAACATTTATTTTAAATATGCGGAACTATTAATGCTATGGTTTAATTTTTAAATTTTTAAAAAAGATTCACACGAGACACTAAGACTTTGTTTGATTTAGTGTTTGAAATAAATTTTATATTTTGAATTATATTTTGAAAGATAAATTTTTAAAATAAGTTTTGAAAAAAGAAAACTTGTGTGGTCATAGTTTTGAAGAGAGTTTTTGATGTAGCCAGCACACCGTGACCACCCACCTTATCAGTTCCCGTATTTTATATTTTATTGCTTTAGTTGCCATTATTTTATTATGTTCACTTTTGACAATTGCCATTATTATTTTATTAGTTAGTTGCCTTATATGCCATTATTTTATTATGTTCCCTTTTGGCAATTGCCTTATTATTTGCCTTCTATTTTATTAGTTAGTTGCCTTATATTTTGTTTCCCAAACTGTTTGTTGCTTCGTTGAGGCCTCTGTTTTTCGCCTCTGTTTTGCTTATAAATACTGGGTGTAAAACCTCAGGGCTCTTTGGCTTTTTATGATTAATATATTTTGAGTTTTATTACTCTTTGTTTCAACTTGGTTAATTCTGTGTGAATCAATTTTGGTTGAGTCTTTAAATTCGGTATTCTTGGGGAATCAACGGGTCTAAAGAGGAGTCTTATTTCCGGTATTCTTTTGTGAATCAACGGATCGTAAGATTGTTACCATTGTTTCGATCAGCACTGCATCAGTTTTGAAATTAGTTTTTGAGTTGTATATTTTGAAATTTTATTTGGTTATAAGTTTTGAAACTAATTTTTTTATTTGATTTATTTTTTTAATTTTTAATTTTTAATTTTTGTAAAAAATATTTATTTATTTATTTATATTTTTCAAAAAGAAAATATATATTTTTATTTTTTTAAATTATTTAAAAAATTCTAAACAAAAGTTATTTTAAAAAAAAATTTAAATATATATTTTAATTTTTTTAAATATTTTTGTTAAATATTTAAATTTTTTATTTTTATTTTTAATATTAAATTTTTTTCAAATTTTAAAAAATTTTGGATTGCCCATTATATCTAAATCATAACAAATTATTTGGCCAATACTTAAAAAAATAACAAAAATTATTTTCGAAAAAATAAAATAAAAAATTCAAAAATAAAAATTAAAAAATATATATTTTTTCAAAAAAATAAAAACATATTTTTAAAGAACAAAATTTTTTAAAAAAATTAAATAGAGTTTTGAAAACTTATTTAGTTATGAGTTTTTTTTATATAATTTTTTAAAAAAGTTTTTAAAACTTTAATTGGTTATGAGTTTTAAAAAAAAGTTTTAAATTTTTTTGATCCAAATCATGATTTGAAAACAAAAACAAAACGCTGCCTAAAAATTTTATAAAAATTTGAAAAGTTTTATATCAAAGACAAATGAAGTGAAAATGTGAGAGTTGTTTTATAAATATCCAAAAGATATTTAATATATAATATTTAGTTGGTTTTTTATTGGCTCTTTTGAATGTAAAAATATTTAAAAACTAATAAACAAATGGAAGCAAAGAATTTAGATAATTAATAAAAAAATTGAGACCTATAAAATATAACTTTTAAATTTGTTAATGAATGCGAATTATTTCATATTAATTATTGATTAGTTTAAAATCAATTTTAGATGTGAATTTAAAGATTACGGCCTATTTTGTCAATTAGGTTCAAAGTCAATTTTTTTAGTTTTTTTATTTTTTTAAGTCATATCACCTATCTATTTTTTTTTATAATTTAAAAAAAAAGAGAAAAAATTACTCATAAATTCCATATTGGGAAATGTTGGTTTATCTAGTCCTGAGTGTTTTTTCTTAAATCATTTAATCTTTTTTATTTTTAATATGATATATATTTTTGATATATTATATAGAGAGTTTACATTTTTACCCACCAGTGAACAAACATCATCAAAACATTGAGAACATCAACATCGTCAAACATCACCATTGAACAACATCATCAACATCCGAACCCTTGGTTGGAAATCAACCTAGAGGGGCAAATCATATTAAACAGGCTGTTGTGGATTATGTTGCATCATTACTCATGCGTCTTTATAAAGTGAGGAAAATTGATAAGGAAGGATACAATTCGATTATGAAGAAAACCGCAACCAAGGTCATGGAGCAGACCACGGATGCAGAGAAAGCTATGGCGGTTTTTGAGTTTCTTGATTTCAAGCGTAAAAATAAGATCCGGTCCTTTGTGGATAAGTTGATTGAGAGACACATGGCGACGAAACCAGTTATGAAACCTTGATGGCCCCAAGAACAAATTGAACACAATTTTGTATGCCTTATTTGCAAGAATTGCAGAAGACTCTTCCTGTGGGCATTCAAGGCCAAGAACGGCGGCGTATTGAAGATGTTGCTGATGTTTTGTTGATGTTTGATGATTTTTTGTTGAAGAATAGATCTGATATGGTGATGTTTTGTTGGATCTTATTCGATCTGATTTGAGGGAAGTAATTCTTCCTCCAATCGCTAAAATTGTACTCGTAACCAATCGAAGGCCACCCCCATCCCCTCAAGTTTGCGTTGCAAATCGTCTGTTCTTTGATGCAGAGGATTGGAGGTGTTGATGATGTCTGTGTTATACGATTAGGCCCTAATGTTGAAGAATAATGTTTATACGATTATACGTTCACTGTGATGTTGGTGAATAATGTTTGATATGTTGGATAATGTTTTGATGAATAATGTTTGATGTTTGATACATTCACTGTGGTGTTGGGTTTCAGTGGTGTTGGAGTTGGTGTTGGGCTTCTAATTTTTTGGTTTCAATGGTGTTGGATTTTTTTTGATGAAAATAGAATCTTGACTGTGATGTTGATGATAATGTTTTGATGAATAATGTTTGATGTTTGATGAATAATCTTGACGTTGTTGGTGAATAATGTTTGATATGTTAGATAATGTTTGATGTTTGATGAATAATGTTTGATGTTTTGATGAATAATCCTGACGTTGCTAATGTTTGATGTTTGATGAATAATGTTTGATGTTTGAAAAGAAGGGAAATTATAAAAAAATCTATAGTAAGCTTCTTGAGCAATTCCGTAAATTACACATAAATATCAACCCAAAATTACCTCCTCAATTACTGACCCAGACATGTAAATAAATAGGTACTAATGTCTTTATACATAAAATAGGACCTATTAGTCCAACAAAAAAACCTTGGAACTAAATGGGTTAACATTTCTAAATTAGGAATTTAATGGTGCTTTTCCCAAAAAAAAAAAATCAAAAAAATTCAAAAACTAATTTTTAACTTATTTTCCAAAATCGCCCGCCATGTTTGATATTTGGCATTTTCATACAGCAAATATGCATGTGATCAAGAAAAGTCCAACTCAAGGAATTGAAAATTTCCTTTTACGAGGCAAAACAAACGAACAAAGACAAAAACACATCAATTCTATCATTGACACTGAACGTGTTGCAAATATATCACCGGTCTTACCTTCTGTTTCTATTTTGCACCGAAAAAGCTTCTTCACCTATTAGAAATTGCTTATGTTGTTTTTAAATTTTTTTGCTATGTATATATATAATTTATATATATCATATTATACATACATGTGTATGATTGAAAACAAATTCAGCTTGTTTGGTTTTGGTTTCTAAAAAACACTTTTTAAAAAATTTTACTTTTTTATTTTTTGTATTTTTTTTTGTTTTCAATGATTTTTTTTTTAATTTTTAGACACACTTAATATAAATACACTTAAAAAGTATAATATTTGTGAAAAAAAATCTTTAATTCACTAAATACAAAAATTTAGTACATTTTTCATATTTTTGTGTATTTATTAATTTTTTTTTAAAAAATTCAAAAATATTTTACTATTTACATATATCTAAAAAAGTTTTAAAAAAAAAAAAATTTGCTTAAAATTTTAAAAATATTCACCAAAAACAAAAAACACAAAAAACAAAAAACTTAATTTTTAAAAAACTGAATTCAAAAAACTAAAACCAAATATACTGATTATTTTTCTTTTGACCCCTGTAATAATGAAATCTTAATTATGTCCTTATTTTATCATATAAAAAATATAAATGGCACATATCAAATGGTATTTTAAACTTAGGAAAATTTACCCATAAATCCTATTTTCTGAAAAGTTGAACCATTTAGTCTTAAAAGTTTTCTCATGCACCATTTAGTCCCATTTTATTTTGGTAATGTTGTTTACTTAATTTTGATTATTTTGCAGGTTACAATAGTACCCCTTTTGTGGGATGTTTGTTTCCTAAATTGGTGGGGGGTCGGTTTATTTGTTTTGGGGGATTGGTAATGTTAATGTATGCAAGGGTTTGGAAAAGCAGGGTTAGTGGAGTGGTGGATGTTCATTTTTTGTTCCATTGGTTCAGAGTTTTGTCTCCCTGTTTTCTGCCTTTTTCGACTGAACAGAACGTCTCAGTCTGTGATCTGGTAACATCACGTTTTTTTTTTTTTTTTTTTGTGGCTGTTTGATATACATTCAGCACAATGTTTGTTGATGTTATGTGGTTGTAAATATTTTTATATTGGTTGTTTTCAATGTTAGTGGATGTTGTTGTGTAGATTAATGAGTAAGGTATTTTTTGAAAGTGGGTGAAGTGTGGGAGTGTTGTGTATGTCGTGCATGTTACGGCCTGATTTTAGTTCTTTGTTTTTGCCAAATAACCAGCAAAAATAGGTGTGTTTCGGTACATGGTTTCTGCGTTTTTCGGCTAACCTTATGGATTGTTTGTTCTGGTAACATTCATGTATGCGTTGTTGTGGTTTTTTCGTTCCCTTTAGTGTAATGTTTGTTGATGGTATTTGGTTTTAAATTTTTTTATTTGGGTGTTTTACAGCCAATGAGTATTGTTATTTTTGTTTTTGGAATTGGTTCAATGTGTAAGGTATTTTTTAAGTGTGTCAAGTATGGGTGTGTTGAGTATCTCATGGTTGTTGCGTGCTGATTTTTAGTCCACTGTTTTTCAAAATCAGTAGCGAATCGCTGCTGTGTAATGCCAATTGTTATGTTATTATTCATTCATTGTCGTACGCGTTATTTGTCTAATGGTTCGATTACGGGTTGCGTGACAGGTATGGATGGTGTGTTGTTGTTGTGCACTTACAGGCAAACAAATGTTATTGCTTGGTTGCATCGCGCGATGACATTCACACAGCTGGTCGATGATATTTGTGGGAAGTTTGACGACTTGGTACGGGATGCGGTGTATATGTTATGGGATGTCCCCGGGTATAAGAAGTTTAAGGTTGATAGCGATGACAATATCCAAAACATGTTGTATCTTGTGAAGTCATTTGGGCTGAACCATTTTGATGTTCTTATTCAGCTCCGGGATGTTCCGTTGGGTGGTAACTACGGGGGTGCGTATTGCAATGAAGGTCAGAAGTCGAATTTTGGTAATTAGACGTTCGGTATGGATGATCAGACGGATCTGTTACCAACATATTGTCCTAATAAATCAAAGACATTCTTGTCTGCTTAATGGGCATTCGGGATTACCCATGTTGGACAATGTTTCGTCGGTGGTGCTAATGAATTTCGGGAAATATTATGCAAGTATGCCGTGGAACGCAGGTTTCAATTCAAGTATTTGAAGAATAATTCAATTCGCAATACGACAGTTTGTAAGTTTGCAGAGTCCACAGGATGCGCATGGTCGGTGCATACGAGGGTGTTGTCATCAAATGGGATTTCATGTGTTAAGAAGTTGGATAGTGTGCACAATTGTGGAGCTGCTGTTCGAACACATACAAACCCACGTACGGGGTCCGATTTGGTTTTAAGCGTTGTCGCAGATCGGGTGCGTGCTCAGCCATTGACGCATCCTACGGACATTGTTTTCGATATGAAAAATAACTACGGTTTGGATATTAGTTACCGGGTTGCGTGGTTAAGGGTTGAGAAAGCGAGAGGTGAATTCTATGGAGATCACGCTATGTCATTCGACCAACTTAGGTGGTATAGTGATTTCGTTATGGAAAAGAACCCAAACAGTTACATTAACTTGGAATTTCACCAACAAACTGGGAGGTTCATTCGGTATTTTATATCCTTCCATGCATGTATAGATGGGTTCAACCATTGTCGGCCGTTACTTTTCTTGGATGGCACGTTTTTGAAAGGCAGATTCGAGGGGAATTTGTTAGCTGCTACCGCGAAAGATGGCAATAAAGGTGACATATCAAATTTTTTCCCTTATTTTGTACTAAAAAAAAATTTGTCACATTTTAGTTTCGATTATATTTTATGAATCTTTTACATATATATGTACTGCACGGAAGCTTTCAGATGTGTACTCCACGATGTGTACTCCAAATATGGCTTTGTCTACTATTTTTTGCAGGGTTGTTTCCGGTGGCCTTCGCAATTATTGACTTTGAAAATCAACAAAATTGGGAGTGGTTTTTACGGAATCTTAAAGAAGTCGTGGGTGACAAGCGTACATTGACGTTCGTATCCAATCGTCACGCGGGTCTTTTGCAATCTATGCCAATTATTTTCCCTTCAGTACATAACGCATTTTGTTTTCTACATCTTCAAATGAATTTGAGAGACTGAATGAAATACGTTAATGCATCTCGTAAAGTTGGGTTGATGTGGAAGCTCCGAAAATGTGTTTATGCGCCTACTATACCATCTTTTAATCAGAAAATAGAGGTGTTAAAAGAGTGTAGCCCGGCTGTGATTGAAAACTTCTTGAAAGACTTGCATCCATCCCACTGGGCTAATGCGTATTTCATGTAAGTTTGATTGTACTCGTTTTGCATAGTACTTTAATGGCTTCATTTTTTTTCAATTCATTATATACGCTAACATGCTTAGCAGTTTGTTTTTTTTTAAAATAAATTCGTGTTCAATTTTACTATCCCTTTTCAGGGGGCAACATTACGGTGAGATGTGATCGAGCGCAGCTGAATCTTTTAACAACTGGATACGGGAGGTGCGTCATCTTCCAATTACTAGGTTGGTCGACATGGTTAGGAGTCAAATAATGGAACAAATGGCGGAGCGTAGAGTCAAGGCAAGGGAGTGAACCGGCGTATTATGCCCCGAAAATGGAGAAGAAATTGGTCACAACGTATAATGACAGTAGGGGTTGGAGTGTTAGTCAGGCTGATGACAACGTTTACGAGGTGCACAGTCAGCCCTCTGTTTTGGTTGATGTGGCAAGGCGATCGTGTTCATGTTTCCAGTGGCAGTTGAATAGGTTTCCGTGTTCTCATGCTGTTGTCGCCTTCCGTAATAGTGGACGGAATATATACGATTCTATTGAAACGTACTATCGTATTGACGAATTCCAAGCTTCGTATAGCGGAACAATATTTCCGATTCCAACTGTTGAGAAGCCGGCATTTACGCCTAATGATTTTATGATAGCGCCCCCAAAGGTGAAGCGTCTGCCTGGCAGGCCGAAACGTAAATGAATTCCGTCAAAGGGTGAGGTTGTGCAACGGATCCGTTGTGGTCGGTGTGGAAAAATTGGCAACCACAATAGGAAGACATGCAAGGAGCCAATTTAGTCATGTCATAACAAGTGTATTTCCTGTGTCGGTTTGTGGGTGTTTTCCCTATTCATTGAACTTCGTACATTTTCTCTTTTTTTACAACATTGTTTCCCGTTGATTTAAATTCGGACATCACAACGTTTTCATGATGTGATAACTAAATATGGATCCTGTTTATTTAACATTTCGATTAAATTTTGCAAAACCACATTAGCCAACACCATTTTCTTTTCTCACCAATAACTACGATGTGTGCTGTGCATTTACCATTACACCCAATTCTAATACATTAAGGGGTACTTACCAATCAGTCCTATTAACCAGACTTATTTACCTACAGGTCCTAACTAATAAATTTAACACTATAAAAATAAGAGATTGATAAATTTATCACTATAAATTTATTCATAAAAACAAAGAGACTGATAAATTTATTCATAAAAATAAAAGACTGATAAATTTATCTTTATTACTTAATAAATTTATCAATAGGACTTAATGGATAATAAGTCTCAAAAGTAGCACCTATTGGTAGTTTACCCATACATTAATATGTTATACACATTTTTTTGCTTGTTCGTGGTGCTTCACAGATCACATGAAAAGTACATGTATTATGCATCACGTTAACAATTAAAATGTTTTCCAACTAAATTTTGCCAGCAAAAAATTCCACACATTTTCAAACACAAACCTGTCAACTTCAATGTAGCATCCTATATTTTAATTTCTGGGTTCAACACCATCCCCTCCCTAAACACGATGACCACGCTGCAAACCTCATTAATACAAAAACACTTACGTTTAAATGACCATACATTACATTATGCAAATACACACTTACGTAACTCAATACGAATGACGATACTTCCAATTACTACCCTGTCCATGTCATCCAATTGAAACACTTAAATACATTCAACTACACAATCAACCCTAACCACACAACGACTGCATTAACTACTACACATTAAACTACACCGCCTTTGTGATATCCTACGTAAAAAAAAATTCCCAAAACAACTACACACATTAACCCAAAGCGAACCACACTACTTATTGTCCAGCATATCTAACACATACACATTACAATATGTCAAACCCAAACATAACGTCATTCACAAACACAATGTAACGAAACACGCACAAAATTAATGAACATTAGCAACCCTGCCAAAAAAAAAACCATCACGTTTTTGCCCCCTATTTTTTTAATGTTGCTGTACGAAATGTTTTGTTTTTCTCCAATAGCAGTCACGTAGCTAGTGGACCATCAAAAAATCACTTACACATAATCAAACAGTTCCATGTTCAACAAAAAAACCAAAACAAAACTTTAAGCTAATTTATGCATTTCCACCAAATCAGTCAGGGCAGAGGCCGATTTCGGAGCCCTCTCTGTGGATCATTGATGAATGCCTTAACCATTTCTGCTCTAAACGCACTGGTTGTCATCCTATCCATTGAACCTTCAACCTCCACGTTATTTGCGTATTGCCGCATGATAAAGCATACCATAACAGCGCAATCTGGTCTGCCAATTGGCAACACGTGAACACGTTAATCAACATTACCAAACCAAATATATAACTTAACAGACAATAGAACAAATTTAAACTGGAGTTCAAATTTCAACATACGATTCCGGGTGTTGTTGAGGACAATCACCCAAAGCCTCCAACGGTCCGTCGATATTCTCTGATGTCACACCCACAACCGATTGCACTTTTTCTAGTACCCATTTTGTGTAATCGACGACCCACTGTTTCTGTGTTAACATGACCCAATCAGTCACACAAAACACACCCTATCACCTTATACGCAACGCACGCACACCCGACACATACATGTAATTACCATTCACTTGTACTTACCACTTTCACCGCCTTAGCAAAATGATCATCTCGGCTGCCTCTACGCGTTTTGATTGAATTGTAGTGTGTCCATGTCCCCGAGTCTGAATCGTACACCATGGTCGTCCAATGATTCGCATAGTATATAGGGTAATGGACGTATCTGCACCCAGATGCAGCAGCCACGTGCACGTTCAGGTAACGGTCCTTAGACGTTACGCTTGGGTTCCTCATCATATCCTAGGAAAAAATTACAAACCAAGCAAAACCCACAACTCCACTGCCCCATTGTCCTAAAACAATTACACAAAATTAACAAACAATGTAACACTACTCATAATAACATATACATACCGAACACACACTACTATGGAAGGAAGATTTGCTGAAATTAGCACAATTAACAGCCGATACGTTCTGTGAACCTTTTAAAATTTCAGCATATGCGTCAATAACCTAGCAACACAAATTATTCACAAGTTCCAATTACATTAGTCGTACAGAACGATGCGCATAACCTTCTATTTTTTAACGTAACCCATGTCAATGGTCTAAGTGGTGACGTTCTCATATCGACAATAGCATATCATACTTACATTCCCGGCAGTTGCCTCCCCTTGCACAAGCGGCTGGATGTCTTTGAAACTAACGTGCACACCATAATCTGCTGCACTCCATATCACAGCTCTACACCAAATCACAATCACATAAGTACAATTCAAATGTAATAAACAATTTCACAAAAAAACACAACAACTAAAATACCGAACGAGTACGTTACCCGTCCTCTTCAAATGTGTACACCACCTGCAACAGCTTCTGTTCATCTTCAGCCAACAATTTTCAAACCGAATACCGATTTTCATTCCAAATCCAGCCTATGTTTTACGCTCTCCCTCATCGTCTTCAATGTTAATTACATCCTCATTTGTGTTTTTGCCTATATTGCCCTTATCTTTTGACTGTTTGCAACGCTTGACCAACCCAGGATACTCGTAATCCTGTAACCTCTACTCCCACCTAGCTTTGCTCTTCACACGCCGCACCAATGATGTGATGTTTGGTTCCATAATATTCACAAAGTCTATTACCCTGCCCACCACATCGGTGCTTGGCCGATCAAGAAATGTTTAATGTTCGAATTGTTTGCTATTGCGGCTGCGTTACTTGTGCCATCAGAATTGCATTTACCTTTTTCCTCTGTTGGACTCTATACCCCAGCACGTAACGTTGACCCTTGATTTACAACTCCATCCTTTCTCCCCACCATAACGTTGTGGCCACCAACAACGATATTAACTACATCGACATCGACATTACCTGATTCGTTCAATTCACAACTGTTACCTACGACATTGGCCGTGTTATTCACCGGACCATCCATCCGGTTTTCATTACAACACTGTGCAGTGAACTCACACCCACCCCGTTGGTCTGATGATATGCCATAACTTTTAGTTGTGTTCCTAGCCAGCTGCATTACCTCGTGCGCCTCGTACTCGTCAACCTGGTCGTCCAACCGTGCTATTGTTGTTTTCATCTCCAACAGGAGGGCATTCAAACGTGCAATTTTAGTATTTTTCAAACTGATGACAGTATCGAACCCCATACACAAATTTACAGCTTGTGAACTAATTGCGTGCTCTATGCTCGTAACCTTACATTCAAGTTCACGCACACGTTCCGATTTCTGCCTCAATTCTTCCTCCAACTCTGCTACTCTGTCACGCGCTTCACTCATTTTATTGCTACCACTGACTGCTTTCGAATCTGCATCCTTAGCTGGTTGCATGGTTGACAAATCCAGCAGATCTGGGAACAATACTGGCCACCCTTCACCCCCTACAACCGTGCCCAATCCACGCTTCGTAACAAACTTACTGCCTCCACCGTCTGTGTCTGCCTCGTCCGTCATTCCGTCTTTCTCAACATGGACCCCTGCAGATGAGTCCACTCCCCAACAGTTAAAACTTGGCTCCACAACATCAGCAACAACATCTTTATGTGACACACCAACATGCACCGACACTGGTTGTACGTCCAGCACTTTGCCTTCTATCCTCCTACATTCACCACTAACTAATGTCATACCTATTTTGTACCATTCAATAATTGCCCCCTCCAGTTTACCGCACCTCACTTGCCAAACACGTCACAAAATTGTAACACGTATTATCTAATAAAACCATATAAATCATCCTCCCGTGTCATACCTCAAATTGTCCTCCGCGAGTCAAGTCGACCCCTTTCATTTTGGTTGTCAAAGTTGTAATGTTCCATTTGCAGAACTGTGGCAGCACATTGTGTCATTCTAGCTCGATGAAGTTGGTGTGTTCATATAAAAAAAACTACAGTACATTGCAAACACATTCATGAACACGACATACTAACAAACTAATACAAACATGACATTAACTAAAAAATTAGTACATTTAAAAAATGACACATTAACTTACGAGTAAAACGACAACACATCCGGTTACCCTTTTCGGCTGATCATGAAACTCGTTCAGTGATGCAATTAATGCGACACGTATTGCAGCAGCCCAATCATACAACTGTATCGTACTTAGTTTGTCAATAACTCGGACAAACGCCCACCCGATAGACTCTCCGGTCGTTGTAAAAAATAGTTTCGCACATATATATAACGACAGCAGCTTCACGACGTCTTCCTCGTCATTACGACTATTTCCCTGTAATGCATCATCCAATAGTTCTTTAATTTTTTTGCACGATATCCTCTCCACAATATTGTAGCGACGCTGAATAAAATCAGACGGTGGCCTCGACCCATGAGCTAAATCAAGCTAGTCCACGCCGCACTGAATACCAAAAACGAGTTGAATATGGCTTCAACGCAATGGAACGCCTTTCCCCCCGATGTAGAATTTTCATTCTCAGGATTGTATGTCTGCAGTATTCGGAACACTATCTCATCGCATTTTTTATATGCATTCGGCGACAAGTTGTGTTTGTGGATGGAATTAATCATTACCCAAAATGGTGTTCTTCGCAGTTGTCGTTCATGGGCTTCTCTCAAATTTATTTCTAACACGGTTTTGATAACCCCGTTTATATTAGAACGATACGCTAGACGCGCAGTGTCAACTACTATTTTCTTCATTACATGGACATTCTGTTTTTTCCCCTTGAATGGTATCTTCTCCTGTCTTTTCACAACAATCGGTTTTGACGTAAAATCAGAATCGCCCACGTCACGTGCCACACCACCACATTTTTTCCGCGGCGACTGCCTCAAAATCACCCCTGCACAAATAACAAACAGCACTGAGAACGAAAACAGCCCAGAGTTGCACAACAAAACACGTACATTCTACACTGCGACATTGCCATAATCAACAACAATATGAACATAGAGACATTAACATTGTCCACCCAATATAACATCGTACCCAACACCCCATAGTTGCACAACAAAACACGTACATTCTACAATGTGACATTGCCATAATCAACAACATCATGACAACAGAGATGTTAACATTGTCCACCCAATATAACATCGTCCCCAACATCGTACCCAACATTTGTGACATTGCCATAATCAACAACACCATGAACACAAACACATTAACATTGTCCACCCGATATAACATCGTACCCAACATCGTACCCACCACCCCAGAGTTGCACAACAAAACACGTACATTCTACAATGTGACATTGCCATAATCAACAACATCATGAAAACAGAGACATTAACATTGTCCACCCAACATAACATCGACCCCAACATCGTACCCAACATCATCATACAACCAAATATAACATCCCACAAACACACACCCACAACCAATTTCAAACATAAACAACCAACTTAAACACTAGCCAACATGCCCACTGAGACTCAGTAACAACATTCTCATTCCACCAAAACCACAACTCCTCTCAAAAAACAAAACAACAACAGCAACATTACAACCCCACAATACTGTTCTCCGTATCAAACAAAACAACTTCAAAAATAAAAAACAAAACGGTCAAAAGAAACATACCTCCACTCCTTGCTGTCATTCTTAGACGTCCTCTCACGTAACACCGCCTTCCAATCCGCAGTAAACCTCATCGCAAACGCAGTCCGATATCGAAGTGTATGAGGCCTTCTCGCTTCAACCCCAATGTATTCCCACTGAATGTCACCACCACAACGTTGACAAATTAATTCAAATTAGGGTTTCCGTAATGTAGTGTTACCTTGCCCCAAACAGATTTGCCTTTCCGATTTTGGATGTAGATTTCCTTCTGAAAATCCCAAATCTTTCCTTCAAATCAAACCTCACCACCGTGGAATAAGGAACTAGTAATACAACAGCATACGAAACTGCTGACCTATTTCTGTAATTTCACATTATTAAATTACCAAGCTTGCCCATTAATCTTACCACTCACGAGTACAATGCATATGCCCTCAATGGTCAATTCCCTTACAATGGGACTGTTCGGTTTATAAGAAAACATTTGGGACTAAACAGTGTATAAGTTGTTAATTTGAAATTTATTGGTGCATCATCCTTAAACTTATTGATTTATAAAGAGTAAAACTAGAGATTCAGAATAATTCAACATAATTTTTTTGTTAAAAAAATAGTACATAGTCAAATTCATTTTAAATGTGAATCATATCATATAAAAACTAAATATAGACCGCATATGAATTTGGAGCTCTAACTTTATTGTAAAAGTTATGGTCATAAAAACACAAATGCCTCATTTACGAGTATAGAGGGAGATAAGAAGACTAGACAAAATTAAATGGTCATCCTCTTCATTTAACATATGAGTTAGAGATTTGTCATTCTTTTTTGAAATTATAACACCTCGTCAAATTCTAAAATAAACAGTCTATAACTATTATGTCACTATAAATGTTAGAACTTTCTTAATCGTTCTTCAATTTAAAATAAAAGAAATCATCTTTTAGCCAAAAGAATAAAGAAGTGCGCATTTTGCTACAATTATACATGTACAGTTTATCAGAAGCACTACACGGTCATCTGTTGCAAAGGAATTTCTGAAGAAGAATAAAAATCAAAACAAGAATATTGTAAGGACAAGATTAAAAAATGAAAACTAGTCAAGTCAATATGCACCATTTTTCTAATCTCTGTTGGCCCAATAATCAGAATCCATAATGAGTGGGTAGAGATCAGCAACAGATGTAGAAGCAGTCCATGGCCCGTCATTCGACATACTGTGAATTTGGTTGTCATTCGAGTTTGTTTCATGGCTTTGTTGCAGCTCAATCATCATTTCCTTCGGTTCCATCTTACCGCTTGAGACCATTGAATCTGAAACCAACTCCTCAGTGACTGTCCTGCTTTCAAGCATGCTTAGAACTGAAGACATACTAGGTCTAACTACGGGGGAGACATTAATGCACAAGAGAGCAACATCAATCATCGCCACAACCTCCTTTTTGTTAAAGTCTGATCCCAACCTTGGATCCACTAGCTCCATCAAATTCCCCTCCTGCTTCAACACACGTGCCTACAGAGAAACATATTGCCACATTAGAAATCAAAAGTATCAACATGTATGCACAGTGATCGGAATTCAAGGACCCTAAGATTTGTTGTTCAATAAAGACAAAAAACTTGATAAAGGGTCTGAGTTCCAACAATGTAGACATCATTATAATTTTTTTGTTTACATGCCGACTAGTTTAAGAAGATTGCATGCTATGTAATTTCAATAATAAGTATATATATATATATTATTAATCTGCCTAGCATTTTGATTTAAATTGTTCTAAACATCAGGCTCAACTTGATAGATAAAAAGGAGATATGGGAGTAACAACCAATGCAAGAAAGAAAGGTATTCAACTTTACCCAATCAAGAATATAAAAACAGTCCTCCTTTGGCCTGTGACCAGTGTTACTTTTCCCACTGACAATTTCTAATGCGACAATTCCAAAACTGTAAACGTCTGCTTTGTCAGTTAAGTAACCATGCATTGCATATTCAGGCGCCATATATCCACTGCATATCAAAATTATTTCGTCACATTTTCCATATGAATGATATATATTAAGATTGCGTAAAAATAAAACTGTAACGACGAGAAATATGATAATAATGATAACGACATAATAACATCAATAACCCATTGATTATGAACCAAAGAACAAGCACTTACTAAGTTCCAGCAATTCTGGTGCTTATGTGAGTATTATCCTCTTCATCAAGTTTTGGCCAGACCAAAGTCGGATATCTTAGGGTTGAGATTCTGATCAAGCAGAACATTTGTGGACTTGATGTCTCTGTGGACAATCTTAATTCTTGACTCTTCGTGGAGAAAAGCCAAACCTTTAGCTATACCAATGCAGATCTTGTACCTTGTTGGCCAATCTAAGTTCAATTGGAATTCTTCTGGGCCTTCAAATAACCAGATTAACAAGCACAAAGAATTTCTAGTCAGCTAAATTGTGCGTGTTAAAAAAGTCCACGTGTACAGATGTTTTGATATGAAAAGAAGTTGAATAAAGCTTTGAAGTTTACCGAACAAAGCACGAGCAAGGCTATTATTTTCCATGTATTCGTATATTAGCAACAATTCATTTCCTTCAATACAACATCCATACAGCTTTACGAGATGAGGGTGTTGCAGAGCAGAAATCATTCCTATTTCATTCACAAACTCACGATTTCCTTGCTTTGATTTGGAAGAAAGTTTCTTTACAGCGATTAGGTTGCCATCTGATAGAAGTCCCTAGAATTTAAGATACAATGTGGGGGCTATTCACATTAGAAGAATTTTAATGAAAAAAGATGCATTACAATAGTTTGAATGAGATGATAAAACTGGCGATGCAATCCATGTGTACCTTATAAACATAACCAAAACCACCTTCTCCAATCTTATTAGCAGCATCAAAATTGTTTGTGGCAGCTTTAATTTGCCTCAAGGTAAATGAACCAGTCATCAGATCTAAACCCCTTAGATCTGTGGAAGAAGCCAAGTAAGATAAGAAGAATTTTTGGGAAAAATATATATAATATTCTTCGTATTTTGAGACAGATTCATTTAAACACTAAATCCACACAGAGTTAAATGTATGTGCCTGGATTGCCAGCAAATAGTAAATCAAGCCATTTCTTGCAGCATGAAGTGTTGAGCAGTCTGATATCTAAATAATATTTGACACAACAAATATTTTTTTTGTACAAGAGATGAATGAAGACATTACTATGAGGTTGCATAGCACTCACATGGATAAAGGAGTCTATAAATATATATATATATATTAAATTAGAAAGATGAAAATGACAACGACAATGACAAAAAAATTTGCTATTTACTACAATTATAGGGTTTGCAGATACCTTGTTCCATTGTATCTTTGTGTCGTAGACACCTCTCCACAAAGGATACCCAGAAGATGATTAGAAAAATAACAACTGCAGCCACAATCCCAACCACAGCACCCACAGATACACTATTTCTAGTTTCTGAAGGTGGTACAAAATCTGCATGGATAAAAACAGAAATACCAATGAAATGATTATTATGAGGTGATCAACACTAAAACGCAACAAATTGACAAGAAACAAATGAATTGATCACAACTAATATTTTAAATTCGGTGGTGCTACATGCACCAATTAATGTACAAACTAGTGTACCAACTAGTGTTATGTTATTATTATTGACCCCACCTATTATACAAATTACAAATATCCAAAACCTCTAAAATTATGCCACATCATCTGTTAGAATACTAATTAGTACATTAATTGGTACATATAACATTATTCTTTTAAATTACAATCACCTTGTTTTTTTGATCGATTTTCTGAAAATTGATTTTGTTTTTAGTGAATTTTTTTAATATTTTAAGTACATTTTTTACTTTTTAGATGCACCTAACCTAAATGTATCTAAAAGGTAAATATTTATAAAAAAAAAATAATAAATACACAAGAATACGAAAATTTACTCAATTTTTGTATTTTTTTATATTTAGTGAATTTTTTAATTTTTTTTTACAAATATATACTTCTTAGTGTATTTATATTAGTTATATTTAAAAACTAAAAAAATTGCTTAAAATATTAAAAAATTCGGTGAAAAAAAAAAAAAAAATGAAAAACAAAAAACTTAATTTTCAAAAAGAGGATAAAACCAAACAAGCTGAATATTTTTACTTTCTACATGGAGTTCAAATTTTTTGGACATTGACCCTTGAGATGTTCAATGCATTTCAAAAGACTTACAAGTTACAAAACCCTATTAGCCTGAATTCTATTCAACACTCAGTTCTATTTTTACTGTTTTGGCAAATTTGAAACACGGTAATACCAATAAATAAATAAATAATTTGAAACAGGGTGGAACCTCCTATTACAATAAACTAAATGTCTGCTAAAGAAATGCCTTGAAACCATTTACCCAAACCAAACACTTAAATGTAAATTATTTGGTTCAAAGTAAGATGACATAAATGAAACAACATGCAAAGGGGTCATAAGCTCTATAAATTTGTAAGTTCCTGTTCCTGCAGAACATCATTTTTGTGCGCCAGCTTCTAAGATATTTTATCTTACAAAAGAAAAAAATGCTCTTTAACAGAGCATCACAACAAAAGAAAACATATCCGCTCGCATTATAAAACGGAAAATATCCATTTGTATTATGCTTTTCTTAACTAATTCTAAAGGCTAATGTTCCAAAAACAACATAAATATGAACAGTGGCGGGAATTTTTATAGATAGAGCCACTTCACAAGTTTGAATTTTTTATTATTGGTGTTTTATTGTCTTTAGGATTTTTTTTTTCATATTTTAGTCCAATTTTTTTTTTTTTTTTTTTTTTTTTTTTTTTTTTTAAATGCACATAATCTAGATATACTTAAAATGTAAAATATTTGTGAAAAAATCTAAAAAAAATTCAGAAACTGTATTAATAATATTTTACTTTTTAAATGTATCTAGATTAAGTGGATCTAAAAAGTAAAATAATTTAGTTAAAATATTTAAAAAGTTCACTAAAGATAA
Source organism: Camellia japonica (assembly GCA_030407325.1). Lineage (NCBI taxonomy): Eukaryota > Viridiplantae > Streptophyta > Magnoliopsida > Ericales > Theaceae > Camellia > Camellia japonica. The sequence goes on along the minus strand of JAPPVO010000032.1, from coordinate 24,405,750 downwards.
AAAAAAAATATGAATGAAAAATATAAAAACTCAAAAAATATTTTTATAAACACCTAATCAAATATAGTGATTTAAACTTATCAAACAATAGGTCTTTAATGGGTGTGGATCAAAATTTGATGGGGTCCCTTAATTTTTCAATGAAATTAAACGACATGAAATAAAATATTAACAATATAATTTATTTATTTATTTTAAACCATGATGGGGTCATGGGACCCCATCAACATCCATGTGGAGACGCCACTGAATATGATTGTGTTCTTTTATGTACTTCGTGGTAATTGAGTGATCACCAAAAGATGACAATTCTAACACTGAATTGAGTCATTTCTTTGATGTCCCAAACATCTGAAAACAAAAAGCAATGTAAAGAAAAAAAATTCCATGATATTATGGAAAATCAAAACAGACTCGTAATAATAATGAAATGAGAAATGATTCCAGTTCCACAGAGTTTCGATTAGTCCACCATGAAACAGGACTGGCACCATCTGAGTCGATAGCCTTAACCACAATGAAACTGTAACAAAAAAATGTGAAAGCATTTTCTGTCCAACCATGACATGAGAAACTACATCTTCCAGGTTCACAGATATAGCCGAAATTAGAGACCATATACTCCTTTGTCAGGGATAGCAGTTGTCCCTTTCCCAGCCCAATAGAAACGTATCTTCAATGTCGTATCAGTCACAAGCGCAGTAAAACTTTTTATGATTTCCTTTACCAACCCCACCTGCTTCATTCTCAATGTTGAAATTCTTTAGCACTTGCTTTCCCTGCAAGAATTTCCTTACAAAATCGTGATGTTGCTCGATATGAAAAATAAAATAACAAATTGCATGGAAATCATTTCTTCTTAACCATCATAGCCACCATGATCCCATTCACTTCAACATCACCCATTTACAAATAACAACAGAAAAAAAAAACCCCCCCAAAAAAAAGAAAGAAAAAGAACCAAGGAAACCTTTCTACATAAATGGTTAGTAGTATATTGCAAAAATCTACCTGAATGTAAACATCAAATATACGCCTTCCAAGGCTGCTATATGTTTTGTCATCAGTAAACATGATTTCCGCAAAGTGAAGATTTACTGTGTAGCTTCCATTTAGTAGACAAAAACCATAATAAGTCAGAGATATAGGAGAAAGTCGTGCATCCACATACAAATCGGAATCCTTCATGGAGAGCCTTGAAGTATTTGTGCAGATAAAGAAATCTGAGTTGCTGGTATCCAAGAAGTAACCAGTGCTGCTAAATGCCCAGTTAGTTCCACTTAAGAAGAACCTTGAAGGCCCAACTGAATCTGTATCAGCTTCATATTTGGTATTTCCATCAAGAGTTACTTCTTTACCACCACAATTTTATGGAAGGAATACCAATCTGACACCCAAAAAAAAAAAAAATTTAAGAAGAAGAAGATTATCCCATCATTAAATACAGATAAACAACAAAAATATATTTATCTAAAAAATATATATTTTTAATATTATCTAATATATATTATACCTTTTGTGTCCTAGCTGTGTCCATATTTACTGTTTAGGATTTTTTCATGTACCATATTCATGTTTTGTCATGTGTGTCCCTTGTCTGTGCCTATGCTACTTAAAGCTTTCTATAATAGTTCATGACAGTAATAAATGACCAGAGAAATCAAACCAAATAGCAATGCAAAGGGAAAACAAAATTTTAACTTACTTTGTGGGCACTGAAAGCTTCTCAAGCAGGACACAATTACCACTGGCACAACAATGTGAGATCATGATCTAGTCAGCATCATGTCATACCATAAAATGATTTATAACAAAACCAAACTAAGTTTTGTATCTCAATCAAGTGGGGTCATAATATGAGTTTAACAAGAACATAATTTGAAGCAATGCACAAATGGATTATGAAAGCAACAGAAATTATGATGAAGGTGCTTACAAAGGTTAACAACTTACGATGTATTACCCGTTGAAGAGCTTCAAATAAGTTCCTGCATAAAAATACGAGAATGAAAAGTTCAGAGAAGATTTTGGAGAAATGATATAATTCTAAGTTGTAAGTAATCTTACACAGTCCTTTGTTGACAACTTGGGCCAACGAGCTAAAGTTGTTATAGGAAAGATCACTGCATGGAGAATTCACACCATGATTCATCCCAGGCTTGAATATAACATGAGATAAGAACTATATTTCATCCATTTTAGTTGATGACATGATTGACAAGGGAACAATAATAATTCTAAGTTGTAACAATTTTACCTCAGCCTTCTATGTGGGTACTTATTATTTTCCACTCAGCTTAACTAATAACTTGGATTGGTACATGGGCAGTGCAATAAACCACTTGAAGTCTTAATTGCTAATATCCACCATTCTAATCTAAGAAAAGGCTATGATCTATCCATGGCTTCTAATACTTAGGTGGCCATATTGGATTTTATTTAGTTAATTATGAGAAAGAGAATAAAAGGGAAAATCTTTTCACCCCATGCTAGAGGCCTGTCTAAAGATGGTACAATCAGATTATCAACTTCCAAGAATGATTGGTTCTTAAAGTCATACTCTTTTGTAGAGACAATACAATACAAATGAAAAATATTCACATTATCTTCCAGACCGCTGGTTCCCACAATTAAAATGAGGACTTCTTCATCCAGAGAGTTTCACAAGGTTCAAGAAGTAATAGAGGCCCATGAAGAAAATGAAACACAAAAAATAAAAATTGAACCAACATCTGCATCAAACAAATACATAGATAAAATTTAATGTCAAAGAATAATGAAGTGTACTTCAAGAGAGCCACAGAAAATTCAATGCCAAGGAATGCAGTCAATCAATAAATGACTAGAACCATAAGCAATCAATAATCTACAAGTGTAATCACAACGTGAATAATGGATTAATTAATGCCCATGAAAACCAACAGAGAAGGCACTCTATGGCTTTAGAAGATAACTTACATGTTTTCTCCATTTTGCAAAATCCAATCAGGCACGGGTCCACTTAGTAAGTTCCGGTTAAATAACTAAACAAATCCAATATCACTGAATTAGTTACTGATAATCATATTCCTCTCCTTTGAGTGAGGAACATGGTCAGGTAAGAAGAGAGTAGAGAACATCTATTGTGAGTAACAAGCTTCTTTGTGACCTTTGCAGGTTTAATTCATTAAAGTAAGAGTTGGTTTGTCTTTTGAAATAACTCAAATGAAAGAATTATCCTAATTCACATCAAAGGAAATACAATTTAAAACCTAGCTATTCTCCATTTGTTGTAGAGGCAGGACAGGAAAGGTTCTTTCTTATTTTATCTTTTGCAGAGCAAAGTAGGAATTTCTAAATACTTTCTTATTACACAAAGTTGGATATCTCTCAGGAGGCTTACAAGCCACCTATTTGTCTATTTCTTGCCTCCTGGTATAGGACAATGTGATAATACAAGACTTTTAGGCCAAATGATGGTACGGTGGTCCTGCTTTACAACTAAAATCTCTCACTGGTTTCATAACCAAGAGGTGAAAGGATCTGAAAAGCAAGGAGATTTGGCCATTAGCTTGGCCTCATATTTAGCTTATTTCAGGCTGCTAATTATGTAGATTCCACTTGATCAATTTAATGTGTTACTTTTTAAGTTTGATTGGTTGCTTTGGGCCACTGATCGGTTCTCTACTTCAACATCCCTTTATGGGACAATTTAAGCAGTTTGGTCAGCTCTAACCATACTGCAGGCAAGTAAAAATTGGCAACCAAAACTTAGAAAATAGTATGAGATGTCGGTGTACATACATGTAGTTTGTTTTTAACAGACTAACAAAGCTGCTTGGAATTTCTCCACTTAACTTGTTGAAGCTGAGATCTCTGCAAGAGAAATAATAGATAAGTAGATTTCAAAATGACTTCTTTCTTCTTTTTTCTTATTTAACAGCTGTCAAAAACCAAAAACAGATAATCAGTACAATGAATTGAAGTTTCAAAACAACAGAAGTAAATTTTTTTACAGTGTAATAGTGTCTAAGGTGAACTCAAATTCTCATGAAGTTGTGATAACTTTCAGACTCTTCCAAATGAGAAGTGTTTGTTGTCATCTTTAAAGATTCACAGTTCATCAGTTGCCTACTGTTTTTGCTTTGTACTTTATACGAGAATTGTCACAAATGGAGTGGGATGAACAGTCTACCAACACATGGTGATGAACTGAGATATTTGACAACATAAAATTATTTGTCGCATCACTACGCATGTAGATAAGGGGGAAAAGGTATAAATCTACTAACAAGGTTTTCAAATTTGTCATCGGCCCAAGATATTCAGGTAATGGTCCAATAATATTGCAACTCCTCAAAATCCTGCAATGCAATCAAATACACACCAGTTCAAGTCAACAAGAAAGATTGGTACATTGTTCAAAAGAGAGCTCTAAAGAAGGAATCAACTTACAGTACTTTAAGGTTTGTCAAATTATTAAGGGGAAAAGTTGATTGGGTTCCATTTAAGTCACTTATTCTCCTGCATTTTTAATTCAGCTAAGAACAGCATCATTAAACATAGACAACTATAAAATGAGTAAACGCTCAGGGATTACAAAGTTTTACTAACAAGTCAGACAATTTTGTCAAAAAAGCAATGCCAGGAGGAATTGGACCATCTAAACCACTACCCTGAATCACTCTGCACACCAGAATTTCAAATGAAAAAATGGTCAATATAAAATTCTAACATTAAACAACAACTGAATATATCAAAAGAGGTCAAGCTCTCACAAATTTTCAAGATTCGTCCAATTTTGGATGTAATTGGGTATGTTTCCAGTAAAGCTGTTGTCACCAATCCGACTGCATTAATGTAACTAATTTAATGAATGTCACTTAAATGGAAAAGTGGAGAACAAATTCAAGAATATTAAAATCACCCATAAAAAATAAAATAAAAAATAAAAAACTTACAAGCTCTTCAAAGTGTTTAGGTTTGCCAGTGTTCCCGGAAGCTCCCCAGTAAAATTGTTTGAGGTCAAAAATCTTCCACAACAAAATGCAGTCACGAATCAAGACTCAACCAATGAATTAATTAATCTTAAACTGTAGTGCTACGGAACAATTACTCTAAAAACTGACAAAGTAATGCTGTGCAAACAAATGTGTGTGTGTGTGTGCACGCGCGCAAAATGATGCGCATTGTGGGCCTATCACTTCAAAATAAAGAAACCACCAAGATGTCACTTCCACATCATTCTGGTGGAAGATTTTGCATGAATTTTCTGTAAGAGTAGCTTTTTCCAAACTTAAATTTGTTAAGAGATGCATGCATATGACAACAATTTGCAAGGCTATTTCCAAGAGTATCATCTCCTGAACACGCCATTGGCGTGAACAAAGTTACATAATATTAGGACCATGACATGATTCAAGCACAAAACCGAGCTGCTCGCCGATATCAAACAGTTGAAATATGCCAAAACAGTAGGAACTTGTAAATGATTGGAAATTTTAAAATATATATATATATAGCAAAATAACAAAAGGGTTCTCACAGTTTCTGTATGCGAGGAAGACTCCCAAGCTCTGGAGGGATAACTCCTGACAGTTGATTGAACTCTAGGGTTCTACAAACATCAAAATTCAAACTATTTACAACAAAATGATATCAAATTTTCATACCAGATCCAGGAAAGAAAAGGGTAATCAAAATTTTTACAGATTTGTAAGTGTGCTGATGTTTCCAAATTCTTTTGGGATTGAACCCGTTAATCGGTTCCCAAGTAGCGATCTGCAGTGACACCATTGGCTATCAGAAACTTAGAACAAGAAAATCTCCAATATAAAGTGTATAAATCTCTGTGTACTATGAAGCATAGGTACTTCGACAAACATGCCGTACCCATACTGTGTACTAATACTTCATATAATACTTTGACAAACATGTCGTACCCATAATACCCGATATGATACTTCTATATACAGTGGCGGAGCCACATGGTGCCTAGGGGGGTCACGTGGCCCCCCGAATTTTTTTTATTTTTTTTAATATATGTGTATATATAAAATTTTAAACAAAAATAATATTTAGAATAAAATGTCAAGGGCATTTTTAAATTTATGAAAACAATAGTGATTGTTTTTTTGAAAATAAAGTGATTACAACAAATTATATTTTTATGTATGAAAATTTTGTGAAAAAATCTCAATATAAAAGTAATATCCATCATTATTGATATGCAAATATAATTAATCTCATTATATATATGTAAAAATTACTCGAGTGTTAATTATATTTTCATGTGAAATTCACCCTTCATATGTTGCTTTATATTAGTTGGTGATATTATATGTCAATAATGACGTGATATCACTATTATATGAAATTTTTACTCAAATTTTGTAAAAATTTAATATATCTTACCAATATATAATTTATTTTAAAACATAAATATATAATTTTTTTACATTGTCTATGATACACTAGTTACACGCAATACTTTCTTTTCAATTTTACTCGAAATTAATTGTAAAATTTTATGTGAAATACTTTTGTAATAATTTATTTTAGTTTTAATACTTATTATTAATTCAAAAATTATAATTACCTTCTAATCATTGGTTATGGAAAAAAAATTAAAGTTGTAATCAATAAGTACCCCTTCTGATTTAATTTCCTGACTCAGCCACTATCTTTATATATACCGTGTACACAAAATAACTATCAAATTTTTCTTCTAGTTTTTTCCATATACAAAATGTACCTAGTCAAGTCAAAACAATATTTTCTTCTAATTCAAAGCTAAAATTAGTTTCATTGGACTTCATTATTTATCTATTTTAATGCCTAGTATAATTTTAAAATTAAACTATAATTTTTAAGTTATTTAATATAATGACACTTTCATGTTTTGGTATCAAATAATTTTTGCATTACTTTAAATTAAAAATAAATATTCCTTTACAAAGGTACCCACCACGTGTACTCTAATTTTTGTTTACATTTATCGTATCGAGTTACAATGCCCATACACATGCTTCATAGTATATATACATATATATATATATATAATTAGAGAGAGAGAGAGAGAGCCATACATGTTGACTAGTTGCATAGAACCCCATTCTGGGGAATAGTACCGTTAAGGTAGTTGCGAGTGAGATCACTGTAAGAATGAAAGAAATATATATAAATGATACAGATAAAATATCTTCCACTGATAGAATCGTAAAGAAATTAAGTACAGCGATGAGGAAATTAGGATTTTTTTTTTTTTGGGGAGAATTATACTCACATTTCTTGGAGTAAGGGAGCTTGATCACTCCGGCGGTAGCTTCCCGGGAAGACTCTGTGATTTGAGACTCTGCAATTTGCACAAGTGTTTCACTTATTTTATAGTCATAGCCCAGCTGCCCAAGCCCTTTTTAAGGCCCAGTTTAATATCTAAGGCCCAGTTTCACAATTTCTTTAGGCCTTGTTTGGCTAGAGGTTGTTTGGCTAAATTAGAAGACAAAATAAACTTAAAATAGCTAATAAAATCAAATGTTATGTTCAATTCATAATTATTTCACTTTTTTTTTTTTACAACTATCAAATACATTACAAAAATAAAAATAATAATAATTATCATCATAAACACAACTTTTTTAATTAAAATAGTCTATTTTCAATTGGATATATTCATAGTGATAGCCCAGCGGTCCAAGCCCTTTCTACGGCCCAGTTTCGCAATGACTAATAATTCCTTGGAACACACATTTTGGCTTTGTCTTGTTGTATTTTTATTATATATATATACATTACAATATACCATATTGGCATATGATTATCATTTGAGTTACATTAGCTTGTTATTCGTCATTATTAAAAAGAAAAACAAAATACAAGAAAATTAAAGCATAATGAATAGGGTTCACATACTGAGTGACTGTTTTGTAGTAAATTTTCGAGATAATTTTTAGGGCACTGTAAAATTAGTGTTAAATTATAATTACGAGTTATATTAGAGATTTATCAAAATTTTTATCAAAACTCTTACATAGTGTGGAACCCACACACATGTAGATTTGTGTGAGTCCTATATCCATATGAAAATTTGATTAAAATATTGGTATGTTATTTGAGATTTATAGCATTTTTTTTATAATTACAAAGTTACTTGCAGCTTAACCATTAGACAACTTACGTACTCGCCTAAAAATTTGTGCAAAATATATTCTCGTTTCTTTATATCTTTTCAACTAAAAAAATGTGTGCATACTTAATACTATATGGACAATACTTCTAACATTTGTTTTTTAAAAAAAAAAAAAAAAAAAAAAAAAAAAAAAAAAAAATTAAAACTGATGACATCATATTTAAGATTGATTGTACAAGTCACAAAAAATAAAAGATTAGTCATAGTAAAAAAAAAAAGTTTCACTTAAATTTTTTAAGTTATGCCTCAAATAAATTTGAGGAGGGTCTACTATTGTGTGACAAATTTTTAGACAACTATTGGGCACCGTAAATTATGTCATCATTTTTTTAAAATGTTATGTGTATAAAAAAATTCTACAAATATAATGAAAAAATCAATGTATGAAAGTTTTTGAAAAATAAAAAATGAATAAAAGAAAAAGGTAAGAAGATAACAATGCTAGGGGGTCACAAATTCTGTGACTCAAATGGCTCAAAACACAAAAAACGACGTCGTTTGGTGTAAAACGACGCAAAACAATATCGTTTTTGACAATTTCGGACCATTTGAACTACAAAATTTGTGGCCACCAAACATTTTCCGTAAAAAGATGGTGAGATAGAGAGACATACATGCTAACAATGTGGCAGAGTGTGTTATTATTGAAGGAGCAGTTACAGGTGACTGAATTCTCAAGACCTGATACTGGGTGTGGTGTGGCCCAACCATACTCTCCACTGCATGGATTTGCACTGAAATTCCAATTTGTCTTTCCCAATGTATTTGCAATTTGCTGTAAAGCTTGCACTGTAAAACTCAACAATTAAAATAGAAGAATCTTAATTGACTATGAATCTATGATCTTCATGTTTAAAGTACATCAAGAAACAAAGATTTCAAAAAATAAAAATAAAAATACAATTTATAATTCTTATAAGTTTTTGGTATAATTACATCAATCTCTTTTTTAAAAAAATTATGTTACATCAACTAATGCAGATAATATGCAGAACTTGTAAATTAAAATTTTTAAGAAGTCTAATATAATTATGTCTAACTTATAACGCTTGATATATTTTCTCCAAACTTTAAAAATGGTTAGTGTAATTTACCAAAGCATAATCAACAATCATATAAATTATTTTTGTTATGGAACATGAAGATGAGAAAATAAAATAGACACACAAATATATAATAATTTTACAATAAATTTATATTCACTAGTGAAATAGGTAGAATGAGTCTTACTATTAACAACTCTCGTATAAAAACTCATATCATTGTAATTCTAAAATCTCAAAGAACAAATCAAATCAAAATAGACCCAAATACAAATACTAAATCAAGACTATAGCTTGTGGAAGAAAATCTCATCATTAAAATGGAACATTTTATAAATTCTTAAGAACTATTACAATGTACAAACTTCAATTAGTACTTGAAAGTACAATGGTTTAGTTCATCACCCAATTATTTTATATATGCTTTTTTAAGTCGCCAACAAATAGGATCAAATTCAAGACACACCTATAAGCATATGTGGGCATTATATATATGAGAAAAGTTAGGAATTATGAAAAAAATTTCATGAAAATAATCATGAAAGATTTATGATCCTTAGATTACCTTGATTAATGTTGGTGCTTTATTCTAAGTATAATTCAAGAGTCACAAAACTTTCATGATTATTTTCATGAAAGATTTTCATGATATCTAATATTGCGTATATATATTCATACCTTCATCATTGGGGAGGAGAGTGGCTCCAGATGCAAAAGTTGCGAAGCAAATGAATCCAATAACTGAAGCGAGGATTGGGAAAGATCGTCATGATCATGATGCATAGGTCAAAGAGAGCTTCGTGTTTGAACACCGAGTGTATGTATAAATTCTCAACAGACGATGACTGTGAGATGCTTTAAATGAGTAAATATAATGTAGAGAGAGTCTCACTCACTCTTGGAGGTTTGTATTGATTGTGAGTTTAAATGTGTGAGAGAACAAACTGGACAAAGACTTTTGATTTTATTATTATCAGAGAGAGAGAGAGATTGAATGACACAAACATAATTCTATAATTATATCAAGAAACCAATTTCATATGGAAATGTGTGATGATGTGTCACCATCTACACTTATGAAGCATAGTTGACAAATTCTAACAATTTTTTAGTTTTTAAGTGGAATAAATTGTAGCTTGTTATCTATACTATATATTAAGCAAAAGGGATAATATCTATTACACATTATGAAGCATAGTTGACAAATTCTACAATTTTTTAGTTTTTAAGTGGAATAAATTGTAGCTTGCTATGCACGGGATAATTATAGATATTTATATTTGTTTTAGATTTTTTTAATATATAAATTATATTTTAATATTTTTTTCTTATCACTAACCATGTGTATGGGGGAAGTTGAAAAGGGTACTGCAGTACTATACACGAATTGTATCTATAATTATTTGTATAAGGGGATTTTAAATGTTGATCAGGGGATTTTGACCAAATCAATAATTGCAGGCATGTGGAAGATATGTGGATTGAAAAAAGTTAATAAATGCTAATCAAGGGATTTTGACCAAATCAATAAATGCTGATTTTTTTTTTAAATAAAAAATTAAAAAAATTCAGATTGGGATATTGAAGCTTCCATGGCCTTGGGGGTTAAAAAACCCCCTTTTGCTTAATATATAGTATAGATATAGATAGATAGATAGATATATCTTTTTCTTTTCTTTTATTTTGTTGTGGTTTCTATTCGGTATTTTTTATTTCAATTTATTTAAGATGGAGTTGTGGGTATCTTTTTTTTTTTAAATTTAATTTATCTGTGGTTTCATTTGTTTTTAATTATTATTATTTAGGTAATTATGATGTGAGTTAGATATGTAATAGACATGTGAGTTTTATTGATTTAAAATTTATTTAGATAAACTTTAAAGATTTTTTTTAGTTTTTTAGTTTTTTTTTGTGTATGTTATAATATAATATATAAAATATAGGTAGATATCTACAACTTTAATAGAAAATATTATCTGATTTTTTGGGGAAGAGAAAATGAATGCAAGTTTTTAATATTTTTTTTTTGAAAATTTATGAGAGATTAGGAGGGAGATTATGAAATATTTTTGTTATTAAAAAAACAAATCAGTCAATAGTTTTTTTTAATCTATTTTGTAAATTAAAAATCAATAATTTTAGAAAATGATGATTAATTTGTCCCATTAATAATTTAAAATTTTGATAGATATACATAAAAAAAAAACATAATTATATTATTAAATCAAAATTCCAATTTAGATGTTATATCTTTTTGAGATCTATAGCTAAATTCTTTTTTTTTTTTTTAATTTTTGTGTGTAACCATAGTGATGGGAGAAATTAAAAAGGGTGTTGCAATAATTATGAGAGAAGTCAAAAGGGATTGTGGTTGGGAAATGTCAATAAATGCTGAGGTTGGGTTGGGAGAATAAGTAAATGCTGAGATTTTTTTTTAAAATCAAAAAAATTAGAAAATTAGGATTAGGAGATGGAGCTCCTATCTGATTTTTTGGGGAAGAGAAAATGAATGCAAGTTTTAATTTTTTTTTTTTGAAAATTTGTGAGAGAGATTAGAAATATTTTTGTTATTAAATAAACAAATCAGTCAATAGTTTTTTTTAATTTATTTTGTAAATTAAAAATCAATAATTTTGGAAAATTGATTAATTTGTCCATTAAGTGATTTAAAATTTTGATAGATATACATAAAAAAAAAATACATAATTATATATTAAATCATAATTCAAATTTAGATGTTAATCTTTTTGAGATCTATAGCTAAATTCTTATCTTTTTTATTTTTTATTTTTGTGTGTAACCATAGTTTATGGGAAAAATTGAAAAGGATGTTGCAATAATTATGAGAGAAGTCAAAAGGGATTGTGGGTTGGGAAAAGTCAATAAATGCTGAGGTTGGGTTGGAGGAAGTCAATAAATGCTGAGGTTTTTTTTTTTTAAAATCAAAAAATTAGAAAATTAGGATTAGGAGATGGAGCTCCCACAGGCCTTGGGGTTAAAAACCCCAATTTAAAATTTTGATAGATATACATAAAAAAAAAATACATAATTATATTATTAAATCATAATTCAAATTTAGATATTATATCTTTTTGAGATCTATAGCTAAATTCTTATCTTTTTCATTTTTTATTTTTGTGTGAAACCATAGTTTATAGGTGTGGGGATATATTTTCTGAGTACCAACACGTGGCAAGGTGACGCCGACGTGTCAGCCGAGGTGCCACGTGCCCTGGTCGTGATGCCGAGGTGATCTCGGCAAGGCCGAGGTTATCTCCGAAGATATCGGAATCCGAGATAAACGGATAAGGGACAAAAGTCCTAGAATGAAGAAAGACTACAAGATGGATACAGGTAGTACTCTCAGGGAGTCTATCCTTATCTCTTGAAGAGTTCAAGGTAAATACGGAATTAGAGTCCATGGAAGTGAGACTTCTAGTGGGACTGGGATGGAGTAAAACTATAAAAGAAGGGCACCCCGGCAGGTCTAAGGTAGCAATTTTAAGTCTTGAGCAGTAATTTAAGCACTTGAATTATCTTTCAGAGAGACTGACTTGTTCGTCGGAGTGCCTCCGGGTGGAAGAACCACCGCCGGAGCCTTTTCTTTCTGTGCAGGATAACAGGGTGTTATCTGTTCTGCCTGTGTTCTACAGCTGAATCACTAAGGAGGGCAGTGTGATCGGAAAATCACTCACACAATTTGGCGCCGTCTGTGGGAACGAAAGAAGAGTAGATGGCCAGCAACACGCAGAAGGAAAAGATTGGGGACAACACTCCTGCTGGGAGTGGAAGACCCGTCGACCCTAACGCTGAAAGAGGAGACCATAACGAAGAAACTCGTGATCAGAATCACGCAGAGAAAGGCGTCGGCCAAGATGGCGACACATCAAAGAAAGCGGACCAGGGCAGATACTATAACGAAGACAACTTCCAGGTCTGGAAAGACAGATGTCTGAGGAGGGATGAAGAAGTAAAGGAGATGGCGAACAAGTTGGCAGACCTCCAATCGGTCGTCAACTTCATGATGCAAAATAATGTCATGCAGCCGCCATACCCGCTACAAGACACGCCAATGCAGCAGCAAACGCCCAGAAGAAGGGGCAGAAAGAAATCCCGAAGCCCCTCAGCATACGAGGAGTGGAAGGCACTCTCACCGACCTTCTAGGGAAGTCGGCCGAGAAGAGCCGAGAAGAGAAGAGTCCCGAAGGACACATCACGCGAAGGAGGCAGACCCAAAGAACATCGTCATGTTCAGGGCAGGTATTGTGTTTCGATGCATCCAACGGGGAAAGGGTCGAAAAGGAGCCACCATGAGGTCGGAGTAGTGCGCCGAAAAGGCTGAAGTCCAAAGATAGCCGGGCTGCAGGGAGAAGTAAAGAAGACTTGAGAGATTACCTCAAGAGGAAGCGAGAAAATGCCGAAGTCGAAGTAACCTCCCCGGATAAACCGATGACACCATTCTCGGTGGAATTGGACAAATTCACCGCGTTGAAAAGATTCAGTATGCCGAGGTTCCAAATATATGATGGTAAGTCAGACCCTAACTTCCATGTTAGACTATTTCTGAATTCAATGGCATTATATAGTGGGAACGAGCCGTTGCTCTGCAAAGTGTTCCCTTCATCCTTCGGGGAGATTGCCTCAGATTGGTTCCACAAATTACCAAAAGGGAGTGTGAAGACTTGGGAGGGCCTGGCCGAGATGTTTGTGGCCAGGTTCATAACAAATAAACTGCAGCCATTGAGGGTGGATGCATTGATGGCTTTAAAGATCGGCAAAGATGAAGGCCTTAGGGCCTATGCAAAAAGGTACTACGAAGTGTTCAATCGAATACCTGAATGCAACCAGGAGGTGGCGGTCGTGTCTTTCAAGAACGGCCTGAAGGATGACTGCCCACTGCGGAAGTCTTTGGCGAAGACACTGCCAAAGAGCATGGAAGAGCTCATGGAGAATCGAGAAGTATGCCAGAGCCGAGGAAGATACATCGGGGAATAAGGAGACAAAGCCAGAAAAAGGCAACGGCTCGCCGAAGCGAGGCCGAGGTAACAATGGACCCAGCAAACAAGAGACAGATTTGAGGGCTAAGCAGGCAGTGACAACGGTGTTCCGTATTCCGGTCCACAAAGTCCTTGACCAAATTCGAAATCAGCCTACTTCAGAACGCCAGCAAGGGCACCAGGAGAATTTATGGGCAGAAACCTTGGTAGGCGTTGTGCTTACCACAATGAGGAGGGGCACCCAACTCAGGGTTGCAGAGCCCTTAAAGCACATTTAGAAGATCTTGTAAGGCAAGGCCATCTGAGAGACCTTGTGGATGAGGCCAAAACAAGGGAAGAACAGGCACGATTGCCTCAAGCACCAGCAGCCCCGCCTCCCCCAGCCCAGCAACCATAGGCAGGCGGACCTCGGGTGGTTAATGTGATCCACTCAAAGGTGAACGAAAACGACATACGGGGGAGACACAGAGGGTAAAACACCTACAGCACGTCAACCAGGTCGGATTGAAAAGACCTCGGCCTGAAGAGTGCCAAGGACCAATGATAGCCTTCACAGAAGCCGACCTAGATATGGTCCAGCACCCCACAATGATGCCTTGGTAGTATCCCTCCAGGTTGGGGAGTGCCAAGTGAAACGCATCTTGATTGATCAAGGCAGCTCCTGCGACATCATGTATGTCAGATGTTACAAGGAACTAGGCCTCCACCCTGATGACATGGAACAGTCAAACGGCCCGATGGTCGGCTTCAATGGAACGCCGACATGGCCATTGGGCGCAACAAGCTTGGAGATACAGGCCGGCACGAAAAAGATCAAGACAGAATTCATAGTGATTGACATGCCCTCGCCTTACAACATTATCTTAGGGAGGCCGTGGTTGCATGTAATGGGGGCAGTTCCCTCAACATTGCATCAACTGCTAAGATTCCCAACAGAACATGGGATTGAGGAAGTAAGAGGAGATCAGTTGCAGGCAAAAAATTGCTCCATGGCAGCAATGAAATTAACCTGCAGCATTTAGGAACCAGGGAAGGCAGAAGTTGAAGAAGAGGACATGAAGGTCCTAGACGATGTCGGCAAGGAGTCGGCCGAGAAAAGTGAAGACACTGAAGAAAATCCTCGTCCAGGAGGGCGATGAGGAACGCTTCTTTCTTCTCGGCACAGGATTAGCCGAAGAAGAGGAAAGAGAGCTGGAAGCCTTTTTGAGAAAAAATATTGAAGTGTTCGCCTGGACACCTTATGAAATGCCTGGCATTGACCCAGAGGTCACATGTCACAGACTCAACATTGATAGGTCGGCCAAACCTGTAATACAACGGGCCAGAAGACCGACGTTGATGCACGTCGAAGCAGTGGAGGAGGAAGTAGACAGACTTCTGGAGGCCAGGGCCATCAGAGAAGCCAATTACCCGACATGGCTGTCAAACACCGTGGTAGTGAAGAAAAAGAATGGCAAGTGGAGGGTCTGCATAGATTTTACAAACTTGAACAAAGCTTGTCCCAAAGACAGCTTTCCTCTACCAAAGATCGACCAGTTGGTGGACGCCACATCTGGACATGGAAGGATGAGCTTCTTGGATGCTTATAGGGGGTATCACCAGATAGCCATTACCCCCGGATGAGGAGAAGACAGCGTTTATCACCCCAAAAGGTCTGTATTATTACAGAGTTATGCCTTTTGGGTTGAAAAACGCAGGAGCAACTTACCAAAGGCTGGTAACCAAGATGTTCAAACACTTGATTGGCCGAACAGTAGAAGTCTACATTGATGACATGGTCGTGAAGACCAAGGAACACTTGTAATTTAAAGTTTTTCTATCATTAGATGCCTGTTTGATTTTTTGCCGATATGATCAATAAAATCTTAGCAGAATTTCCCAGAACTTATGAAACTATACACAATGTTGTTTTTTGAATAATGAGAACCCAAGTGAAACTTAGGTTCACATTGGGGGCAGAGAGAAGACAGTAAAGCTTAGTTAATCTGAGATAAAGCTTAACCGAAGTTAAACAGAGATTATACTTAACCGAAGTTAAGCTGAGATAAATTCCTTATCTTTACTTGTTGAAATTTGTAGCAATTTACAAGTTAAAGTTAAGCTGAGATAAATTCCTTATCTTTACTTGTTGAAATTTGTAGCAATTTACAAGTTAAAGTTAAGCTGAGATAAATTCCTTATCTTTACTTGTTGAAATTTGTAGCAATTTACAAGTTAAAGTTAAGCCGATATAATTGTTTATCTTCATTTGTTGAAATTTGTAGCAATTTACAGATGAAGTTAAATTAGTTTTATTCAGCCCTTGTTAAAACTTGAGAAAAGTTTGCCAGTTAAAATTGTATATGCTTTATACTTGTTGAAATTTATGAAAATTTACAGGTTCTTGCCGAGATAAACTTCGGTAAACATACCCGAGGTATTTTCCCCAGGAGATTGTACAAAGGAGGAGAGACTAAAATATTCTAAGTATAGAATTATACAGAAGCAGTCATAGAATATAAAAGTACAAACACTCAGTAAAAGAAAGTTGTATCTAGCATTAGAATGGAAAAAGGCACATCGGCCATATACAGCGTTTACATTGTTCAGAAAACGTACAAAAAGCACAAAAGACAGAAAAAGAAAAAGCATCACAGTTGTGTTTCTTCAACTTCAGGAACAGTTTGAGTTTGAACCTCGGCCACTTCTTGGTGAATTACCTCGGTAGATTCTTGCGAAACTACTTCGGCAACCTTTTCTGCAGCCACCTCGGCGTCAATCTCAGCAAGCGTCTTTTCTAGACTCCTCTCAGCCAGAAGAAGGTCGGATGATAAATGCCCCGGATCAGCTTCCTTGGGCACCTCCTCAAGCTCCTCATCTTGGGTTAAGTCCAGGACTTGATCACCCTGAGGAGGAGACTTGGTCTCATTGGCATCCTTGTGCTTCCTTACTAGCGCATTATCATCGTCCTTATCCTCCTCCCCGGCTTCAGGCTCGGATTCTTCCTCATCTTCAGCTTGACTTGGAGGTGGAGGAGGAGGGAATGGCAGAGGAATGGCATCAGCCTTGCGCAATGGCGAGTCATCTGGGACATTAAGCTTCTTAGCAAGAGACATCCAACCAAGGGAGAAGCCCCTGTTGCATGCCTGCTTGACTTGAAGCTTGTAGTCCTCAGCAACATCGGCCATGCCTTGAGCATAGGCCTTTTCATCGGCCTGTTCGATTTCGGCCTTTTTCGTGGCCAGGGCTTCTTGAAGCTCCTTCTCGGCCTGGGCCCTCCTATCCTCAGCTTCCTTCAACTGGGCTTGAAGAACTTTGTTTATAGCCTCAGCAGCGCCGACCTTCTCCTCGGCAGCAGATTGGGCTTTTGTAGCGGCCTCGGCTTGATCTTCCAATTTCTTCATTTTTGCTTCAAGACCTTTATTGGACATTTTGAGGTCGGAGACCTCCCTCTTAGCCTCGGCAAGCCTCTCCCGGTTTTCAAACGACTGAATAGAGAAGGAGTGGGCATGCTGGATGGCCTGAAGGCAAAAAAGCAGTGTTAGAAACTAGTCTAAGTAAGAAACAGAAAGGAAGTAAAAGTTCCAAGTAGGAACATTTACCTGAACAGAATGTTGAAGCATGAGACAGTAGTTCTCATACTCACTGATCTCGGCGTTCCGATTAAGATCACCCGGGAGCAAGAGGGCAGTGCTGAGTGCAACGCCGATATTAATATCCTCGGCGCTGTCACTCTCAAAGACTGGCTTGTCCTCCAGAGTAATTTTTGGCTCCCAGGGGACCAAGGGCTTTTTGATTAGAAGTTGTGCCAGAGGACAACCTCGGCTTCTTTGATTTTGAAAGGAGGATGGCTGTGCTTCAGCAGATCTTTTTAGGGAACAGAAGCAGTCTCCTGGCTCCCAGCCAATGTGAAATTGGCACTGTGTCTTCAGTCTCAATTTGAGCGGCTGTGGCCTTTGGCTGAGCTTTCTGGGTTCTTTTTGGTTTTGGTGGGGGCATGGTGTGCGTCGGCTGAGCATCGACATCGGTAGGAAGGTCGGCCAGAAGATCTTGAGCCACGGGCTTTTGGCGAACCATCTCAGCAGTTTTGATAGTCGTCGCCGACGTTTTCGTTCAGGAATAGGGATCAAGTAAGGTGCCGAAGTGGATGGCAAATCTGTGGGTCAGACGTTGATCCTTGGTCTGCTCGTGATGTAACAGAAGATGGAGAGAGGCTTTTCTTCTTTCGTTTGGGGACGTCGGGCAAAACGGACTTATACGTCGGGATAAAGTTCAGCACCAGTGGAGCCTTTCGTTTGTGAATTGGCAGATCAAGTAACTTCTTCAAGTCCTTGCCCAGAAAATAGGACTGGCGAAAGTTCTTTGGTGGTTTGCGAACATCTGCAAGAAGAACAGAAATCAAAAACAGACAAAGTTTTGAAGACTTAAAAGTAACAAGAAAGTGATTGACAGTGGGCTCTTACCCTTGCCCTCTTTAACAGTTCGAGGAAGAGGGAATAAATGGGCATCTTCATCTGGGGAAACTCCCAATTTCCAGAGGCAATAAGGTAGTCGTCTCCAGCCCCCTTGTTGGAGTCTGGGAGGTCGGCTATAATTTTGAATTCGGTGGACCTCGGCTTGAGGTAATAACAAAGCCTTTTTCTTTTAAGTCAGGGCGCACATGGTATAACAAAATTGGATATCGGCAAGGGTAATCCTAACATTCTCCTGCCTAGCCAGGACTATGATACCATTAATCACTCTATAGGAGTTGATGGTAAGTTGCATGGGTTCAATTTGTAATAGTGAAGAACTTCACGGAAGAGGGGATCGAGTGGAAGTCGGAGTCCACATTCACAAAAGCTACAACAGGGAAAGGCATCGTATGGTCTGTAGGCATGATGGAATCGTCATCCCCAGCTAGCCTAAGGTAAACATCATCCGGAATGGAGAACTCTTGCCTAAAATATTCAAGCTTGGTTGGGGTATTTACCCTACGTCTCCACATACCCATGACTTCGGTATGAATGTACTTAACTACACAAAGAGGGTACTTTTCAAGGGTTATTGGGACCTCGGCTTAAACCTAGGTATATATTGGTAAGGAGTATTTCAGTTTTTCCTACGAATTGAAGGTCCTACAGACAAATCCCAAACCTAAATCTACGAAGAACGAGTATGAAGGCAAAAATCTGGAAAACAGAAAAGCAAGAGCGAAGTTTCAGAATCAAGAATAGAGGTAGGGCTATCAAAAGCATAAAGAATACATGGAGTATACGGTCAAGAACAGTGACAAGAGTGCAAGAAAGTGGTGAACAGTGTATGGGCAGAAATCAAATTCACTTGAAAGCTTTCAGATATATGACTCACAAGATTTGAAAGAAAAATGGGAGCAAATAATATTAACGGAAATGAAAGCGAAGGGACAGTAGCTTACCAGAGAAATAGAGCCGGAATGAATTTCGCCGAAGTCTGACGGCAGTTACAGATGTGACGAAATGATGACAGCTTCACGAGAGAGGAGAAGGAGAGACAGTCACAGAGCTTGGAGCTTGAAGCAATGGCGGTTTCGAAGAAGAAAGTTTAGAGAGAGAGAAAGCAAGGAAATCAAATGCGAAAGTGAAGAGCCAAAAGAGAGGCAAAAGTTTTGTCAAAATTTGAAACGGCGGCAAAACGAAGCATTTAATGCGCCTGGGGTAACGCGGACGTCAGACGGCGCAGACAGATGAAAGACGGCCTGCGAGCGCGTCACAGGCACGAGCCAATGGAAACGGAACACGTAGGTGAACTGGTTAAAAAGTGACGCATGACAGCTCATACGCGTGAAAGAGTTCGCTGGAATTCTTGTTCTCCGAAGAGAGCATGTCGGACTAAAAGTAATGATCTCGGCTGGGAAGTTCTTGAGCCGATGTTCAACAAGAGTACCAATGTAGGTTCCATCACCTCAGAATGCCGAGGTAATAGAACCTAGGGGGCAGTTGTGGGGATATATTTTCTGAGTACCAACACGTGGCCGAGGTGACACCGAAGTGTCAGCCGAGATGTCACGTGTCCCTGGTCTAGATACCAGGATGATCTCGGCAAGGCCGAGGTTATCTGCGAGAATACAGGAATACGAGATAAACGGATAAGGGACAGAGTCCTAGAATGAAGAAAGACTACAAGATGGATACAGGTAATACTCTCAGGGAGTCTATCCTTATCTCTTGAAGAGTCCAAGGTAAATCGGAATTAGAGTCCATGGAAGTGAGACTTCTAGTGGGACGGGATGGAGTAAAACTATAAAAGAAGGGCACCCCCGGCGGGTCTAAGGTACGCAATTTTAAGTCTTGAGCAGTAATTTAAGCACTTGAATTATCTTTAAGAGACTGACTTGTTCGTCGGAGTGCCCCGGGTGGAAGAACCACCGCCGGAGCCTTTTCTTCTGTGCAGGATAACAGGGTGCCATCTGTTCTGCTTGTGTTCTACAGCTGAATCACTAAGGAGGGCAGTGTGATCCAAAAATCACTCACACAATAGGAGAAATTGAAAAGGATGTTGCAATAATTATGAGAGAAGTCAAAAGGGATTGTGGGTTAGGAAAAGTCAATAAATGCTGAGGTTGGATTGGGAGAAGTCAATAAATACTGAGGTTTTTTTTTTTACACATTATGAAGCATAGTTGACAAATTCTACAAATTTTCAACAAAGGCCAAGTTTGGCATCCCAAAATAAGTTCATACTTTTTATCTTTTTTAGGTCACATCAATTAGCATCTCCTCTCTACTTTTTTTAAACATAATTTAATAAAAATAAAAAGTATACTTATTTAGTCTCCCAAACTTGACCTAAACAATAAATTCTGCCGTAAAATGGATATGAAATCTAATTGTCTCTTCTATCTCTCCTCGCAAATCCCCCTTAATCGCTTCAATTTTTATTTATTTATTTCTTAATAAAACTATTTGACCATGACTAATAAATGATGAGTTGGTACTTGGTTGTACCATTATTATATTGCTGAGTTTGTTCTCATGCATTTTGAATGGACTTTGAATTCTTTGTTACTCACTCAGCACCAATTCCCATTATGATAGAAAAATATAACAACTAGTAGTAATAATGACAGCTAGCCGATGTGTAATTGTGTGCCCAAATTATCTTCTGAGTTCATACCCACTTTGCATTCATTGCAAGTTAACAAGTGTCTAACTGAAAAGAATCTGAGGGCTGATTAGGACATATTCTGTTCTAAATTATTGTCTACTTGGTTCTCAAATTATATATAATTATGTCTCTTTTTTTTTTATTTGCAATTAAAAATATCGACCATGCTACGTTGCTCGAATTTCGTGACTCGAATCGCGGCTCGACACCAAAACGACGTCGTTTTGGTGTCAATTTTTTTTTTTTTTTTTGGCCTGGTTTTTGTTATAGAACGAAGGGAGAAGAAGAGAAGGGAGGAGGAGGAGGAGGAGGAGGAGGAGGAGGAGGAGGAGGAGGGAGGGGAGGGGGCCATAAATCGGCTGGAGGAGGAGGTGGGGCGAGGCGGTGGTGCGACGATCGCCGAGGAGCAAAGGTGCTGCGAGACGTCGGCGGCGAGGCGACTGTCTGAGGCGACGAGCACGGCGGGCGAGCAGCGACGAGCACGGCGGCGAGCACGGCGGGGCTGGGCTGCTTCTCTCTTTCTCTCCCTCTCCCTCTTCTTCTCTCTTTTCGAAATCGAGCCATTTTCGAGCCCTTTCATTCGAGCACTTAAACATTTTCCTAAATATATTAATGGTCAGTTTGTTTCGGTCACACTTTTTAACCTTGGTATAATGGAAAATGACAATCTACAAATGATTTTAAAGTCTCCTTTATTATACTGTTAAGTTTATCTTTAAATGTTTATTTTAAATATTTTTGAAAATGATTTGCTAATTTTCTTTTTTAGTAATCTTTTTCTTATGTGATAAATATGTCCGCAGAATGATTATGGGTAATTATTCAATAATTATGAAGTATAGACACATGATATTCTATAATATTGTGATTGGTAGAAAAATATGAGTATGTAGAATATTGTGTTAGGTGATTAAAGAACATAAGAAAGCAGAATAAATTATGATTAATTAAGAGTACAGACACATAATATTTCAAAAAAGTGTATAATTTCCCGAATGATTACATACTATTTGATGGCAAGCACTTGGTAACGTTTGGTTTACAACTCCACACTCAACTCTGTTTTTAAATTATGATTTGAATCAAAAATTATAACCAAACAAATTTTTAAAATACAACTTAAAATTACTTCAGAACTCATCTCATCTTTTTTTATTATTATTTATTATTAATTATCAATCAATTATTTTTTCTCTCCTCTCATATTCTTTCACATTCTATACATCAATTACTCAAAAATAAAAACTTACAAAAATTACAAATCATCTCAAAAACTATTTTTAAAACTCATAACCAAACAATTTTTTTCTTTTTAAATCATGATTCAAAAACTCAAAACTTAAAACACAACTCCACATTTAAATTGTAATCCTAAAATTAAACCAAACAGACTCCCATGTTTTTCTTTAGGAACAACCATCACCATCCGATATTAGTGTCACGATTATGATTGGAGTGTTTTAGGATGAGCCACAACGCAAGTGATATACATTATATTATATTGGTCTCTTTTGAAAAATAATAATTAAAGTTGATTTTTTTATTTTTTTAAAAAAAACATATAAAAATATTAGTGATGATATGATCTAAAATAGATTAAAATAGAAAGATAACTTTTACTATTTTTTTAAAATTCCCCATTGTGGGCATAACATTTCACCTTATTATTGTTTAATGGCTTGCCATTGAAATTTTTTACTTAAGTTTAAAAAAAAAATTGTAAATTTTTTTTGTTACAAAATATTAACATAGTGTGTAAAATAGAAAATCAAAAAATATTGACAGGTACATAAATAAAAGTATGAAAGACAGAGAGAGTCAACCGTCTTTGTTGCCAGCTGTGCATATATAAATGTTGGTCAACTGATATATACCTTTAATAGCTTTTAGAAATATATGGAAGGAATTGCTATTCTTATTCTATTTTATTTTTAATATATTTTTATTTTTTGTTTTTATTACTATATATAATTATATTAATAATTTTAGATTTTTTTTTTTCAAGAAGTGTATTTTATGTGAAAGATTGTTAATGTACATATAATAAATGATAAAAAAAACATAATTGAAATTATAGGACAGTTATATAAGACAATTTTTAAATTTAATCTAGCTAGTAATCGAAGTCTCTAGTTCCTCCTTTTTTTTTTTTCTTTTTTTTTTTTGATTCAAAGGCTTTTATAAAGTATTTTTATTTTAAAATTTTGTATTAGTAGTTTTGATATAATTTTTGTTTTATAATTTATGAATAAAAATAATTTAAAATTTAAAAAAATAAA
This sequence comes from Camellia japonica, assembly GCA_030407325.1. Classification (NCBI taxonomy): domain Eukaryota; kingdom Viridiplantae; phylum Streptophyta; class Magnoliopsida; order Ericales; family Theaceae; genus Camellia; species Camellia japonica. The sequence goes on along the minus strand of JAPPVO010000032.1, from coordinate 24,382,160 downwards.
ATTATTATAAAAAAACGAAGATATGAGTTGGTTTGCTTCTACTCTCAACTCATAAAAAACCAACCACTTTAAGTTTGGCTTGTTTGAAAATTAATTATTTTTTATCTTTTTGATTATTTCAATATTTTTAGTAAATTATTTTAATTGTTATGGTTAGGAAGATAGGTTGACTTTTTTGTTGCGTCAAAAGACAAAATTGTCCCAACAACACGAAAATTAGTAATTAATTCAGGAGTACTACATGGTCATATCCTAATCACATAAAATCCTCATATCTTATCGTGTTCCCTAATTACTCAATGTAAAATCGTAAACCTTACTCTCTTCATTAATCAAGAGTAATACTAAAGACCTAAAAAATTCCGAAATTTTACCAAATGTCTCACATGAGTGCAGAATCCACACCATATGAGTCCATGTGAATTTTACACCGTGTGAAACATTTAATAAAACTTTTAAAATTTGAACATTTTTATTAATCAAAATAAATGTAAGATACGATGTGACAGTACGTCAGAACCAACCAATAACTTCGAATCAGGAACTTATCCTTGATCTCTCTCTTTGACTCCTTATTTGTTGGGCTTAGGCTCACTTTTGGGCTCAATTTCGATAATTCGAACCGTTCACATTTTAAGATTTGTTGAGTATATCATATCTGTAAATATCAAGTTGATCGAATATCAGAAAAATGTGTTCGGAAATTGTTTATTAATTTTTTTTTACAAAATGATTTTTGGTTCGATGATCCGAACACATAATTTCTGATATCCGATCAATTTGATTTTTTACAGGTATGATATACTCAACAAATTTTAAAATGTGAACGATCCGAATCATTAAAATTGAACTAAAAAATGAGTCCACTAATCTAACAAATTAAAAGTCAAGAAGAAAAATCAAGAAAAGGAAAAATGATTTGTATTTGTTTTTTAACCATTCAAAAGAGGTGACACTAGCATGGACGGTAAAAAAAAAAGCAAAAAAACAAATTATGGCTTCGCTTAGGAAGTTAGTTATTTTAATTTTTAACTATTTCAGTAGATTAAAATATTTATATTTAAAAAGATAGTTGAATTTTTTTATAATTAGATATGATATTTGTGAGAGAGAAAAATAAAATGATTATAGATTTGATGTAATATTTTATCTTATTAACTATTTTAACCAATTTCATCTTTTTGTAAATTTTAACCCAAAAAATAAAAAATAGCATTTGCCAAACTAACAATCAACTTGGGTTGTAGCCCACTGATCAAAATTGGTTTCTCATGATTTTTTTGGAATAAATTTATTATTTATTATGTTTTTTTCACTACATAACACGTTTTTAAAATATAATTTATAAATTTATTTAAAATTGTAAATTATAACATATTTACTGTATTTTTTATATCAAAGTATATGCCACCTAATATGGTATAATCACAGTAGTTAGATATTAATGTATTCATGTGAGATTCATTGTTTTAAAATTTTGATTGTGCTAAAAAGAGATGACAAATAAAATATGATAAACATATAGTCATCCTAACATTAATGATTCTTTTAAAGGTAAATTCACTTTTTTATTTATATAATTTTACTTCGAAACTCTCTATTATTCAAATATAAGCGAATTATGTTTTCCAAATTAAGAGTAAGCAGTAGAAATATCATCCTTATTACATTAATTATTTAAACAACGAATTCATGCGTCACCGTAGGACCATTATTTTCTAAATATAAATGGTATTGATGTACACACATATCATTTTTTGTGTAGATGAGGTAAAAAATAAAAAATAAAATAAAATAAAGAAGTGCAATTCATCAAACAAATATCAAATTTTTTTATTTTTATTTTTTTTTGGCTGGGGAATTAAGCCTTTTTTAAGAAAAACGGGTGTGTTTGGTTTGTGTTTCTAGAGTAGTTTTTGAGATAAAAAGTACAAAAACTTGTTTGGTTTGCCTTTTTTCAGAAATGATTTTGAAAAATTGTTTTGGGAAGAGAGTTTTAAAAAAGTGATTGATTTGATGTGTATGAGAGAGTTATTTTGGAAAGTAGGTAACCAAACAAAATTTTGAAATTTTTTTGAAAAAATTTGTTTGGTTTGATTACTTTTGAAAATTTATTTGTAGAGAATTTTTTTCAAAATTTTTTCTGAAAAACAAACCAAATAAGGCCGTGTTTTAGAAGGTTTGGTTGGACCCTTGGATCAGAATTTTTTGTCCATTTAGCCCTCCGAAGCTGGACTACCCAATTTTAAAGCAATCTGACCCATATACACTTGTATCGCTTGTTAAGCCCACTCTATCATACCTTGTTCTATAATATTTGAAACGATCTCTCTGCTAGAAACATATTATAATAATTAAAAAAAATAAATTATTAAATTAAAATTAAAATGAGTTTAAATTTCGTAAAATTTACCTTAGTCATTGTGAGTTACCTAGAAAAGCACGGGTAATCACTCATGAGATATAACACTCTGATCATTTTTAAAGATAAATTAGAATTGATTAAAATAAGTGAGAGGAGTAATCAAAGGTAGTTGTATTGTCTTCGTCCAAATCGATTGAATGTGTTGGAAATTGGATCGGGTTTAGAACCCGGACTCAATTGAGTCGTCCATGGTGGCATGACCCGATTAAGAGAGGTCTAAATAAAATAATAAATTATATTTCAAGATATGAGATAATTTTGATATAGATAATTGTCAATATATTATATGATAATTATTAATTAGACATTATTGATATGGGATAAATATTATCTGGGATATATATCTATCCTATGGGTCTCCTAATTCTCCTATATAAATAGACCTTGGGTTCTATATTTTAATATAACAAAAAAATATACGTTCTCTCTTCTCATAAACTTCTGTCTTTGTACTGTGATTGGTGTGGGTAAAACTCTGGTAGTTTTACTCCATTGCTGTGGAGATTATTCAAGAGTACGTGATTCGCTTTTTAAGCTGAATTCATTGTACAATCTGTTTACTAACAAGGTTTGTTTGAATCCATATTATTTTTCGCTATGTATGTAGTATTCTATTTCCATCATAACCAAACCGATCCGACGCATTTTGAACGGATGCGTGATAACGAGCAGACGGTTGCGGATTTATTTTTTCCAATCCGCCTAGTTTTGGACAGATGACGGATTTGAGATTCCTTTGGTCGAAACCGAACCGCCAAACCGCGAGCACCCCTAATAATTTGTAAGACTTTGTATTTTCAATTTGTTTAGATATTCTGTTTGTGTTTTCAATGGAAAAAGAGTTTAGATATTCTGTTATGTTTTCAATTTGTTTTTAATTTGAAAATCCTTTTATCAAATGGCAAGTGTTGATATTTGATATTTTTTGTGAAAAATATAAGGCTTAATTTGTCATTTAAAAAAAAAAAATCAAATTAAATAGTTTTTGAATAAAAAACAGTAATGAAATAATTGTGATAATGCATGGTTTTCTTATATGTATTTATTATTGGTATTTGACAATTTACTTCATAATCTTTTGATTATGTTGAGTTAGATTGTTATTTAAAAAAAATGTTAACAAATTGTTGTATTATGTTCAAAATTTGCATCCATCTACCAATCCTTCAATCCGCATCCGCCAATTTGGTGGACGAACGCGGATTGATTTTTTTTTCATCCGCCAATCCAATGGACGGATAATAGATTGGAGGCTCTCCGACCATAACCGAACCGTGAACACCCCTAATTACAAGTAATTCTAACATGAGGCGGTGGTGGTGACCAAATGTGATTGTTGATGGTTGAAGGTAATTTTTAATGGTAATAGGTGATTGTTGTGAGAAAAGGTTGTTGGTGACAGTGGCTAGATGTGGCAGACGGTAGTGGTGATGGGTGATGGTTGGTGGGGATGAAAAAATAAAAAATAAATAAATAAATTATTTAAAAAAAATTATATTATGTTATAAGAATTTAAGAAATTTTATAAAAACGAAAATAGATCCAAATATTTTTTTGTTTATAATTTAAAATTTTTATAATCCTAAGTAAAATGGGAAAGACTGTGGTACACAAGGGTGTGCAACGCATGTATTTCATGATTAAAATTTAAAAAAAAAAGACATAATTTTATACTTTTTAAGTCATAACTAAAAAATAATAATTATAACCAAATCATACATGAGGTATAACTAAAGAAGAAAATAACAAAACTTAAGGGTGTATATGGTGAGGGTGTGTATAGTAGAATTTCCTAAATAATAAATATAAATGTTACCGGACTTATGTATATTTGTGAGAACTTATACGATTTTGTGAGGTGACTTATGTATATTTGTGAGAACTTATACGATTTTGTGAGGTGACTTATGTATATTTGTGAGAACTTACGCAAGTGTATATGGTACGTACCTTGCACACTCAAATACTTTCCCTGTTTCTTTCACTCTTGATGAGTAAGAATCGGTATTTTATTTTTATTTTATTTTTTGGGGGGAGGGGGATAATAACAGGAGAGTGGTACAATAAAAAAAAAATAATTTATGACAACATTTAATTTGTATTTTATGAAATAATTTTGAAGAATAATTTTTTGGAAAAAGTTTATCAAATTAAAAAATTTGTTTGATTGTATTTTTTGAAAATAGTTTTCAAATTTCAAAGTATGGAATGATTTTATTTATTTTTTTAGTTGAATAAATAGGCATAAGAAAAAGTGATTGATTGATGTATAAGATGTGAGAGAATAATAGAGGAGAGAAGAGATAAAAATGATTTTGATTTTTTTTTTTCCAAAAATTTTCAACTAAATAAATTTTTTTTCTCAAAAAAATCAATCTTAACTGTATTATTAGTATTATTTTTTCCCCTAGATAGTCAGAATCAATGTCCGTTAGGTCAGTACAATACTACGACAAAACCACCAACTCAATTTGTCGGTGCTCGTTATGGTCGTCGTGGACGCCGAGCAAGTGCTCAAGTGGTTATCGATAGGATATTTAGGTGTTAAAGATGAGCAAAGTTTTTAGATATTGAGTTTGGTTGAGTGATTTTGTAGTCACATTTTAAAGTACGATGAGGGGAAAATCATAAATTTGAATTGATGGATCAACAACGACCTCTTTAGTTATAATATAATTTTATTAACAAATTAATATCTTACAATTTTGATCAAAATATAAATAAATAATAAAAAAGATGAGAAAAGTTTTAGATTAGGTGAATTATATTTAGGCCATGTTTGGGAAGAGTTTTTTTTTGTTAAAATAGTTAATAAAAAAAAAATTAAAACAACTAATAAAATAAAATGTTACATATCCTACACATCAATAAATCATTTTTTTTCTCACAACTATCTATTTAACTACAAAAAAAAAAAAAAAAACACAAATCATTCCAAACATTATTTTTTTTTCATCTCATAAAATAGTCAAATAAGTATATAATCAATCATCTTTACTTTGAGCATTAGGGCTTAGGGGCTTATGTTCAAGTAATATTAGTTGTGATTTTTGGGAGGAGAGAGAAGGACAGAGAATGAGTATTGGTAGAGTGATGAGCTAGGAAGATGATGAGGATGGCGGTGGAGTGATGAGTTGGGAAGGCGGCATCTATGTGGTAGAGAACGGCGGTGGTTGGCAATGAGAAGAGGTGATGAATTGGGGGTTCAAAGAAGAGGGGTATAATTGAGATTAAAGTGGGGGTTCAAGAGAAACTACGAGAAATTCAATTAAGTGGGCAGGGGTTCAAAAAAGTGGGAGGTCCAAAGAAATTAGGTAGCTATTAATAGTAGCTCTCTTGAACATTAACCTCTGAATAAAAATAAATTGTTCGAATATCAATTTTTGAATAAAAATCTATTATTCGAACAAAAATCTCGCTCGACAATTGAAATCTGAATATTTGTATTTTGTTCGAGAGTAAATATTTGAAGATTTATATTTTGTTCGAAAGTTAATATCCGAACAATATAAATAATATGTACTCTGACAAAGTCTGGTGTGAAATAGAATCACCAGTATACCCATCTCTTGGGAGTGTAATTTATTTACTATATTTCTTGTATTATAAGAGTGTTTGGTTTTAGTTTTTTTAATTTAATTTTTTGAAAATTGAATTTTTTATTTTTAGTATTTTTTTTTTTGTTTTTAGTAAATATTTTTAAAATTTTAAACAAATTTTTTTTTTCACTTTTTTAGATGCATGTAAATAGTAAAATATTTATGAAAAAATATTTTATAAAATTAATAAAAATATGAAAATGTACTGAATTTTCATTTTTTTTTTTTGTATTTTTTATATTTAGTAAAAATTTTAAAGATTTTTTTCACAAATATTATATTTTGTAAGTATATTTATGTTAGGTGTGTCTAAAAATTAAAAAAAAATCAATGAAAACAAAAAAATACAAAAAATAAAAAAGTAGAATTTTTTGAAATGTAAATTCTAAAAACTTAAACCAAACACATGTGTTTGGTATATTCTAATAGAAAATTCTACTATACACACTCCTTGAATATGATATATCATATGCACTCTTAATTATGTTATTTTCATATTTAGTTATGACTCATGTAATGTTTTGGTTATGATTTTTTTAGTTATGACTTCAAATATATAAAATTATATCATTTTTTTCTTTAATTATAGGTATATATGATACACAGTATGTACTATAGTCTTTCCCTTTCTTAATAGACAAACATTAGTAATTGGTTTTTTAATTCAAACCTAATAATCTCAGATAAGTGTATCATCTTTACTTTGAGCCTCATGACTTGGGGCTTCAGTTAAGACAATAACACACGAGTAAATATTAGTAATGGCAATACTTGTAAAGATAGTAGTAGTACCAGCAGTGGACAAACATTAGTAATTGGTTTTTTAATTCATAAAACTAACAATCTCAAATAAGTGTATCATCTTTACTTTAAGCCTCATGACTGGGGGCTTTCAGTTAAGACAGTAACGTACAAGTAATTATATTAGTAATGGTGATACTTGTAAAGATAGTAGTAGTAGCAACAGTGGGACGGGGCAGGATGGTGAGATGGTAGAGGCAGTGCCTTTGGGGGGGTAGAATATTGTGTTGAGGTAGTGGTCCCAATGGCAATAGTATTGGTGGTTGGATAGGAGTCCAGATCCTCTGCCGCGTTTGTCTGCTGCGCTTCCTGCGGTGCTACCAAAACGAGGTTTTTTTGTTTTTTTTTTTTTTTTTTTTTCCTCTTCTCCGGTTTTGTTTTCCCTCAGTTTGAAAGACCAGAACCCTAAGCACCTCATGAACAGAAAAGACGAAGAGGAGACCCACGATCGAACGGCGAGGCGACTTCGGCATCGAGACGATGGCAACGGTAACTCCATCAAGACTGAATGTAATGGATCCTCAACCTCCTCCTCTCTCTTCTATTGTGAATGTGATGAATAGTTCTGGGTTGAATATAGATGTAGGAAATATGTAAGCACTCTCAATAAGTTTGGAGTTTCTGATTCATTCAAAGAAACCTATGATTAAAGCGATAAGTTGTTGGATTGTGTGCAGAGGAAAATGGGAAGAACTCCAAACAGAGCTTTCTTTGTTTTGGGATAATAAGTTTTAGTTTATTGTATGTAATTTCAAGTTCTTCAGAAAATTCTTAGCCCGTGTAGAGATCTTGGATTGGTCAATGGTTTTCTGGATTTTTTTTTTTAAAAAAAAAAGGAGAAAGAAAATTTATTTTTTACTTCCATTTTGTCTTCCCTAAACAAAGAAGATGAACTCCAAACAGGGCTTCATTTTAAGTTAAACTCTCTTGAAAATTTCTGGCTATGTCCATATGTTGAATTTGTCAAAAATTAAAAGATGGAAAAGAAAAAGAAAGGGAAAACAGAAAGAGAAAAGCAAAACACCTTATATTTTCATTTTCTTTAAAAGAGGGTTCTTCAACATATTCAAAATATGTTTTCCAATTCACATTCCATGAAGAAACTAAGATGATGGAGTTGCCGTTGCCGTTGCCGTTGTCTCGTCGTCCGATCATGGGTCTCCTCTTCGTCTTTTTCTGTTCATGAGGTGCTTAGGTTGTGGTTGTGATCTTTCATACTGACAGAAAACAAAACAGGAGGAAAGGGCAAAGAAAAAAAATGGAAAAAAAAAAAAAATACTGCCAAAACGACGTCGGTTTGGTAGCACCGCAAGAAGCGCGACAGACGAACGCGGTAGAGGATCCGGACTCGTTGGATAGTGGCAATGATAATGCATCTATCACTTTTGTAAGATTTTGAAAATGATTTCTTCTTTTATTTTTAAAATATGAAAAATATTTATATTAAATAGAGATATGGATTTACTTAATTTGACTAATGAAATGGCCTTGAATAGGATTACGTGAAGAAGAATGATTCATGTAGTCAATTCCATTTGATGGGACTTAAAACTTCGTTGGTTTGATTTGATTTGGTTTTAAAAAAAAATATAGAACAAGATTTTAAAGGGCCATACTAACCATGAAACAAAAGAAAAACAGTAACAACTATGCTGCAGACCCCCAGTGAGGTGGCGAGCCTCCACTGGCTGAAACTCCAAATAAATAAATAAATAAATAAATAAAATAGTTTTTTTTTGCTCAATCACGACGCGCCACCTCATTGGAGGTCGACCCCAGTGGAGGTCCGAAGCATTTTTCAAACAATAAACAACAAGAAAAACAACAAATCCACAAAAAGATTTTTTACTTTTTGAAAATGCAAAACATTTTTCATTTTAATAATAATAAAAAAAATCCTGTGACACTCAACGCCAAAAAATATAAAGAACAAAAATAAACTCTTCACCAAGAAAAGATGGCACTTTCTCCAATTTTTTTTGAAATTAATGCCCGACAAACTATACAAATGGAAAAGTAATTGGGGTTAGACCTTTTGGTTCAACACTCATCATCATCTATTCCTTTTCATTATTGATTATTGATGATTGTGAGAATTTATCCATATATATATATATATATATAAGGTGTGATTTAATAAAATCTTTTTGTTTTAAAATAAAATATCATAAAAATTATTTTTATTTATAATAACATCACTATCACATCATTTTATAAAAAAGACAAACACCATAATTTAATTGCGGAACTACAATTAATTTGGTGTTATGGTTTAATTTTTAATTTTTTTAGTATAAAAGGAGACATTAAAAATTTTATAAGTTTCGTACGAAAGACAAATTAAGTGAAAATGTGAGAGTAGTTTTATAAATATTCAAAAGATATTTAATATATATATATATATATATATAATATTTAGTCGGTTTTTTGTTGACTCTTTGAATGTAAAAATATTTAAAAACTAATAAACAAATGGTAGCAAAGACTACAAAGAATTTAGACAATTAATAAAAAAATTGAAACCTATAAAATATAACTTTTAAATTTGTTAATGATGCCAATTATTTTATATTAATTATTGATTAGTTTAAAATCAATTTTAGATGTGAATTTAAAGATTACATTCATGTTTGATATTTGGCTTTTTGATGGTATTACATTATATTGAATTTTTAATCAAATTTTGTATGAAATAATAATTATCATTATATAATTTAGGATTAATTACAAATACACCCTATGAGATTTGCTTAAAATATAAATTGTCCATGTTGTTTGGAAATTACAAATATCTCTTTGTTAGTATTTTTTATTTAACAGAATTAACTAAAAAATAAAATTCATAATTGATCTTCTATATATATAATAATAAAATTACCTAAATTATTAATTGAAATATATTTTTAATATCATTAAAAACTGTTAATTGACTTGATGATTCATTAATTAAATGAGTATTTGTTATGAAATTAGAAATCTCAAGGGTGGAATGTAATTTCCAAAATTACAGGGGGCGATTCATATTTTAATCAAACCTCAGAGGGTGTATTTGTAATTTACCTATAATTTATTTTAAGACTTATATCCATATTTTTTATATTGTTCATATACACTAGTTATAAATAACATTATTTTTTTGATATTTCTCAAATCAATCGTAAAAACTTACGTAAAATATTTTTGTAAAATTTTCAATATTTAATTAATAAGTGCCCCTCTAATTTAATTTTTGTAAAAATTTTTGACATCAACCATTATTATTTTCATAATTTTTAAAATATCATTGATAATTTACTCTAATAATTTTTTTATTTAAAATATTTTTTTTTATACTTGTATAAAAAAAAAAAAGCCGGGGTGGGGGAGTGACCCCCGCTGCCCAAGTACCTCCGCCCCTGCACACCTGAGTGTCTTAGATCATTGGTTTAATTATTTTATAAGATGAAAAAAATTTAAATATATCTAGGATTGACTTTCTTAAGTCGTTTGAAAAAGTAGGATAAATTACACTAATATTTCTGAGATTTTTATTTAAGGTAAATTATAAATATTAAGATGAATATGGTCCAAATTGAATTGGATTTGAGTAAAATCAGAACCAATCTGTTATCTACGGATCCTGAAAAATTAGAACTAATCCAATCCGTTTAAAATCGTGGAACCAATCCGAACCAATCTATTTAAATATGGATTGGATTGGTTTAGGACTACGGATTTATATAATTAAATAACAAAATATATATATCACTTTATTTTCATAAAAATATAAATATAGTACCATATTAGTTTCACAATAGCAACATGTCTTTTCATAATAGTGACAAACTGTTTTAGAATTTAAACAACCATAAAGAAACTAGTTCCACCATAAGTATTTAGACCATTACAAATTAACACTAAAAACTAGCAAACAAAAGTAATAAAAGAAGATATATACAAGTTTAGGTTTGGATTTAAGTTTTATATGAAATAAAAAAAGATACTATGCAGGAGGGTGTATAATAAAAATAGACTATTTGTATACGGTCCGGATCGGTTCTAATATGGAACCGTGAGATTCAATCCAGAACCAATCCGTGAACTACGAATTTTTAATTTTTCAATCCGGAACCGAACCACTGATTCAAAAACAATTCAAACCTACTGGATTGGACTGGACTGGACTGGATCGGATTACGGATTTCACGGATTCCTTGCTCAGCCTAATAAATATATCTCTTGAGGTCTGCTTAAAATACGAATTGCTCCTTGCAGTTTGGAAATTACAAATATCTCTCTGTCAGAATTTTTTATTTAACAAAATTAATTGAAAAAGTAAAATTCTAATGTTCACTTATACAATAATAAAATTATCTGAATTATTAATTGAAATAAAATTTAACATTATTAAAACTGTTAATTAACTTGATAATTTGTTAATAAAATGACATATTTGTTATGAAATTAGAAATCTTATGAGGCATAATGTAATTTCTAAAATCATAGGTGACATGGATAGGCCCAGATAGGCCCACAAGGACCACAGCCCACCATTTAAACCCCCATTACACAACCCGAATAGAAAAACCCAGCACCACTGGAAGCCAACTGGACAGGGAGGACCAGTGATATCCGGACACGTGGCAGATTCAGAAAAGGCCACGTCAGCAGACAAAGATCTGCAAAGTTATTGCCACAGCACATCACCATTAATGCAAGCCATCACAGCATTTATTGCGACAACACCCCTCAGCCGGAATGGCACCCCCTCACCCTGAACAAGACGAATGACGGCACAAGCTTTCGGCAGGAAACGAAATGATGACAGAAGGATATAAGCAAAGATTGGTAGACAAGGAGAAGGTTAAGCTTTCCTAACCCCTATCTCTCTCACTCTCTCTCTATAGTCCAAACACTAACTTGTTCGTCGGAGGGTTCACTGGGGGACTGCCCCGTTCCCCGTTGAACTTATTTGCAGGTAGCCCATTGGATCTGAGGAGCTTGGATCGGTCCAGCCCATTCACCTAGATCAACCGCATCATCAGTTGGCGCCGTCTGTGGGAACTTGGTTCTTATCCGCGCGCCAGTTGTGTTCATTGTCGCCGGAGACCCTCGTTCCAACGATCCTTTACCTTTACCCATCAAGGTGTATGGTCACGACTAGATCCATGGCTTCTCACCACAATGCCGCTGACCACCAGACCGACCCTCCCAACCCAAACCAACCGCCACAATATTTCATCGAGCTCACCAATAGCATCAACCGCATGGCTGAGCAAAACCAAGCCTTGATAAATGCCTTGCTCCAAAGAAATCTTCCCATGCCGCCTCCGCCAGATGATCCGCCTCATCCAGAACAAGTCCTGAGCCACACCATCCCACAACCCAACTTTCCTAACTTGGGAGGCTTGCAACCGCCTCACCCACAAGTCATTCCACCACCTCCACCTCCACACCCGTCGATCGCACCACCAGCTCCCGAGCAGGAAGCCAGCAGTATCCAACATCCACCCCAGCCTCCATTCCCCTCCGGAGGTGACAACATTCCCCTCTGGGACGCTGAACTCCGAGCCATGAAGCTTCAGCTCCAAGGGGTCATGCAGAACATTCAACACAAACCCTCTACCACTACAAACTCACCATTCGTTGCCTCCATTCGAGACAAACCTCTGCCCGCCAAATTCAAAATGCCCACCATTGACTCCTTCGACGGGACCACGGACCCAGTCGATCACCTGGAAACCTACCGCACCCTCATGATTCTCCACGCCTTTCCCGACGAGATCATGTGCCGAGCTTTCCCTGTAACATTGAAGGGGTCAGCTCGGCTTTGGTTCAGTCAGTTACCGGCGGACTCTGTCTCCACCTTCCAGCACCTCAGCGACTCTTTCCTCAGCCACTTTATCGGAGCTCAACGTCAGCGCCGTCCTGCAACCCAACTTCTCAACATCCGCCAGACCGAGGGGGAGTCACTACGCAGCTTTGTTACTCGCTTCAATACCGAAGCTTTGCAGGTGGCTGAAAATGATGACAAGGTCATCCTCACCGCATTCATGGCAGGTCTACGGTCGTCTGATTTCCTCTTCTCACTTTCTAAAAACCCCCCGACCTCCATGGCAACCCTACTCTCCAAAGCCCAGAAATATATGAACGCAGAAGACTCATTAGCCGCTCGGCAAGACCCGATCACTAAAAACCCGACCCCCAGAGATAAGAGGAAGGACCCCGAACCCCGAAACACTCAGTACAACAACCAAACACCCCATTATGCCGACCGGCCTCCGCGCACCGACCGACCGGCCCCAGCTAGACCACCTGGTCGGTTCGAGAGGTATACCCCCCTTAACTCCCCCATGGAACAGGTCCTCCATCAAATCCAGAAAGACTACCCCCTCAAATGGCCCCTACCTTCACGAAACCCTTCCAGCCGGAAAGACCAGTCCAAATATTGCCGTTTCCACCAAGACCACGGCCATAACACGGACGACTGTATCAATCTCAAGGACCAGGTCGAAGCCCTGATACGTCAAGGGCGTCTCAGTCGGTTCACAAATATCCACCCTCAGCAGAGACAGAAGACTGAGCCCCTCAGACACGACCGTCGGCGCACCCCGCCCCGACACCAAGGCCCACCTGACCAGGGTCGTGATCGTCAACAACCACAACCACGACCCCCAGGAAATCCTCCTCCACCAGTTGGAGAAATCCGGGTCATTTCAGGCGGGCTCGCCTGCGGAGGACCATCCCGCTCAGCTCAGAGGGCCGAGCTCAGAAAAATCCGGCAGGGCTCGGACAACACGGTGGCCATGGTCGACAGACCTTCAAAGCAGCCAAAGCAGTGGATTGAACCCATCACCTTCACAGACGCCGATTGTGCAGGAATCCGCTATCCCCATGATGATCCCCTAGTGATCTCTTCAATCCTCTCCAATTACAAGGTCAGACGAGTCCTCATAGACAATGGCAGCTCTTCAGACATCATCTTCCTAAATTGCTTCCGCCAGCTTAAGGTCGGAGAAGAGAGCTTGACCCCACTCCAAACCCCTCTGGTCGGTTTCACCGGCGACCGTGTGACCTCGATCGGCTCCATCGACCTGCCTATCACCATCGGCGAACACCCCAGGCAGACCACTAAGTTGCTCACCTTCCTTGTGGTCGATTGCCCCTCTGCTTACAACATCATCCTCGGCCGCACGGCCCTGAATGCCTTCCAAGCCATCACATCCACTTACCATCTTGCCATCAAATTTCCTACTGATTCCGGTGTCGGGACAGTCAGAGGAGAGCAGACAGTGGCCAGGGAGTGCTACGTCGCCTCCCTCAAAGAAGTTAAGCTGAAGGAAGCAATGATCATTGAAGGGCTCGACGCCCGGGATGAAGACGAGTTGGTCAGAGGAGAACCAGTGGAGGAGCTCGTCGAGGTCAATATTGACCCCACCAACCCACTCAAAACAGCTAAAATCGGCAGCCAACTACCTTCCCAAGCCAAAGCCGACCTTACTGCCCTCCTGACCGAGCACAGGGACATCTTTGCTTGGACTCATGCTGACATGCCAGGCATTGACCCTTCTCTCATAACCCACCGCCTCAGCATCGAACCTCATTTCAAACCTTACCGCCAAAAGCAGCGAATCTTCCATCCAGAGCGTAATAATCTTATCGCTGCAGAAGTTGACAAACTCCTTGACGCCCAGTTCATCCGAAACGTGGACTATCCTAAGTGGCTGTCCAATGTGGTCCTGGTTCGCAAAAACAACGGCAAATGGCGTCTCTGCGTCGACTACTCCGACCTGAACAGAGCTTGCCCCAAGGATAGCTACCCACTTCCCCGCATAGATCTGCTGGTCGATGCCACGGCCGGTCACCAAATGCTCAGTTTCATGGATGCTTTCTCTGGGTACAACCAAATCATGATGCACTCATCTGATCGGGAACACACATCCTTCATCACCGACCGAGGTACCTACCACTACTGCGTAATGCCATTCGGATTAAAAAACGCTGGGGCCACCTACCAACGGTTAGTCAATGCAGTTTTCCACCATCAGATCGGTCGAAACATGGAAGTATATGTGGATGACATGCTAGTCAAGAGCAAACTCTCCACCGATCATATCGCCGACCTGCGAGAGACTTTTGCCACCCTTCGAAAGTATCAGATGAAGCTCAACCCCGAGAAGTGCGCCTTTGGCGTAGGGTCTGGGAAATTCTTGGGCTTCATGGTTAGTCAACGCGGCATTGAGGCTAACCCTGAAAAGATCAAAGCTCTGGTCGAGATGCAGTCGCCCAAAACGGTTAAAGAAGTTCAACGGCTCGCCGGCAGAGTAGCCGCCCTCAACCGTTTCATCTCCCGCGCCACAGATAAGTGCCTACCCTTCTTCAAAGTCCTCAGGCAGACCTTCGAATGGACAACTGAGTCCGAAGAGGCTTTCCAGCAGTTAAAACGGTGTATGGCCAACCCACCCCTCCTTTCACAAGCCATCACAGGCGAACCCCTCTTCCTCTACCTAGCAGTATCAAACACTGCTGTCAGCGCGGCCCTCATCAGAGAAGATGGCTCAGTCCAACGACCTGTTTATTACATCAGTCGAGCTCTGAGGGGAGCAGAGCAGAACTACCCTTTGCTAGAAAAACTATCCTTGGCTTTGGTCACTGCATCCAGACGACTTCGCCCTTACTTCCAAGCCCACCCTATAGTGGTCCTCACCGACCAGCCCTTGAAGAAGGTCATGCAACAACCAGAACTCTCGGGCAGACTAATGCAGTGGTCAGTCGAACTCAGCCAGTTTGACATCTCCTACCGCCCTCGAACAGCAATCAAGGGGCAAGCTATAGCCGACTTCATCATGGAATTCACCAATCCTATGCCACCCACTACCTCAACAGCCCCATCAGCTCCTGCCGATCCTGAAGACCCCCATTCATGGACTCTCAATGTTGATGGGTCATCTTGCAGGGCGGGTAGTGGGGCTGGCATCATCCTCGCCTCTCCTGAGGGTGGCTACTTCAAATGTGCTCTTCGCTTCCTGTTTGAGGCTAGTAATAACGAGGCTGAGTATGAAGCATTGATAGCAGGACTCCGCCTCGCCAAAGACATTGGTGTCGACCAGATCCGCGTGTTCAGTGATTCCCAACTTATCGTCGGTCAGATCACGGGGGAATTCGATGCCAAGGATGATACAATGCGAGCTTACAGAGACATAGCACTCCCCCTTGCTCGCCTCTTCAATACTTTCCAGATCAGGCACATACCCCGGACGGAAAACTCCAAAGCAGACGAAATGGCCCGGCTGGCTTCCGCTGACCATTCCGACCTTAGCGACGGAGTTCACCTTGAATATCTAGCTCACCCGGCCATCTCGACCGACCCACAAGAAGTGCAATTCCTCCAGACTGAACCCATCCCTTGGGCATCCGACATTCTCCTCTTCTTGACCGCTGGGGAGCTCCCAAACGACCAACAGCTAGCTGCCAAGGTCAGAGCTCGATCGGCTAACTACATTCTGGTCGATGGCATCCTTTATAAACGAGGTTTTTCGCGCCCATACCTGCGATGCCTCAACCCCACCCAGGCAACCTATGTCATGCAAGAAATCCATGAGGGGATCTGTGGCAACCACTCGGGGGGAAGGTCCCTCGCTCAGAAAGTACTCCGCACAGGCTACTTCTGGCCAACTCTCAACCAAGATGCAACCGATTTTGTGCTTAAATGCGACAAGTGTCAACGCTTCGCCAACATCCCACACGCCCCCCTACCGAGCTGATCACCCTTTGCAGCCCTTATCCATTCGCCAAATGGGGGATCGACTTGGTTGGTCCACTCCCCACTGGCCGAGGCCAGACCAAGTTTGCAATTGTCGCCATCGACTACTTCACCAAATGGGTAGAGGCAGAACCCCTGGCCACCATCACCGAGCGAAATACGACCAAGTTCATTTGGCAGTCGATCGTTTGCAGGTTTGGCATCCCTCAAGCCATCGTCACCGACAACGGAAAGCAATTCGACAACGCCAAGTACAGGCAGTTTTGTGCAGACCTCCAGATCCAACCGTGTTTCTCCTCCCCTGGTCACCCCCAAGCAAACGGCCAAGTTGAGGTCACAAACCGTTCTCTCCTGAAGATCATCAAAACCAAACTCGAAGCTGCTAAGGGCCTTTGGGCTGAGGAACTACCCAACGTACTCTGGGCCTACCGAACCACTGCTCGGACTCCCACTGGGGAAACCCCTTTTCGTCTAACATATGGCGCTGAGGCGGTCATCCCAGTCGAAGTCGGTCTGCCCACCCCCAGGGTCCTGCATCCAGACCTCGCCTCAGCTGAAGAGCTCCGTCGCACGGATCTAGACCTGATTGAAGAACTCAGGGAGACGCTGCGGTGAGATTAGCCTCATACCAGCAGAAAATGAGGACACACTACAATCGCAAGGTCCGACCAAGGGAATTTGCGGTGGGGACCTCGACCGATCTGCCCAGTCGAAGTCGGTCTGCCCACCCCAGGGTCCTGCATCAGACCTCGCCTCAGCTAAAGAGCTCCGTCGCACGGATCTAGACGCTGATTGAAAGAACTCAGGGAGATCGCTGCGGTGAGATTTAGCCTCATACCAGCAGGAAATAGGACACACTACAATCGCAAGGTCGACCAAGGGAATTTGGGCGGTGGGGGACTTAGTGCTGAGAGAAGCAACCCTTGCCACCAAAAAAACCGACTGAGGGTAAATTGGCCGCCAAATGGGAGGGACCCTATATTGTGAAACCAGACCGCGTCCAGGCACCTACCGACTTTCAGATATGAGGGTCGCGACTTCCCACCCATGGAATGCTGAACACTTGAAACGCTACTTTCAATAAGCTGTTACTTTTGTATTCCTCAATTGTCGTATTCCATTTTCAAGCATGATGTAATTTTTGGTCATTTACTACATTTCTTATAACAACTGTTTTGTCTCCCAGCTATCCTACATCGTCCCAATTAAGTTTCAGCTGGCAGCACACACTCAAGACCTCAGTCCGACCTGAGCACTTTCAAAAGCCTCGGCCAGACCGAGCACTTACAAAAGCCTCAGTCCGATCTGAGCACTTTCAAAAGCTCAGCCAGACCTGAGCACTCTCAAAGCCTCAGTCCGACCTGAGCACTTTCAAAAGCCTCGGCCAGACCGAGCACTTAAAAGCCTCAGTCCGACCAGATCTGAGCACTTTCAAAAGCCTCAGCCAGACCTGAGCACTCTCAAAAGCCTTAGCCGACCTGAGCACTTTCAAAAGCCTCGGCCAGACCGAGCACTTACAAAAGCCTCAGTCCGATCTGAGCACTTTTCAAAAGCCTCAGCCAGACCTGAGCACTCTCAAAAGCCTCAGTCCGACCTGAGCACTTTCAAAAGCCTCGGCCAACCGAGCACTTACAAAAGCCTCAGTCCGACCAGACCTGAGCACTCCCAAAAGCCTCAGTCCGACGTGAGCACTCCCAAAACACTCAGTCGTAGTCTGACTCTCACCCATAATCGCAAATAATTTCACACTTAGTCATATTTCAAAGACGCTCCTCCATATTTTCATTTGCAAATCACCTTCAACATTACATTTCAGTCTACTTTTTCAAACTAATTAGACACTTAGTCATATTTTAAAGATGTTCTCCGCGCTTAAACAAATTTGCCATTTCACTCTGTATTAGAAAATTCCTTGTCCTACTCTGGCTTGGATTCTGGCATGACTTTAGTTTCACCTTGCTCTACTGCTGCACAAGCATTTGCTGAAAACATCAGTGCACAACATAATCCAAGACACAAGCAAGGCCAAACCAGCACAAGGGGAAATACCTGGATCCTCAACTAGAACATAAATGCCATTTTATTCATTCAAAATGGTGACAACTTACTTACATCCCTTCCAAAAAAAAAAAAAAAAAAAAAAAAAAAAAAAAAAAAAAAACAAACAAGACGATAAATCAAAACCCTAAGTCTACTCATCATCCAGCTCACTCATTCTCCTTCACTTGAGCCAGTCTTCTTCTTCCACGCTTCGTCCAGTTGGCTCTGGGGCTTACATCTTCTCTCCAACCACCACACTACTCAGGTCTAAGTCTGGAAACGCTCCTTCCGCCTTGCGCTTGAACATCTTCCAACCGCTGTCCCAGTACTCAGCCATTTCGTGCTTGTAGTAGTCAGATTTGCTGGAAACTGTTAATGATTTCAGACTCTGTCCTCACACCAGCACTTGTCCCTGATGACCCAGCACCCCCAGACCCCAACCCAGCCAAGCTGGCAGCAACTGCGGCGTCGATCGCCATCTGGAACTCAGGGACCCTTTGAATTGTGTCACAGCTGCAACATAAAGATCAGATAGGCTGCCCTTGCTGACGCCGCCTTCGCCTTCTCTTCATTCAGCTCTTTTTGTAAGCCTCCTTCTCAGCTGCAGCCTGGCCTTCTCAACCTCCAGCTCCCTCTTCCAAGCCTTCCCCCCTCAGCAGTCAGTTTCACCCTCTCCTCCTCCACCTCCTTCCTTAGCTTCCTCTCCGCTCTCGCCTTCTCACCCTCTATTCAACTCCCCTCCTCAGTTCCACCTTCTCCTCCTCTGCCTTGGCCAGTTTCTCCTCCACCGCCTTTTGAAGAGCCTCCACTTTAGCATCCGCGTCATCTCCTGCCTGACGAGATCTTCATTATTGGTCATGGCCTCCTCATGACGCTCGATCGCAGTAGCACAGGCTTTTGGGACTCCTCCAACTTCTTCTTCTCACCAGTCAACTGGAACTCGAGCGACACACCCTGCGGCGTGTGTCCTCCAACTCCGACTTGACTGATGGCAGCTCGGTATAGGCAGCCTTCCACGCAGCACTCTCCTTCTTCAGTTTGGCTAACTCTGCCTTGGCCTCATCAGCCTTGATCTTGGCCGCTGCACCTTCCTCAGCAAGCCCCTGCCAGGGTAGTTACCTCCATTTGGGCGGAGCATAACCCCCTGAACAGGTCGGCCTCCCCGAATCCAGAGGCCGAACGCAGAGCTGGCTCCTTCACCATCTTCACCAGACGGTCTGCCACCGCCTTAGCGGTCCCCCATCTCCCTCCAACCTCCCAGCTACAGCACGCACATGGTAAATGGTGGCCCCCAGACCAACTCCTCTTTCCTGAGGTGCAGGCCCCCTTGGGGTCTGCTCCCTCCCACTTGGCTCTGCCCCCACCAACCCCACCTCTACTTGCACCTCTGGGGCCTTCTCCAAACCCCCCACTTGGCTCACCCCCAGCCAGCTCAGCTCCCACTTGTCCTGCTGGGGTCTTCTCCACCACGTCCGCCGTTGGACTGGCTATCACCACTTCGGGGGTATCCTTTGTCACAAGGACCTCTTCCCCAGCTGAGACAACCACCCCTTCTGGGTCTGTTCCAACTCCCCGCCCTCACCCTCTACTGTTTGGCCAGCTGGCCCCCTCCACCCTTACCTCCTTTCTCCTTTTCTGGGCTGGCTCCTCCCCACCCCGCCTCAACCTCTTCTTCTTCTTCCCTACCCCCAGTGCCTCCATCTCCTTCAGCGACCTCTCCTTCAGAGGATCTTTTGGAAGCAGCCGCAGAGCAGACTCACCCAAACCCTTCTCTCCCAAGGGTTTGGGACGAGGTCGAATCCTCTCCCTCGCCACTGGCTGAGGAGGTCGGTCGGCTTGGGCCTCCTTGAACTTCTGGGCTTTCACCAGCATGGTTTGATCTTCCGCCTCTTGCGCTTTTCTTCTTACCTCCAACTCTGATCGGTCGAGGTCCCCACCGATCGGTTTTGGGCCCAACCCAGCTTCAAACAAGACCGACGGCTGAACCAGCTCGTCCCACTTGACCTTTTCCTTTTCCCTCCACTCCTTCACCTTCTTGACTCTCTCCTCTGCCGTCGCCCCCAACTTTAGCTCTGCATACTTGGCTGGCACCTTCCATATGGTGCGCACACCAGCCCCTCCAGCGATGGACACATAGAACCACCGCGGCCTCCAACCTTTGATGGACGTTGGTAAACCAGCCACCAAACCCTTCCCTGCCAACGCCTGAAGGGTGATCCAGGTCTCTTGCTGTCCTGAAGCCTTGTGACAGCCGAAGAACTCCTCCACCGTCATGGCCGCCCCTCCGTTCGCCTTTGGCCAAGCACTTGCACAAGCCAACAGGATTTTCCATGCATTGGGCATCAGTTGCCCTGGTGCTACCTCCAGGTGGTTGAGCACATCTACCACGATTTGCGGCAGAGGCAACCTCAGCCCACCTTTTAGAGCTTCCTCGTAGAGGGAGAACGCACCCACCCTGACATCGGAAGGTCTCTCCGTCGATTTCGGCACCCATAATTCCACCTCCACAGGAATCTGATACTTCTCGCGGGAGCCCCCAACTCCGCCGCTGTAATAAGAGATCTATCAGCCCTCGAATGCCAGTGGTCTGGTTCCACCTGGCTGATTGGCTGTGCCGTTTCTACCACTTCCCCACCCCTGTTGGACCTATACTGAATCGCTAATTCCTCTGCATCATCTTCCCCCAGTGGATCTCCCCTGACCATCGCAGTCCCTTCGTGGGCCATTTCTAAGCTGTGGTTGCGAATAGCTCTTGCTGCAGGTGCTAAAAAATCGAAGAAATGTCTCAACGGAGTATCGTGAGCAACGAAGGAACTGACACTTCGAATATTTTGAGTTTTTGTAAACAAGTAGGTGAATCGTATGATACCAAAAGCCCACGGTTTGCCCGTATTCCAAGGATCCAAATTAACGTTCGCCAGTTTGAAAACTTTTCAAATCATCCGCCAAAACTGTCTCATCAATGCCCATAATAATGCCCCTGACGCTTCACTCCTGATCCAACGCTTGACGTTTCCCCTTCCCACGAAACCCGGCCACGTGTATGGTTCAGATGCACTGACTCCTG
The DNA here is from genome assembly GCA_030407325.1 of Camellia japonica. Taxonomy (NCBI): domain Eukaryota; kingdom Viridiplantae; phylum Streptophyta; class Magnoliopsida; order Ericales; family Theaceae; genus Camellia; species Camellia japonica. The sequence continues at coordinate 24,360,486 of JAPPVO010000032.1, read as the reverse complement.
CCCTCACATTGTCTTTTCCACTTCAAATCACCACGTGACACGCCGCCTCTTGAGCCCCGTGCTCGTCCGCTCGGCCACCCTTGCGCTCGGCCACCCTCACGGTCGGCCTCTCGCGCTCGGCCACCTCCCGGTCGGCCTCTCGCGCTCGACCTAGTCCGCTCGGCCACCCTTGCGCTCGGCCACCCTCACGGTCGGCCTCTCGCGCTCGGCCACCCTCCCGGTCGGCCTCTCGCGCTCGGCCTCGCCCGCTCGGCCACCCTTACGGTCGGCCTAGTCCGCTCGGCCACCCTTGCGCTCGGCCACCCTCCCGGTCGGCCTCTCGCGCTCGCCGGCCTCGCCCGCTCGGCCACCCTTGCGCTCGGCTACCCTCCCGGTCGGCCTCTCGTGCTCGGCCTCGCCCGCTCGGCCACCCTTACGGTCGGCCTCTTACGCTTGGCCACCCTCACGGTCGGCCTCGCGCGATCGGCCACCCTCACGATCAGCCTCGTCTGTTTTATTGTCACTATTCCCTTCGTTGGACTAAAGCTGCACTCGGGAATGGGGGACTACTGACATGGATAGGCCCAGATAGGCCCACAAGGACCACAGCCCACCATTTAAACCCCCATTACACAACCCGAATAGAAAAACCCAGCACCACTGGAAGCCAACTGGACAGGGAGGACCAGTGATATCCGGACACGTGGCAGATTCAGAAAAGGCCACGTCAGCAGACAAAGATCTGCAAAGTTATTGCCACAGCACATCACCATTAATGCAAGCCATCACAGCATTTATTGCGACAACACCCCTCAGCCGGAATGGCACCCCCTCACCCTGAACAAGACGAATGACGGCACAAGCTTTCGGCAGGAAACGAAATGATGACAGAAGGATATAAGCAAAGATTGGTAGACAGGAGAAGGTTAAGCTTTCCTAACCCCTATCTCTCTCACTCTCTCTCTATAGTCCAAACACTAACTTGTTCGTCGGAGGGTTCACTGGGGGACTGCCCCGTTCCCCGTTGAACTTATTTGCAGGTAGCCTATTGGATCTGAGGAGCTTGGATCGGTCCAGCCCATTCACCTAGATCAACCGCATCATCAATGGGGTAATTTGTAATTTAAGTAAATCTCAGGGAGTGTGTTTGTAATTTACCCTTTTATTAATAGATCCCCTCACAATTAAAAAATAATACTTATCCCCTGTCAGATTAAAATGACATATTTGTCCCGTAGCTTTTATACATATAAAATAATAAAATAATACAAATATTTTGTTCATGTCATTTCAAGAGAAATAATAATTATTTTCTTTGGTTTAACTTACAAAAAATTGAGTTTTTTTTAAAATTTTTCGTTTTTTTATTTTTACTGAAATTTTTTAATATTTTAAGTAATTTTTTTTTATTTTTAGATACGTTTAATTTATATAATTAAGAAGTATAATATTTTGTGATTTTTTAAAAAAAATTCACCAAATACAAAAAAATACAAAAATTTAATACATTATCTTATTTTGCTGTATTCAATGATTTTTTAAAAAGTTTTTGTACAAATTTTTACTTTTTAAATATATCTAGATTAAACTGATCTAATCTTAGATATAATGATGAAAATAAAAATGAAAAATTAATTCTATATAAAATTTATATAAAAAAATATCATTAAAATGTTGTGAGAGTGACATTATGTTATAGTGATATTGTTATAAATATGAATCATGTTTACGGGTATTTTGTTTTAAAGCGAAAGTTCACCATTAAATCATATCATTGTGTTTGATAATTCTATATAAAATTTATGTTTGCATATCATCACTCAATAATAATGTGGGGACATAATTTTTTAATAACAACACGTGGCCGAGGTGTCACCGAAGTGCTAGCCAAGGTGCCACGTGTCCTGGTCATGACGTCGAGGTAATCTTGGCTAGGCCGAGGTTATCTGCGAGAATACCGGAATCCGAGATAAGCAGATAAGGGACAAGAGTCCTAAAATGGGAGAAGACTTCAGTTTGGGTAAAGATGAGACTCTTACAGAGTTTATCCTAATCTTACTGGGAGTCCAAGATTAGCAATAATCCTAAGTCCATTAGAGCTAGGCTTGTGTTAGCTATAAAAGGGAGGTACCCCATGGGTCTAAGGTATGCTTTTGAGATTCTGTCTAGTGAGTTAAGCACTTTTACTATCTTTGAGAGATATTGAGTACTGACTTGATCGTTGGAGTGCCCTCGGGTGGACGAGCCACCGCCGGAGACTCTTCTTTCTGTTGCAGGTCGTTCGGGCTTAATCTATTCTGCCGGGCTCTCCAGCTGGGTACCTGTTTGGCAGTGTGGTCGGAAAACAGCACACACAATTTGGCGCCTCTGTGGGAACGAAAGGAGAATAGTATGGCCAATGACGGACAGAAAGAGAAGGTTGGGACGACACCCCTACTGAGAGTAGGAAACATATTGACCTTGACGTCGAAAAAGACAACTGCAATGAAGAGACTCGTGATAAAAAATCACGGAAAGAACGTCGGCCGAGAGGAGAACGCCCCAAAAAAGGCCGACCGAGGCGAGTATTACAACGAGGGAGACCTTCAGGTATAGAAGGATAGATGCCTGCGGAGGGACGACGAGATAAAGAGAATGGCGGACAAATTGGCGGACCTGCAAACGGTCGTCAATTTCCTAATGCTGAACAACGTCGTGCAGTCACTGTTCTTGCACAAGATATGCCGATTCTAGCGGCCAAGAAAGACGCCTAGAAAAGGGGGCAGAAAACGATTCCTGCAGGTCCCTCAACATGGCGAGACTAAGGACATTCTCACCGGCCTTCGCGGGAGGTCGGCCATGGAGAATCCCAGAAGACACGATCTCGGCTTAAATGATTAGGTCCGAGAAAAGAAGAGCTCAGTCTAAAGTGAGTAGATCCCAGATTCCAGAAGGCAAGATCTCGACCCGATGATTAAGTCCGAGAAAAGAAAAGCACAGCTTGTTAAAGACTTTTATATAAAGGTCCACAAAGGAGTAGGTGGAAGCCATGTAGCGGCTGAGAATGATGCTTAGGAGTTGGAATTTTCAAGCCCAGATCGATTTAACACTTGTTGAAATTTAAGAAAAAATTACAAGTTGAAGTTAAACGAGAACATGTTTAACGCTTGTTGAAATTGAAATTTTATAAGTTGAAGTTAAACCGAGACGTGTTTAACGCTTGTTAAAATTGAAATTTACAAGTTGAAGTTAAACGAGAACGTTTTAACACTTGTTGAAATGGAAATTTACAAGAAGTTAACAAGACAAGACTGGTTTAACACTTGTTGAAATTTTGAGAAATTTACAAGTTGAAGTTAAACCAGACTGTTAACACTTGTTGAAATTGAGAAAATTTTACAAGTTAAAGTTAAGTCAAGGACAAGACTGGTTTAACACTTGTTGAAATTTTGAGAAAATTTACAAGTTGAAGTTAAAGCGAGGTCATGTTATAAGAAGACTGGTTTAACACTTGTTGAAATTTTGAGAAAATTTACAAGTTGAAGTTAAAGTCGAGGTCATGTTGAGTCAAGATTGGTTTAAACACTTGTTGAAATTTTGAGAAAATTTACAAGTTGAGGTTAGCCAAGGTTACGAGTGAAAGAAGTATCTATGCACGTGCCGAGATTACCACGTTGCCAAGACTTGGAAGATAATGGAAGACAGAAGTCTTAAGAAGTAAAAGAAAAGTGGCGAGTTTTGGCAAACACTTGTGAAAACATTTGTTACAATGTTTTCAAGTGTTAAGCCAAGGCCAAGATAAACAAGACTAGAAATTGTGTCCGAGGTATTTTACCCCAAAGAGATTACACAGTGAAGGTGTACCTTGAAGACATGCAAATTATTCTAAGTATAGAATCATGCAAACACATTGAAAGAAGAAATTTGAGGGTGCATTCAGATAAGGAAAGAAGGCACTTCTTCCTGACATTGAAGAGTAATTGTTCAGATTACAAAAGTGGCACGTCGGCCAAATTAAAGCTTACATTGTTTCAAAAGTAAGAAAAGAGTACTAAGTACAAAGAAAAAAAAAGATCATAAACGAAACTACTCGGCGTTGGCAACGGACTATGTCTCACCCCCAGAAGACAGTTGGGGAGACTTCCCGGCAACCTTTTTGGCCTCGAGCTCGACGTCGGTCTCTTTTAGAGTCTGGTCGATGCTCTTCTTGGCGATAAACGCGTCAGATGTGGTCTTCTTAGGGATATCATCTTTGAGACCTCATCCCCTTCATCCTGAGTCAAGTTGGAGACTTGCTCATTCAGAGTTGAAGACTTGGCCCCAACAGCTTCTTCATTTTTTCTCGGCCTCAGTCTGATCCTCGGACTCAGCTTCGTCTTTGGACTGGCTTGGAGATGGAGGGAATGACAGGACGAGGTTGCTAGCATTCTTGAGAGGAGAATCCTTAGGGACAGAAGCAGACGGATATGTTCAAACATGACAAACAAGCAGAGACAACAAGGTATGAAACTAAAGAAGGGAAAAAATGAATAACTCACTGAAGAAAATGAAGCTGGTGTTCAGTATGCTGGAGTCAGATAATGGCGGCAATCGGAAAGGATCAGCAAAAGCTTCACCGGAGGAGAAGAATGGAAGTGGTTGCAGAGCTTGAGAGCTTGAAACATGGCAGATTTGGGAGAATAAAAAGAAAGAGAGTCTAAGGACACAGATAGAAATGAAATGGTTTCGTTGGAATTAGAAATCCTGACGTGCCCGTGCTGACATCAGACGGCGGGGGGCAGAACTGATGCGACACAATGGGGGCGTGATTGGTATGTTCCAAATCTGATGATGATCTCTGATGATAGTGTGATCTCTGTTGAACCTGGATGAGAAAGAACATGATGATTCTTGATTCTTAATTCTTGATGAGTGGACATATGAGTCCTAAATTCTTGGCGCCGATAAGCCATGAACTCGGCCGGAGGAGTACATGTATAGGTTTCATCACCTCAGGATGCCGATGTAATAGAACCTAAGGGGCAGTTATGGGGACATAATTTTTGAATGACAACACGTGGCCGACGTGTCACTGAAGTGCCAGCCGAGGTGCCACGTGTCCTGGTCATGACGCCGAGGTAATCTTGGCTAGGCCGAGGTTATCTGCGAGAATACCGGAATCCGAGATAAGAGATAAGGGACAAGAGTCCTAGAATGGGAGAAGACTTTAGTTTGGGTAAAGATGAGACTCTTAGAGAGTTTATCCTAATCCTATGGGAGTCCAAGATTAGCAGTAATCCTAAGTCCATTAGAGCTAGGCTTCTATTGGGACTAGGATTGTATTGATTATAAAAGGGAGACACCCCCATGGGTCTAAGGTATGCTTTTGAGATTCTGTCTAGTGAGTTAAGCACTTTGCTATTTTTGAGAGATATTGAGTACTGACTTGATCGTCGGAGTGCCCCCGGGTGGACGAGCCACCGCTGGAGACTCTTCTTTCTGTTGCAGGTCGTTCGGGCTTAATCTATTCTGCCGGTGCTCTCCAGCTGAGTACCTGTTTGGCAGTGTGGTCGAAAAACAGCACATACAAATAATATGTTCAAATAGAATTTAATTATGGAAAGTTGTAGAATGTAATCATGATGATCGGAAGAATAAATGATAGGAAAAATGACAAAATGGTCATTTAGAAAATTTAAGCCATGACATCAGCAATTCATGGAATAATTTGTAATGAGATTACAAATCTTAGGGAGAATAATGTAATTTTTTAAATGTAAGAGGAGAATCTGTATTAAAAAAAAAACTCAGGGAGTGTCAATGTAATTTATCCTGAAAAAATATGAAAATTGATGTGTATGACGTACTTTTTAGTATTTTTTTTTTAATGACTTTAATTTTTTTCTTTTTCCCCCCCTTTTTTTTTTTGTTGGTATTTTAGTTTTTTTTTTTTTTAAACTAAAAACTAACTTCCCAATCAACAAGCAATTTCTATAGTCAAAGTCAATAAGGTTGTCAAATTAAAATTAAAAAATGGTTAGACTTTACAAAATTAATTTGTTAAAGATAAGAGAAGGAAGAAGGAAGAAGGAAGAGGAAAGAAAAAAAAAAAAAAAAGAGAGCAATTTGTATCTTGTCATAAAAATCAAATTATGAAGCTGGAAAAAAAATTATTTAAAAAGTAATTAAAAAATGTACAGTAAAATTTTTAATTTAATGTGAAGTGAATCACTTTCAAATATAAATCTAATCTATGCTCTCTCTTTTTTGGTTTTTTTCGACTTATTTTTTGAAAATTCATAACATTGTTGAAAAAAAAATTAAGTGTATTCTGGCACCATTATTCACAAAGTTCTAATAATAAGACAGTGTTGGCCTAATGGTTGTGTAACATCCTTTTTGATTGAAATCTTGAGTTCAATTTCTATGAAGAGAAATTCGGTTATGCTACATGCACCAATTAGTATACTAACTAATGTACCAATACTAGTTATGATATTATTATTGACCCCACTCATTAATCACATTACAAATATCAAAAACTTCTTAAATTATGTCACATCATCAATTGGTACACTAGTTAATACATTAATTGGTACATATAGCATTATTCAGAGAAATTTGATATTTTTTTGATAGTATATTTCTCTCCCATTATGAGACTTTGATTAGGGGCGGAGGCAGCATAGGCCAAGGGGGGGTCACGTGCTCCCCCTTAGTTTTGCAAATTTTTTTTTGTTTGTTATTGTCATGTATAAAATTATTCTTTTTTTTTTCTTAACATGTTATTTGGCTAATGATTTATTATATTGTTCACAAGTAGTTATTTGATACTTTGGGAACACTATGTTGTATTATTTATATAGTAGTTTAAATTAATAGTGTAGCAAAAAATATTATAGATTCGATATAATAAACTTATTATTTTTAAGTAGTTGACATACCACTTAGTGTAATTTGTGATTTTCTATACTTTTGAGCATCACGTAGGTAACGTCATATGGTATTCTAAGACTGTTTAATAATTTTCATTCAAAACACATCATTTATGAACAATGTTATCTCTTTAATAATTTTCAGTCAAATAAAAATTAAATAGATTTTATAATAATTTGTGCTATAAATGATGTGTTTTTATTTTTTAAAATTAGGAATTTTGATCCATAATTTTTTGTGCTAAAATTGCAAACTTCTATCATCATCTCACACCGAGCTATTCCACACTATTATAGAATTTTGATTTGTTCTTATTAATAATGAATATGTAATTTTTATGTTTAAATTTATCTTATAAAATATTATTATCTTAATGTTGCTTCATGAAATTTTTTTAAAATAAAAAATTATAATTAATAAGTGTCCCTCTAACCTAATTTTTTGACTCCGCCATTGTTAGCGATAGTTGTGTTAGACATGGGTAAAAAATAAATAAATTTGATGTACTAATTTTTTATTTTTTATTTTTTTACAGTGGAGTATGAGTCATGCCTATTTTCTTATCACATGTCGGTGAAGGCTTTTAATATTCACCAATTTAACGAGTGGGCCTTAGGTTACCCCCACCAAATAAAAGCAGATGGATTCCATGAAATAATTGATATATTATATAAAGTTAATATAAAATGATATAAATTTGGATTTTATCATTTTAACAAAAAAGATATCAAAGTAGTTTGTGTTTTTTCAAATATCATTATCACATTATTCTCGATAGGACCAAACATTAGTATTGTTTATATGCTGGTGATGCTTTCAAAGGATAATTATTAATGGTATAAATAATTTGTGGGTCATGTACACTGCTAACTTAAAAAAGAGAAAAAAAATCTCATGCATGAAATTCCACATAATGTCTGGTTTAATTCTTTCAAAGACCCTCTCTACCTAACATTCGAACCAAACAAAGGTAATAAAGCCAATTATTTTATTAATTTTTTTATTTCAACGTTTATTAATTTTTTATTTCAACAAAGTTGATGAAACTCCAGTGTCTAAAGGGAAAAAAACCTCATGCATGAAATTACAAACAATGTTTAGTTTAATTCTTTCAAAACCCCTCTCTACCTATCATTCGAACCAAACAAAGTCAATAAAGCCAATTATTTTATTAATTTTTTATTTCAACAAAGTTGATGAAACCTCTTTTGTGAGCAGCCAAGAGCCACCGAAACAAGAAATTGGAAGTCACCTCTTACTATTACTATTACTATGCAAATAATGTCTTGAAAAAGAGTAATAATATATAGGAGTAATAATATATAGGAAAAATTACAACAAAAAAAAAAAAATTTAAAATTTGAGCTTTTAACAAAATAAATTACAAACTTTTGTTTTTATCAATTTAAAATTAATCTTTTGATTTGTTTTAATGTAGACCATTTGTTTATTTTTATTAAGTAAAATTATCGATAAAATAATATTTTAGTCATTAAACTTAATAAAAATGAGTATTTTAAGCATATTTCGTACATTTACATAGAATATAATGACTACAATATCAGTTTTTGGTCAATTTTATTTTTAAAAAATAGATAAATAATTTAAATTAAAAACAAATCAAAAGATTGAGGTTTAAATTGATAAAATTTAAAATTTATTTTGTTTTAAGACTCAAACCTAGGATTTTTTTAATATTATTTCTCCTAATATAAATAGAATATTTATAAATAATTTTATATTGAAATTTTTTTAATTTAAAATAAACACGCAAAAATGATTTATATTTGTAAAAATAACCCTATTTCTCAAATCATTTTTATTAAATGATTAAAAAATGAAAAATGATCATAAGTTGTGATTTGTCATTTATTGTGCATACAAGGACAACTTGAACTTTGCTTTTTGATCAAGATAAACAACAACAAAAAATAAACAAGCAGACAAACAAAAAGGCATCCTAAGACTGAATAGAAATTGGTTTTAATTTTCATATGAAAAATTAATCTTAAAACCATATTTTATTTCTCATGTTTAAACCTACTACAAGTATAATCTATAAATTATCCCAGAGAGAGAGAGCTTACATGCGCATGGTGTTATCGGAGGTGCAGTTACCACAGGTGATAGCATTCTCAAGCCCGTTAGGCTTACTCCGGTTGACCCAATCTGATTCTCCACTGCATAGATCTACACTGAAATTTCAATTCTTCTTTCCCAACTTGTTCGCTATTTTTGAAGCCAATCTGATTCTCCACTGCATAGATCTACACTGAAATTCCAATTTATATCCATCCCCGAAATATTACCTTTAGTACTCACATTGCACATGCACAGAATCCCACCGAACTTACGTCGGGACAAAAACTAAGGCTTTGTGTACTCTAAACAGTAAACAATATATTTAATTTTTATAAGAGATTATGGAGACTCGAACTCAAATTTTGAGTAAGAAATCCGAAAGTCTTGAACCAACCCTTGTTGGTGTTCCTAATCTTATATTTATATGTACGTGTAGATATATACCTTCAGAAGAGGGAAGTGGAGTGGCTCCGGAAGCGAAAGTAGCCAAGAAAACGATTACCGCAACTGAAGGAAGAAGCCGAGTGAGGAACATTTTTACAAGTTCTCTGATTTGAGAGAGAGAGAGAGAGAGAGAGGGAGGGATCCCTATATATTTTACAATTCTATATTTTGGGTCTTATATTAATGAGGTGTGAAAGGTATTCATATCCAATGTGTTTGGTGGCTTTCTAGAGAGAGATTATAATCAGATGAAATTATTGACTAGGAAAAATGCATATAGTACCCTCACAACTTTTACTTTTCTTTTTAGGGAGAGAGCATATGTTAAGGTTGCATTATTATCCACACGGTGATGGCTTAATTAAAAAGTGAGCTTCATTGAAAAGTATAAAATGTGATGATTTAGATATGTTTAAAGTTATTATATGTAAAGAGTAGTGTTAGAGATTAGGGACAGCTTAATTATTTTAGGGTCTTAGGTGAAGTATTGGATGAAGGTCTTTTAACATTTAAATAATTATTACCATTAACAAAAAACATTTAAATAATTATTACTTAATTTTTAAATATTAAATTTCTAATTTTTAGTTTTTTTTTTAAAAAAAAACTTTTGATGATGCAGAATTATTAATTAAGTTCTTACATGAATTTTTTCTACTATATTTTTAGGGTACTTATGTGTAGATCCTAATAGGTGGACTTATTGTCAATAGGTCCTGTGATAATTAATGACATTTTTCATATTAAAAAAAGTTACTAATTTTTAATTTTCAGCGACAATTTTAAAATGTTACAAAAATGTCACTAATTATAAGTTTTAGCGACAATTTAAAAAAATACAAAAAATCACTAATTTTTAACTTTCAGCGACAATTCAAAAAATTAATCACAGAAAGACGTCACTAATTGTAAGTTTTAGTGACAATTTATAAAAATTGTGACAAAAAAGTCACAAATTGTCAATTTTTAGCGACATATGTAAAAATTTTATTGACGATTTTACTAACTTTCAATAATGAAAATTAAGTTCAACTATTAAGACCTATTGATAATTTATCCTATATTTTTTAATTGAAAATATTTTTAATTCACTTTAGAGAGAAGAAATTTTGATATTATTGATTGATATTAGGCTTCTAACAGCATACATTATTATTTTGAGGCCTAATTGAACAAAAATGATTTTATCTAGAACATTTCAATACATGTGCCTTTTATTTATTTGAACTAGTACATTTATAGAAGAAATAAATACATACGAGGTTTCATTTTTCTATTTGTAATTATGATTTGATCATGTGAGACTTCATCAACTTTAATTTTAAGCCCGAACAAATAACAAATATTTTGAGCTTTCCCATTACTTACATTTGCTTAATACAACAATATATATAAGTATTGTAAAATTTTGGGAGCCTTCTCAATTATAGGGTCTTCAGTAGTTTTCAAACTCGCCTAATGGACGACCAACTCTGTTACGTTGCGTTTAGTTAGGAGATTTGGAAAGAAATTTAGAAGGGAAAAAGAGTGTAAAATTAGGTGAAATATAAGTATGTTTTATTCACATTTCATCTACATTTTCCATTTTCTTTTCTAAATCTCTCCTCAAATCTCTCAACCAAACACAGTATTAGAGATTCAAAATACCTATACAAAAATAAAAGAATAAAAAACTGCAGAACTATATTTTTTTAAATATGAATTTTTCCCGTTTTGATGATTCGAACCATTCATTTTGTCAGACACTTCGTATATTTCATTTATACAAAAAATTAGATCGATCTGATAATTATAAATTGTTTAATTTATTACGTTTCTCATTGAAAAAATGTATATTTTATTTTTAAAAACACAATTGTTATTTATTTTTTTAATAAAAAATTGAACAAATTATAGTTATCGGATCGATCTAATTTTTTTTTTGGATGAAATATATGAAATGCCCGACAAAATGAATAATTCAGATTATTGAAACAGGACCCGTGATGAGCCTCAGGGACTAAAACAACACATTTCAATCCAAAATTTGGACTGGAGGGGATCCTTCTCCTAAAAAATATAGATGGCACATATCAAATGGTATTTTAAACTTATTCATATGTAAAGAGTAGAACTAGAGATTCAGAATAATTCAACCGACCAAAAAAAATTTAAAAATAGTACGTAGTCAAATTCATTTTGAATATGAATTATATCATATAAAACTGAATATAGATTGCGTATGAATTTTGGGGCTCTAACTTTATTGTAAAAGTTATGCTCATAAACATACGGTGGTACTATATATACCAACTAGTGTAATAGTATTATTATTGACTACATTTATTATACAAATTATAAATTTTAAAATCTCTAAAATTGTGTTACATCATTTGTTAGTACTTGTAATAACCCAAATTATATTATTTAATCACTGTTAAGAAAATATACGATTGATTTTGTATTATTATATGTAATTTTGTAAAATAATATAATTAGTAAAACATTTAGGGGCCAAAGTATAAATAAATAATAATATAATAATAATAATAATAATAATAATAATATAATAGTGGATGTGGTAGTAAAATAAATAATTAATTTTTTGTTAGTATATGATAAATATAATTTAATTAGAAATTAAATTATTTATATAACCTATTAAAAACTTGGGTTAAGTGTAATTACCTTAAATATTTATTAAGAATAAGAGCAAATTATGAAATTAAATATTGAATTGGAAGAGAGGAATGGCCTGGCCATCTGTTGGCCAACCACTGGCCTCACCTCCTTATAAATAGGGAGGTGATTCGACTGGGTGAAGAGATAGAAAAGAAAAAAAAAGAAAGAAAGAAAGAAAGGAAGAAAAGAAAGAAAAGAAAGAAAGAGAGGAAGAAGGAAAAAATGATGGAATTAAAAGAGTTTTTGATAGTAGAAAAAAAAGAGTAGGTATTAAACTTAGGTGAGTTATATTATATCTTGAGTCACCATAATGTATTTTACATATGTTTTGACTTGTCATATTTATTTTATACAAGTTATGTTTTATAAATTATTATAAGCTATATTATTATTTCAGTTCCATGGATTATTTTCTGAACCCTCTTTGTAAATATGAAACCCATGGATGTGGTTGTTTATATTTTAAAAAATATTTTACTATAATCTTATAAACAATTATGTTTTGTAAGTACCACCACGGGAGTCCCACGCCTTGGGGGACATAAATAAGTATTGGCTTCTGTTTGACCACTTTGTGGCCCTCTGTCTGTCATGGATCCATTGACCTCTGTTTTGTGCGGAGCAAAGTGCTGTGCGGAGCTAAGTGCTACACTATTGTGGAAGCCACCTCTAGAATCCGTACGAGCCACCTCTTGAATTCCGTACCTCTGTTCTATGCGAAGCAAAGTGCTGTGCGGAGCTAAGTGCTACATTATTGTGAGAGCCACCTCTAGAATCCGTACGAGCCACCTCTTGAATCCGTACCTCTGTTCTGACTGTCACTTCTGTGACATCTGTTCTATTCTGTTCAGTACCATGGTTATGGCTATATATTTACATAATTTATGTATTTCAGTTTCTGCCACTTAAATGATTTGTTTACCAACGATTTATTTACCAAACTGAGTTATGTAAATGTTTTGGCTTAACTAACTATCCATAGTTATTTCGTGTCCCTTATACTTTTGATATCATATTTCTTACTCTGCCAAGTGCTTATAGTTGTTTACCAATTTTCAGGAAATAATACAATTCAGAAATAACTTTTGTAAAGTCTTCGACGCGGGGCTGTAGAATAGACACACACAGCACTTTTATGATATTTTTAAACGTAAATATCGGCCTTTTTGATCAGTATAATTTTGTAATAAAAATAGAAGTTCCAATGATTATTTTGGTACCCTCATTTAAATATTATTTCCGTTCACGTTTATTGACTTGTTTAAGAATTGGCCGGAGGTAACCTCAGTTACTGGTCATCACGATACTTAACCCTTGGGTACGAGGAGCGGGTCGTAACAAGTGGTATCAGAGTAATGGTTTATTAAAAAAAAAAATCATCATTGGAGTATAGGACACACGCACATTTAAGAAGTAGGATAGCGGGTAATTAGTACCTAAATATTATATTTTGTTAGTCGATTTAATTATATTATAATTTTATATGATTATATATATATAATAATTTTTTTTAGTGTGCCTAATTTGTGAAGGATATTAGATATAATTTATATTTGTTATAGTAAAAGAAGGACAAGAAAAGAAGGATGTCAAGCTCAAGCACCCACCAAAATTATAATATAATTAAATACATATAATTTTCAGTTCAGTATTCAAAAAAAAAATTATTTTGATGTTTTTTAAAAGTGGGTTCAAATTTTAAAGATACTAATTTTGAAATTATTTCCTATCAATGAAAATTTCATCTCAAAATTTTCAATTCTTGCATATAATTCTGTCATTGTGTTCTCATTTTTATTTATTTATTTTATCGTAAACAAAACGAGTGAAAAGTTTTTAAAGTCGCTCCTTATTTCTTATTTTGGCCCAAAATAATTTTTGACAACTAGACAGTGAGTTATTTTTGATAAAGTTTTTTTTTGAGATACTATTTTCTATCAGATTAATCATCTAATATATATTTATCAGAGTGTGCAGCGGATAGTTTACATATGACAAATTTCGAGGACAAAATTTTAAAAGGAGGGAAGATTGTAACAACCCAGATTTTTAATTATTCTGTAGAATTTATACTAATTTTTTAATCACAGTTAGAAAAATATACGATTGATTTTGTATTATTATGTGTAATTTTGTAAAATAATATATTAGTAAACAGTTAGGGGCCAAAGTATAATAAATAATAATAATATTAATAATAATAATAATAGTGGATGTAGTAATAAATAAATAATTAATTTTTCGTTAGTATATGATAGAATGTAATTTAATTAGAAATTAAATTATTTATATAATTATATTAAAAACTTAGGTTAAAGTGTAATTACCTTAAAAGAAAGAAAAAAAAGAAAGAAAAAAAAGGAAAGAAAGAAAGAGAGGAAGAAGGAAAAAATGATGGTAGTTAAGAGAGTTTTTGGTAGTGGAAAGAAAGAGTAAAGTATTAAAGTTAAGGTGAGTCATATTATATCTTGAGGCATCATAGTGTATTTTACGTATGATTTGACTTACCATATTTATTTTATACAAGTTATGTTTTATAAATTATTATAAACTATATTATTATTCCAGTTACGTCGATTATTTTCTAAACCCTCTTTGTTAAAATGAAACCCATGGATGTAGTTGTTTATATTTTAAAGAATATTTTACTATAACCTTATAAACAATTATATTTTGTAAGTACCACCACGGAAGTCCCACGCCTTGAGGGACTTTATAGCGACCCCGGTCTTTTCCCTTTTGATTATTGTATCCGGACTTGTGTTCCGTAGATTCCATTGTTGTATTATTGTTGTTGTCGCCCTTTAATTCCTTAGATTTGGGTTTTAGGATGTGTTGGGCGTGTTTCGAACAGTTGGGTTGAGCCTTGGTCTAGATGTTGATTGCCCAGTTTTTAGCCTTTCCGCTCGAGCGGACATTCCTGCGCTCGAGCGGGGTTTACACTCTTCCAGCATTTTTTGGTCCCTGCAAAACTTCTGCAGGTGAGAGTTCTACACTCGAGCGGGTTTCTTTACGCTCGAGCGGTATTGTTGGCGCTCGAGCGGTTAGTGTGTTCTCCGCGCGGGTTCTGGAATGGGGGAATCTACGCTCGAGCGGTTATAATTGAGCTCGAGCGGACCTTGTTTTTGTTCTTTACGCTCGAGCGGTGTGTTGTACGCTCGAGCGGGCCTATTTTGTTTAAATACGCAGCAGCGTGTTTCAGATCAGTTTTTCAGCCCCTTTCAGTTTATAAAACCCTAGGTTACGAGTTCTCTCTCTCCCAACTCATCTTCTCTCCTAGGTTTCATCTATTTAGAGTGAGTATCTAACCTAGTTCCTTCATTAAAAAGGTAGAGTGGGTCGAGGGCTTCCATTTAATCTGAACGGTTGTTGATTTGGAGCACTTTGGAGTTTGGGACTTCATCTTCGTCTTCTCTTTTTGAGTTATTTCTTTGAGGTAGGGATTTCCTACTCCATTTATACGTTTTAATCCTAAGTGTTGGCATTTTGGTATGTGGGGGTAGTTTGGTAATTTTGGGAGAAACCTTAGGGTTTTGGCTTAGATTAATCTGTATAATTAATTTAAGGGAAAAATGTGGAATTGGGTTTAATTCATGAAGTTGGGGAAATTATGAGATTAATGATATAGTTGGGTAGTTTAAATACTTACCTATGAGACTGTTGAATTTACATTCATTGTTGTATTTATTTCTTGTTTAGAAATAACTGTTTTGGGCTATCGGTGGAGGATAGCCATTGATTGTTGTAGACCTTGCATGTGGCTTAGGTATAACTGGAATTATGTCACTTATGTTGACTGTTGAATTGATACAGAACATTACTTGTATTGATTATGTGTTGTATATGGCAATTGTGAGTTTCATTGCATATGCATTTTGTTTGGAGGAGATAGGGGATGAACTCCACGGTTTAGGGGAAGATAGGGGATGGACCTCTAAATCGGATTTGTTGGGAGGAGATAGGGGATGGACTCCAGTAGCATCATTCATATGTGTGCTTATTGATAATAGCAATATTGCTATTTGTTGTTGATATGATACATCATTATAATGTGTATCAGTTGGAAGTATGGAAGTGTTGTGGTTTGAGCTTTAGTCTCATTTATGTTGTGACATTTGGATCACTATTATGGTTGGCCAGGTTCTGAGCCATAATGATATAATTGGAAAGTTGAATAAATATTGGAAAGTGAAAGGTGTCATAGACAATATGTCATAGACAATGTAGACATTCGTGTCGTGAAATTGGAAATTGATTATCTTGTGTTAACCATGTATCGAATGCTAATGCTTTAGTTAATTCTTATGCTTGGTTTAGTATTTCTCTACTGGGCTGTGGCTCACCCTATATGGGAACTTCATTTTCAGGTTCAGGTGGTTCACTACCTCCAAGGACTTAGTTTGTGAGGATTTGGACTCGAAGACTTGCTTTATTTTATTTGTTTTATTTGAACAACTTGTAAAGTTTCAAGCCTATGGCTTTATTTGTTTTTGAGTTAGAACTCATGGAATTGTGTCCAAGTGTTGGCTTGGCAAAATGTAAGCCCATAGGGCATTTATTATGATGTTTTTATTTCATGGTACTCTGATGAATGGAATAAGATACTTTATTTCCTTATAATTCCGCATGTTAATATTATGTATTATGGGTTTATTTTTGAGGGCGTTACAACTTGGTATCAGAGCGTACCGGGTTTGAATACTTTGGGTACGTGGGAAGTGATTAGTATCACAATGGGTTCGTCTCGTTTGATAGAGACTTAGTGTAGTGTTATATGTTTGCATGATAACATGTTTATGTGATTATGTGGGTATGGAATGTAGTTTCTAGGATGTTGATTGGACCCTTGAGTTGCTAGTAGTCTTGTTGGAAAGGCAATTGATCACTGCTGCTTCCAACCGGAACTATGGTGACGCTTTGGGACCATTATCATTCAGGAATGAAATTCGTAGGTGCTTATGTGATTATGTGCTTACGTGGAATGAATTATTTTTGTCCAATGTATTAGGACGCGAGTGTTTAGCTTCGGCACATTTGTTAATGTGCTAACGTCTTTGTTTCTTGTCTTAGGATGTCAGGACGAGGACGAGGTCGTGGTAGGCGTGGTAGGCAGGCCAGGCAGGAAGTGCCTATACCGGAGGAAATTCCGGCAGTTCAGGAGGGTGTTGGCCAGGCCAATGTGGTCGAGCCAGTAGGACAGCAGTTTTGGGTGCTTTGGCCCAAGGGATAGCAGGGGCATTTCAGGCATCAGTTGACATTCTGAGGGCTGCGAATCAGCCAGACTGTTGTCGCTGCAGATACAGGACCTCTTTTCTGAAGAGGGAATTCTTCCGGTCTCAACCGGACGAGTTTTTAGGTGATCCTAGCGAGCCGCTTAAGGCAGACGAATGGCTCGAACAGACAACGAAAACGTTTGAGATGCTTGGGCATCGAAGACGAGGGGTTAAAGGTGACCTTGCATCGTTCCAGCTGAAGGGGGATGCGGGTCAGTGGTGGAAGTTCACCAAGGGTCGTATTGGAGGTACTTGGAAGGCTTTTGTTAATGCTTTTCAGGAGAAGTACCTGTCTCCAGCTTTCAGGAGAAGTTGAGAGATCAGTTCCGCCATCTTGAGCAGAACAGTTATCAGTGGCCGAGTTTGAGGCTGCATTCACTAGTTTTGTCCAGGTTTGCACCTGAGTTGGTGGCGACTGAGGAACGCCGTTGCATTGAGTTTGAGAAGAAGTTGAGGCGTGGCCTCATGCTGAGAGTTGTCGGATCTATGATTAGGGATTTGGGCGATTGGTTGATGCAGCAGCCCATACGAGACTATGATGCAGGAAGAGGGGGAAAGGCAGAAAGGCTCCAAGAGGAGTCAGGATGGCCAGAGTGAGGCAGAGAGGTTTCACTCCTCAGCAGCCTCAGAGTAGTTTTTCTAGATCCACTTTTCCAGTGCCGAGTGCTAGTTCTGGGAAAGGCAGTCAGGGAGACATTACCTGTTTCAAGTGTGGCCAGCTGGGTCACAAGTCTCCAGTTTGTCCTCAGAGGGGAAGAGTTCAGAGAGTAGCATCTTCTTCGGCTCGATTCAGAGCCAGAGTCAGGGTAGAGGCCAGCCGCTCTCTTGCTTTCAGTGCGGTCAGCCGGGGCACATGAAGAGGTTTTGCCCACAGTTGGGTGGCACATCTGGTGCATCTGGTTCGAGCACTCAGAGTCAGCTGCCTGCTCAGTCAGTCAGGCCTCGAGGGCCAATCAGGGGGCTTCTTCGTCCCAGTCGGTGCAGCAGTCTAGGGGTGAGCAGGTTGATCAGAGGTCATCTGGGCGCGTGTATGCTGTTACGACCAGGATCTTGTACCGGCTCCATCTGTCGTGAGAGGTACCTTCTTGTTTTGCAATTCATTGCTAGTGTTTTGATCGATACGGGTGCATCTCATTCCTTTGTGTCTGCTGCATTTGCATCTGTTTTGGAGCTGGAGTTAGCTCAGTTAGCGACTCTATTTGTGTAGTGTCACCTCTTGGGGGTGAATTGATTTTGAAACAAGGTGTTAGGGGTTGTGATATAGAGGTCGATGATCATAGAATCCCTTTCTCTTTTGTAGTTATGCCCATGAAGGGCTT
Organism: Camellia japonica; assembly: GCA_030407325.1. Lineage (NCBI taxonomy): Eukaryota > Viridiplantae > Streptophyta > Magnoliopsida > Ericales > Theaceae > Camellia > Camellia japonica. The sequence continues at coordinate 24,341,834 of JAPPVO010000032.1, read as the reverse complement.
TGATGTTATTTTGGGTATGGACTGGTTGTCGTCATACCGGGCAGTTATTGATTGCTACCGTCAGAGGGTCACTTGTTGTACCGTGAACGGGGAGTGTTTTCGTTTTCTGGGGGACCGGGTTGGTAGTGTTTTGCCACCGGGTTATGATCCGCGAGGGCGGAGTGAGCTTAGTGGTCTACTTGCTAGTCTTTCGATTAGTGAGGGTGATGAGACCCAGATTGTGTTGCCGAGGGTGGTTTGTGAGTATTCGGACGTTTTTCCCGAGGATCTTGTTAGTTTGCCACCTCAGCGAGAGATTGAGTTCTCTATTGATTTAGTGCCCGGCACGGCGCCGATTTCTATGGCACCTTACCGTTTTGCCCCAGCCGAGTTAGTTGAGTTGAAGGTTCAACTCCAGGAGTTGTTAGATAAGGGCTATATCCGTCCTAGTGTTTCGCCGTGGGGAGCACCGGCCCTCTTTGCTAAGAAGAAAGGTGGTGCTTTGAGATTGTGTATTGATTACAGGAAATTGAATCGGGCTACGGTTAAGAATAAGTATCCTATGCCCCGTATTGATGATTTGTTTGACCAGTTGAAGGGTTCCCGTTGTTTCTCTAAGATAGATTTGAGATCGGGTTACACCAGTTGAGGTCAGGGAGGAGGATATTCCGAAGACGGCATTCCGTACGCGGTATGGCCACTATGAGTTTCTGGTGATGCCGTTTGGGCTCACCAATGCACCGGCAGTGTTTATGGATTTGATGAACCGGATCTTCCGGGAATTCTTGGATCGTTTTGTGGTCGTCTTCGTGGACGACATTTTGATTTATTCACCTTCAGAGGAGGAGCACGAGGCACACTTGAGAGTGGTGCTAGAGTTACTTAGAGCCCATAAGCTTTATGCTAAGTTCGGGAAGTGTGAGTTCTGGCTAGAAGAGGTGAAGTTCTTAGGCCATGTAGTTTCTGGGGAAGGGGTGTCTGTTGATACATCCAAGACTGAGGCAGTGCAAGATTGGGCACAGCCTAAGAGTGTGTTTGAGATCCGCAGTTTTCTGGGATTAGCTGGGTATTACCGTCGGTTTGTGAAAGATTTCTCCAGGTTAGCTTCACCGTTGACTAGATTGACTCGGAAGGGAGTCAAATTTGTATGGAGTGAGACTTGTGAAAAGTCGTTTCAGGAGTTGAAGGTTAGACTGACCACCGCTCCAGTCTTGATTATTCCGGAGAGAGGGTTGGGTTATGCAGTCTATTGTGATGCCTCACGAGAGGGTCTGGGTTGTGTGTTGATGCAAGAGGGGAAAGTGGTTGCCTATGGCTCACGTCAGTTGAAAATTCATGAGAAGAATTACCCTACGCATGATTTAGAATTAGCAGCTGTGATTTTGCCTTGAAGATTTGGAGGCATTATCTTTATGGTGAGAGGTTCGAGGTATTCTCGGATCATAAGAGTCTGAAATATCTGTTTACACAGAAAGACTTGAATTTGAGGCAGAGGAGGTGGATGGAGTTCATTGAGGATTATGACTTCGAGTTGCACTATCATCCGGGGAAGGCCAATGTTGTGGCCGATGCCCTTAGTAGGAAATCTGTTGGTGACTTAGCTAGTATAGCCATCCGGGAGTGGGAGATGTTGGGTGCAGTTGGGGAGTTTGATTTGCATCTGGGCGAATCCGTAGAGGCTGCGGCCTTGTTTTCTGTTGTTGCACAGCCTACACTTGTGACTCGAGTGTTAGAGGCTCAGAGGGGTGATCTTGAGGTAGAATCTCTCCGAGAGAAGATTTCCATGGGAAGGTTGAGAAGGGTTTGACGGTGTATCCCGACTGAGTGTGAGATACCGAGACCGTCTGTTTGTGCCGGAGTCTTGCCGAGAGGAGGTACTCCGAGAGTTTCATCATTCGCGCCTTGCGGTGCATCCGGGAGGTACTAAGATGTATCGGGATTTGGGTCGCCAGTTTTGGTGGCGGGGTATGAAGAGAGATGTGGCAGCTTTCGTATCTAGGCCTTACTTGTCAGCAAGTGAAGGCCGAGCATCAGAGGCCAGCGGGTTTGTTGCAACCCTTGCCTATTGCCGAGTGGAAGTGGGAGCATGTCACTATGGACTTCGTTGTGGGTCTTCCGAGGACTCAGCGGGGTAGTGATGCTATTTGGGTGGTTGTAGACCGGTTGACGAAGTCGGCGCACTTCATTCCTATGCGTGTTAGAGATTCGGTAGATCATCTTGCCGACTTATATATCCGGGACATAGTGAGGTTGCACGGGGTCCCAGTGACGATCGTCTCAGATAGAGATCCTCGTTTTACTGCCAGGTTGTGGCAGAGTTTGCAGAGTGCTTTAGGCACTAAGTTGACCTTAGCACGGCTTATCATCCTCAGACTGACGGGCAGTCCGAGCGTACTATTCAGATCCTTGAGGATATGCTTCGGGGTTGTGTTCTCGACTTTAGTGGGTCGTGGGAGAGGCACTTGCCATTAGTGGAGTTTGCCTACAACAACAGTTTTCAGTCTAGTATCGGTATGGCACCGTTTGAGGCCTTGTATGGCCGACCGTGTAGATCTCCTGTTTGTTGGGCCGAGGTGGGTGATGCACCTCTGTTGGGTCCGGAGTTGGTGAGGGAAACGACGGAGAAAGTTGAGCTTATCCGTAAGAGGCTTGTTACAGCACAGAGTCGTCAGAAATCTTATGCTGACCGTAGGAGGAGACCTTTGGTATTTGAGGTGGGTGATCATGTCTTTTTGAAGATATCACCTAAGGGGGTTTGATGAGGTTTGGGAAGAGCGGGAAGTTGTCCCCTCGGTTTATTGGGCCTTTTGAGATCCTTGAGAGGATTGGCGAGGCTGCTATCGTTTAGCTTTGCCACCGCAGTTATCCGGAGTTCATGACGTGTTTCATGTGAGTATGCTTCGGAAGTATGAGCCGGATCCATCGCATGTACTGGATTGGACTGACTTAGTTGTTGATGAGGATGTCTCGTATGAGGAGAGACCGATTCGGTCTTGGATAGGCGGGATCAAGTTTTGCGAGGCAAAACCATCCCTTTGGTGAAAGTTTTGTGGAAGCATCACGGAGTGGAGGAAGCCACTTGGGAACGTGAATTGGAAGTCCGTGAGAAATATCCGGACATGTTTAGTGATTAGAAATCTTATATATAGATTTTTGTAATATTGTTGAACTTGAGAATTTTATATATGTCTTAAGTTGGAAAACATTGAGAATGTTTTGGATTTAAAGTTAGCATTTTGAACTTGCCCTTTTATGGAAGTGGAATATAACATTTATATATTGAATGTGTTGTTTATATCATGAGATTGTTAACATAAATAATGATGCAAGTTGATATATGTTGATTTATACATATTGTGAGATGCCTCTTGATAAGAGATGAAGTGACCAATATTGGTCAAGTTGTTGATTATTTTTATAATATCATTGGGAATTGAGAAAACTTGTTTTTACAAACTCATGCTTAATTTCGGGGACGAAATTCTTTTAAGGGGGGAGGTTATAGCGACCCCGGTCTTTTCCCTTTGATTATTGTATCCGGACTTGTGTTCCGTAGATTCCATTGTTGTTTTTGTTGTTGTCGCCCTTAATTCCTTAGATTTGGGTTTTAGGATGTGTTGGGCGTGTTTCGAACAGTTGGGTTGAGCCTTGGTCTAGATGTTGATTGCCCAGTTTTTAGCCTTTCCGCTCGAGCGGACATTCCTGCGCTCGAGCGGGGTTACACTCTTCCAGATTTTTTGGTCCCTGCAAAACTTCTGCAGTGAGAGTTCTACGCTCGAGCGGGTTTTTTTAGCTAGAGCGGTATTGTTGGCGCTCGAGCGGTTAGTGTGTTTCCGCGGGGTTTGGAATGGGGGAATTACGCTCGAGCGGTTATAATGAAGCTCGAGCGGACTTGTTTTGTTCTTTACGCTCGAGCGGTGTGTTTGTAGCTGAGCGGACTATTTTGTTTTAAATACGCAGAGCGTGGTTTCCAGATCAGTTTTTCAGCCCTTTCAGTTTATAAACCTAGGTTACGAGTTTCTCTCTCCCAACTCATCTTCTCTCCTAGGTTTTCATCTATTTAGAGTGAGTATCTAACCTAGTTCCTTCATTAAAAAGGTTAGAGTGGGTCGAGGGCTTCCATTTAATCTGAACGGTTGTTGATTTGGAGCACTTTGGAGTTTGGGATTCATCTCGTCTTCTCTTTTTTGAGTTATTTCTTTGAGGTAGGGATTTCCTACTCCTTTATACGTTTTAATCCTAAGTGTTGGCATTTGGTATGTGGGGGTAGTTTGGTATTTTGGAGAAACTTAGGGTTTTGGCTTAGATTACCTGTATAATTAATTTAAGGGAAAAATGTGGATTGGGTTAATTCATGAAGTTGGGGAATTTGAGATTAATGATATAGTTGGGTAGTTTTAAATACTTACTATGAGACTGTTGAATTTACATTATTGTTGTATTTATTTCTTGTTTAGAATAACTGTTTTGGCTATCGGTGGAGGATAGCCATTGATTGTTGTAGACCTTGCATGTGGCTTAGGTATAACTGGAATTATGTCATTATGTTGACTGTTGAATGATACAGAACATACTTGTATTGATTATGTGTTGTATATGCAATTGTGAGTTTCATTGCATATGCATTTTTTGGAGGAGATAGGGATGAACTCCACGGTTTAGGGGAGGGGGATGGACCTCTAAACCGGATTTGTTGGGAGGATATAGGGGATGGACTCCAGTAGCATCATTCATATGTTGTGCTTATTGATAATAGCAATATTGCTATTTGTTGTTGATATGATACTCATTATAATGTGTATCAGTTGGAAGTATGGAAGTGTTGTGGTTTGAGCTTTAGTCTCATTTATGTTGTGACATTTGGATCACTATTATGGGTTGGCCAGGTTCTGAGCCATAATGATATAATTGGAAGTTGAATAAATATTGGAAAGTGAAAAGGTGTCATAGACAATATGTCTAGACAATGTAAGACATTCGTGTCGTTGAAATTGGAAATTGATTATCTTGTGTTAACCATGTATCGAATGCTAATGCTTTAGTTAATTCTTATGCTTGGTTTAGTATTTCTCTACTGGTGTGGGCTACCCTATATGGGATACATTTTCAGGTTCAGGTGGTTCACTACCTCCAGGACTTAGCTTGTGAGGATTTGGACTCGAGACTTGCTTATTTTATTTGTTTTTTTGAACTTGTAACTTTAAGCCTAGGGCTTTATTTGTTTTGAGTTAGAACTCATGGAATTGTGTCCAAGGTTGGCTTGGCAAGATGTAAGCCCATAGGGCATTTATTATGATGTTTTTATTTCATGGTACCTGATGAATGGGAATAAGATACTTTATTTCTTATAATTCGCATGTTAATATTATGTATTATGGGTTTATTTTTGAGGGCGTTACAGACTTAATAACCATTGGCTTCCGTTGACCACTTTGTGGCCTTTGTCTGTCATGGATCCATTGACCTCTGTTTTGTGCGGAGCAAAGTGCTGTGCGTAGTTAACTGCTACACTATTGTGGGAGCCACCTCTAAAATCTACGAGCACCTCTTGAATCCATACCTCTGTTCTGTGCGGAGTAAAGTACTGTGCGGAGCTAAGTGCTACACTATTGTGAGAGCCACCTCTAGAATCCGTACGAGCCACCTCTTGAATCCGTACCTCTGTTCTGACTGTCACTTCTGTGACTTCTGTTCTGTTCAGTACCGTGGTTATGGCTATATATTTACATAATTTATGTATTTCATTTTCTGCCACTTAAATGATTTGTTTACTAACGATTTATTTACCAAACTGAGTTATGTAAATGTTTTGGCCTAACTTACTATCCATGGTTATTTCGTGTCCCTTATACTCTTGGTATAATATTTCTCACTCTGCCAAGTGCTTATAGTTGCTTACAAATTTTTAGAAAATAATGCAATTCAGAAATAGTTTTTGGAAAGTCTTCGACGCGAGGCTGCAGAATAGACACACACAGTACTTTTATAATATTTTTATATATAAATATCGGCCTTTTTGGTCAGTATAATTTTGTAATAAAAATAGAAACTCCAATGATTATTTTGGTACCCTCATTTAAATATTATTTCTGCTCGCGTTTATTGATTTGTTTAAGAATTGGCCGGAGGTAACCTCAGTTACTGGCCATCACGATACTTAACCCTTGGGTACGAGGAGCGGGTGTGACAAGTGGTATCAGAGCAATGGTTTATAAAAAAAAAAATCATCATTAGAGTATAGGATACACGCACATTTAAGAGTAGAATAGCGGGTAATAGTACCTAATATTATATTTGTTAGTTGATTTAATTATTTATAATTTTATATGATTATATATATATATAATAATTTTTTTTTAGTGTGCCTAATTTGTGAATGATATTAGATATAATTTATATTTGTTATAGTAAAAGAAGGACAAGAAAGAAGGATGTCGGGCTCAAGCACTCACCGAATTATATATAATTAATACATATAATTTTCAGTTCAGTATTCAAAAAAAAATAATTTATTTTGATATTTTTTAAAAGTGGGTTCAAATTTTAAAGATACTAATTTTGAAACTATTTCCATCAATGAAAAGTTCATCTCAAAATTTTCAATTCTTGCATATAATTCTGTCATTGTATTCTCATTTTTATTTATTTTCATCGTAAACAAAACGAGTGAAAAGTTTTTAAAGTCACTCCTTATTTTTTATTTTGGTCCAAAATAATTTTTGACAACTAGACAGTGAGTCATTTTTGGTAAAAAAATTTTTTTGAGATATTATTTTCTATCAGATTAATCATCTAATATGTATTTATCAGAGTGCGCAGCGGATAGCTTACATATGACAATTTCGAGGACGAAATTTTAAAAGGAGGGAAGATTGTAACAATCCAGATTTTTAATTATTCTGTAGAATTTATACTAATATTATTTAATCATAGTTAGGAAAATATACGATTGATTTTGTATTATTATGTGTAATTTTGTAAAAATAATTAATTAGTAAAACATTTAGCGGCCAAAGTATAAATAAATAAATAATAATATTGAATAAATAATAAATAATAATAATAATAATATAATAATAATAATAATAATAATAATAATAATAATAGTAGATGTGGTATAAAATAAATAATTAATTTTCGTTGGTATATGATAGAATGTAATTTAATTAGAAATTAAATTATTTATATAATTATATTAAAACTTAGGTTAAAGTGTATTACCTTAATATTTATTAAGGATAAGAATGAATCATGAAATTAAATATGAATCTGGGAGAGAGAGATGGCCTGGTGTCACGGGCCGACTCCTTTGGAGGCGCAGCGGATCAATTTTTGCTCGTGTGGCGCTCAAACTCCACCAAGTTTAAGCCCGCCATAGCTCATTGACAAATTGAGTGTTGATGGTCTCACCCGTTTGAACATTAGGGCCCAATGCTTTGTCAAGCAAAACAACTCCACAAGGAAGCTTCGTCTTCACCCAGATGGCACAAGAAGGCCTGACGCCTCAAGTGCACCAAGCACGGCATAAGTCGCTTTATAGCGCCAAGCTTACCTCAAGCAAGGTGCTCGCCTAACTTAGGTTTATGTCATCAAGGTGCCTAGCCACATAATAATGTGCTGGCGAAGGTCCTCAACTTAGCTGACAAGCCAACATTGTATGTTGGGTCTTTAATAGCATCTCGAAGTGTCGTAGGGTCTAGCATACCTCAATAGATGCATATTGGATGGCCACTTGCCCGCAAGCCACCGAGGGTCAATCTCTTGCCCACGGCGTAATCCTCGTGCCAACACGTGTGTTAGATTCCGCCTAAGGTCATTGCGTACCTTAGCGTTGCACCAACGTGTAGCATGAGTAAGGCGACGTCTCAATCCGTAGCTTGCTTGTAGCATAATGTAGTCCTCATAGACTTGGTCAAACATAGCTTGATGCCTTCATTCGATAGCCCACATATGCGGGTCACCTTCCAAACGCTTAGCTTAAGCCACGAGATCCCCTTGTGCAAGGTTGAACCCAAACCAAGCCCGTGAGTTGGCACACGAGGCCTTTAGTGGTGTCTCAATAGTCCATTCAGTCCAAAACGAGTCCCAAAGATGCCATATTGCGTGGCATAATGGAAACAATGTAGTGAACCTCTCGCTCGGGAGGACCGCGCAATGCCTACATCATTGCACCGTCCACGGGGCTCCTAAACCCACGTGGAGACTCTAGACACCCCTCTTGATGCCTAAAACCCGCCCTTGAGTTGCCCCAAGGTTGCTCACTTGAAGCCCAGTTTGGGCGGTGAGGTAGGTAGATAGCACACCATGCCCCCTTATGTAGTTTGTTAAGCCCTTTTTCATCTGGCAGGAGAAAACATCATACATGTCCAAGGAGTCATAATGATTTTTCATAAATTCTAGAAATTGAGAAAAATCATAAAACTTGGTCGGGAAAAGACTTCCCCCAATACCTCTTTACCATAAAAATTTCAACTCAAAACTCCTTCGTTTGACTGCCGAAACAAAGCGCCAAAATGCTGCACTGCTGGCTGCTGCTGCTGTTGTGTTTTGCTGCTACTGGCAGCGCTGTTTGCTGCTTCTGGCAGCGCTAGTTGGCTATTGGCATGGGTTGCGGCTTTGTCGTTTGCTGGCTATTAGTGGCTTACATGCCTTGGGCTACTTGGGGCCAATGTTAGGCTACGTTGGGGCACTTCCAATGGCCATCTTGAGCACTCAAATGGCTACACCACTGCGAGCGAAACGTCACGGAGTTAGCCTGCAAGGCAACCCGTGACACCTGGCCACGTGTTGGCAACCAATGCCTCACCTCCTTATAAATAGGGAGGTGATTTGGCTGGGTGAAGAGAAAGAAAAGGAAAAAAAGAAAGAAAGAAGGAAAAAAAGAAAGAAAGAGAGGAAGAAGGAAAAAATAATGATAGTTAAGAGAATTTTTGGTAGTGGAAAGAAAGAGTAATGTATTAAATTTAAAGTGAGTTATATTATACTTTGAGTCACCATAATGTATTTTACGTATGTTTTGACTTACCATATTTATTTTATACAAGTTATGTTTTATAAATTATTATAAACTATATTATTATTCCAGTTACGTCGATTATTTTCTAAACCCTCTTTGTTAAAATGAAACCCATGGATGCGGTTGTATATATTTTAAAGAATATTTGACTATAACCTTATAAACAATTATGTTTTGTAAGTACCACCACGGGAGTCCCACGCCTTGACTTCTGTTTGACCACTTTGTGGCCCTCTGTCTGTCATGAATCCATTGACCTCTGTTCTGTGCGGAGCAAAGTGCTGTGCGGAGTTAAGTGCTACACTATTGTGGGAGCCACCTCTTGAATCCGTACGAGCCACCTCTTTGAATCCATACCTCTGTTCTGTGCGGAGTAAAGTGCTGTGCGGAGCTAAGTGCTACACTATTGTGGGAGCCACCTCTAGAATCCGTACGAGTCACCTCTTAAATCCGTACCTCTGTTCGGACTGTCACTTCTGTGATCTCTGTTCTATTCTGTTCAGTACCGTGGTTATGGCTATATATTTACATAATTTATGTATTTCAGTTTCTGCCACTTAAATGATTTATTTACCAACGATTTATTTACCAAACTGAGTTATGTAAATGTTTTGGCCTAACTAACTATCCATGGTTATTTCGTGTCCTTTATACTCTTGGTATAATATTTCTCACTCTGCCAAGTACTTATAGTTGTTTACAAATTTTTAGGAAATAATGCAATTCAGAAATAGCTTTTGGAAAGTCTTAGACGTGGGGCTGCAGAATAAACACACACAGCACTTTTATGATATTTTTATATATAAATATCGGCCTTTTTGGTCAGTATAATTTTGTAATAAAAATAGAAGCTCCAATAATTATTTTGGTACCCTCATTTAAATATTACTTCCGCTCGCTTTTATTGATTTGTTTAAAAATTGGCTGGAGGTAACCTCAGTTACTGGCTATCACGATGCTTAACCCTTGGGTACGGGGAGCAGGTCGTGACAACACTAATTAGTACACTAATTGATACATATAATATTATTTTTAAGCCTCATTTGAGAGGGATAAGAAGACCGGACAAAATTAAATTATTATCCTCACATTTAATATATGAGTTAGAGATTTGTCATTCATTTTTAATGTTATAACACCTTGTCAAATTCTAAAATAAACAGTTTATAACTATTATGTCATTATAAATGTTAGAACTTTCTTAATCGTTCTTCAATTTAAAATAAAAGAAATCATCTTTTAGCCAAAAGAATAAAGAAGTGCACATTTTGCTACAATTATACATGTACAGTTTATCAGAGGCACTACACAGTCATCTGTTGTAAAGGAATTTCTAAAGAAGAATAAAAATCAAAACAAGAAGATTGTAAGGATAATAAAAAAAAAAAATGAAAACTAGACAAGTCAATATGCACCATTTTTCTACTCTCTGTTGACCCAATAACCAGAATCCATTATGAGTGGGTAGAGATCATCAACAGATGTAGAAGAAGCAGTCCATGGCCCTTCATTCGACATACTGTGAATTTGGGTGTCATTGGAGTTTGTTTCATGGCTTTGTTGCAGCTCAATCATCATTTCCTTCGGTTCCATCTCATCGCTTGAGAACATTGAATCTGAAACCAACTCCTCAGTGACTATCCTGCTTTCAAGCATGGTTAGAACTGAAGACATAGTAGGTCAAACTACCGGAGAGACATTAGTGCACACAACATCAATCATCGCCACAACCTCCTTTTTGTTGAAGTCTGATCCCAACATCAATCAATCTCTTTTCTCTATATATATATTTTATTTTTATTTTTTACATTTTTTTTGTAAAAAAAAAAATTCACTAAAAATTCCAATTCCCAAACTCTCCATAAAGTTTGAACAAAAACATGAAAAATTAGACAAAAACCATGTTGAAACAATTTAAATACAAATTTAACATAATTAAAATATCAAAAATCAAAATGATACTGTTGGCTTTTTGGTTTTCGAAGGTTATTTTTGTAATTGCGAGCGTGCCAGCAAGGATTAATCAGTCCTTACAGAATTTTAATTACCAACCAATTATCAGACGATTGTGTTGTAGTTCTTTCAGCCTCAATGAAGAGGACTTTTACTGGTGGCTTGATTTAGGAGAATTTAAGCAAAATAACAGTCAAATGAAGAGCAATTGAAGTATTTCATTAGAATGAAAACTTACAATGATCCAAACTCAGCCTCGTAGAGGTTTATAGCAACAATCTACTTGAAACTACTCCTATGAATGAAGTGCAGTGCAGGAATTTAAAGTACAGGAATTTAAAGAACGGGAAATGTAAAGCTGGAAATGTAAAACTGGGAAAGAAAATAAGTAAAGTAAGACTGGCTTTTTGGATCTGAGTCTGGGCCTTTTTTCTGGAGCCTTCCCTGCTATTTATACTTCTCAAGGATGACCATCGAACTACACTTCAAACCGTCGAACAGCTCCTCCATGATCGCTGATCATGCTGCCTCATAAATAGTTCTACTACTCCATCACTTGCAGTTAGGCTTTCTTCCTATATTTGAATTTGAATGTGAGTAACCGTTGAAGCCACGTCACCTTGGATCTCTTTACTGATCCAATACTACTTAGATCACGTGAGAACCAATATTAACTGCCACATGTACGATCATGATCAAAGATTTAAACGTTCTTCATGTATTGCCCTTACTCCGCCACGTGTTGAATTATAATTGGATTATACAAAATATGTAGCCAATATTACCCCCCGCACTAATATACCCAATACTTGGTGATATTAGTGGATCAAAGCCTTTTTCCCACGTCTTAGAACGTGCATGGGCTTTGCATTCTCCCAGAAATGCAACTGTCATTCATCATCTGCATTAAACTCTTCTTCAACCCTTTAAAACACCCCCACCACCTTAGTATTCGAACAGGCTGATACATTTTTTATGGCCGAATTAATCTTCTCCTTCATTGATCGAGCACACGAAGAGTCATATGATGATGCTGTTCCTTCTCGAAAGAACCTCCATGCATTAATTAGCCACCTTTACCCACCTTTCTATATTCAGGTCATGGATGCATTTGCAAATTACCAACCTTTGGACTTCGAACATATTGCTCTTAGTCCTTCGATTCAGAAACTTACAAATATGGACATGGGAAGTTCTTCTTCTGACTCACCCTTGGACTACGAACAAACTGCTCTCAATCCTTTGATTCAGAAATTCGCAAATATAGACATGGGAAGTTCTTCTTCACAACCTTCTGCGTGGGATAAGGCTGCAACTTCTTCCTCTTCTGGGGCTTCTGACTGGACAAGCTGGTCAAAACCTGAGACCTGTGATTTGAGAGAACGAATCAACCATCACTTTGTCGAGTTTACTGACCCTTTAGAGTTCCCTTCCTATGCTCGAAGCTCAGTGATCTACCCTTACGTGCCCATTGACCATCGACGCAGTTTGGAAGAGAATCTACTTGTAGCATGGTACACATCCTTCATGCCTACAAGGATAGTACACGCCGCCCGACGCCTAGAAGAGGCACAAGGGTACAATCCAACATCCTTAGCTCAGAAGGCGAAGATTTGTTCTTCTGACTGGCTTGATTATATTAATGCCCTTGTTCCTTCTACTCTTGCTCCATCTCCTGAAATAGAAACATCCGCACCTTCTTCTCTGCCAAATCTTGGTTGGATAGAGAGATTGAGGCTTGCCCTCTCCGCGGATAAGGTCTTTCCATCTTACAAGCCTCCACCTTTCCTTACTCCAGCAGAGCGGAAGCAAGCCCAACTTTTGCTTGCAGCCTTCTCTCACCTGCCCTTCAATGTTCTTGAGGACAAAGTCCCTCTTAAGAACCTTCGATGGGCTTGTGATATTCTGACTAGGGGTCATGTCCTCAATCCCCTCGCTCAAGCAGAGCTTCACCTGTTCTTGGACCAACTTTCATTGCTTCTCCACTAGCATCGAACCTCTATGGCCACCACTCAGTCTTTGGACCAACTCTCGTCCCTTCAAATTCATGCCCAATATGAAGCAGAGAACTTTATTGAAGAATTCGATGACTTCAAGAATAAAGATTCTGCATACTGGGATGACTTGGATATAGACGAATTGAAACAAGGATTGAGAGAAACATCATTCAAAATAAAGGCTGAGGAGCTCTATTATGAAGTAAGAGCACATCAACTCATGCAGCCAATGTTAGAAGAAATAGAGGATAGAATAAAGAAAGAACAAAAATTCATTAATCATAGCTGGACTAAATTTCATGATCTTGTTACTTGTTCCATTCCCTATTTTTATGAGCTTGAGTTTGTACCTAAATAGGGCAATTCGATGTAATTGCTTTTGCTTTAATACAACTGAGACTTTTCTTTGTTTGGCATTGTTTGATCTTGTCTCTATCTGTCTTTAAAGCAAATTCAGGGCTTCAAACTGAGCAACCTTATCCTTCGAATTTGGATTCAAAACATTAAATGGAACCAACAATGAACTTTTCCAATTTATGGAATATAGTTAACAGTTTTTTGCTTATTTTCATTTAAAATTAGTACTTCGAATTTAACAATCTTACCCCTTAAAGCTTGTTTTAATCATAAACAACATATGGTCATGGTTAGTATGATCAACCAATTTTAAATTGATAATTTTTGTTTCGAAGGACGGTCCATGCTATTTTAGTTCAAAAAGACAATCTCTTTCCGAATACATAGAAACCAATTATTGGTTTTGATGTTTCAAACATCAATTCCCATCCTTAAAGAGTCTCAAGTTTTTTTTCGAAGGACATTACTTTTCATTAAGAAACCTAAAACAGGTCTTCAATTCCTTTGAAGTAAACAAATATTTGAGCATCTTTACATCTTTAGGTATGGACTATGCTTCGAAGCCGGCTTTTCTGTTTCGAAGCTGTTGTTATTTGACTTTTGGCACCAAAATCTGGTTTCGAAGCCAAATATTTCACTTCGAAACTGGTATCAACATCTGGGCTGTGTTTTTCCCTCCAAAAGTATCAATATTGAAGGAAACTCTTCGTATTTGTACTTTTAGTACTTAACGACCTACACGATATATCTTTCAGACGCAAAGGCTTTTAAACCCTTTTATTTCGTGCTCTGAAATCACTTGCTCACTTAACACACAAACCCTCTCTTCTGTTAACCCTCTCTTCCTTGCTGCTTGCTATCAATGGATCCTTCTTCTCTTAAAGTACTTGTTGGTGATCGCATAAGCCCAACCATGGCTTTGAAAAAATGTATTGATGAGGAAATCACCAAACTAACAACTGGTGGGTCAAGTGCCATAGATGGACACCTCTTCGTTCCTCGCCACAGCAACAAACAGGAGTACGTCTTAGGTCCTATCTTTCGGGAAGCTCCCGCTCAACTTCCAGCTTTTATACCCTCGCTTGGAGGACCACTTTCTTCTCTACGAAGGAGGGCTCGATTGGAGGAATTGGAGAATGACCAGGCCTCATCGTTGATGGCCGACATTGAGAACTGAATGAGAGGAATGGTATAACAGAGTTGTGCCTACGAGAGAAGATGACCTGCAAGAGCTCTGTATCCTCGATGCCCTTTGTCTTTCCAGGTTCATCATTCCTGAGGACCCCTTTTTGATTCCTGCTGCTCTTTGCTTTTGAAATATGGCTTTTAATTTTTTCCACTTTCGATGCGGCATGATGGCCCCCACTGTTCTTGATATTTTCCATCTCTTAGGGCTTTCACCCCTTGGTACCCCCATCGGACCAGATTATCTTGACTTAGCAGTCCCTTTCTCCCTCCCCTCTCTTAACTCATCCTATAGTGATTTCGTCAAGGCTGAGAATAGAAGAGAGGGTCTCGTGACTGATAGGGAATTCTTTTCTTTCTTATTATATTGGCTTTGCAAATTCCTTTTCTGCACCTCCTCTCAGAGAATCATGCATGAATTTGCCTCTCTTGTCAAAGCCCTTATTTTACAGAAAAATGTGGCCTTAGCCCAATATGTTCTAGGTCACGTATATAGAGTTTGTCCCCTTTTTTGTGAGAAACCCTTAGATGCCAATCAAGGGGAGCCATTCTGGATCCTTCAGCTTTGGCTTTTTGCCTATTTCACTGAGTTACAATCCAAATGCCTTAAATTTTCTGAGCCAAATCCTCTTACTCATGGCATAAGGCTAGCCAATGCTTCACTTTATCCCTCTACTTTTGCCTTTTACTTCTCTTTCTTCCACCAACTTCCAGCTTCCCTTCCTTCTTACAGCTTCCGTCCCTTCGAACCCATCATTGGCCCATCTTGGTTGAAGAATTTCCTAAGTGACAGGCTCTGTGCTTCATCTATTCACAAAGATATATGGGCTTCTATTCTGATTCACAGAAAGCTATTTATCGGGACCATGAACCCCAGAGCCTACAAATGCATAACTGAGCCCTATTGTCCTGCTCAATTTGCTAGACAATTTGGCTTCACACAAGGGGTCCCAATACCCCTCTGTAGTAACACCAATTTAAGTCTTACTAGCAGGGATCTGAAAGTTCAGAGGTCCAGGTTGGAAGAGGCAACTTCCAAATTTATAGAGGACTTGGTCAATTTCGAGTATACCCCTTTCCTTTCTCAAGGTACCCTATTGAAGAGATACTAGAACTGGTGGGTGACCAATATGGAAATATATTTGGCCATTTCCCCTCAAAACCTACTAATGGTGTTGGATGTGCCCAAGCCCAAAGGAGCTGGAATTGTCACTTCTTTCACTGTCCTTACCACTTCAGTTCCAGTGCATGCCACACCCAGTCTGCTCCTGCTGCCTCAACTTCTTCTAGAGTTACTCGAGCTACCTCGAAGAAAGGTATAAAACTTTGTTTCTTCTCCTTTAACCTTCTCTATAATGCTTGTATTCTTATTCTTAGTTCTTCTTTTGTAAAGGTGGTCAACAACAAAAGAAAATGAGACTCTTACTTGAGCCTGAAAAGGAAGCACCTGAGGTTCAAGCAGAAAAAGAAGAAGAAGCAGACCAAGAGCAAGAGTTGTCCTTGAAAAGAAGGAAAAGAATGACTGTCCCTTCTTCTGACTTGGTCCAAGATGAAACAACTGCCAGAGAAGTAGAAGAAGAGCTCACTTCTAAGGAATCCGGATCCCAGATTGAAGAAGTTGAGAAGGAGCAGGCAACACCAGTACAGAGGAGAAAGAGAAGGAAAATGACTGTCTCTCCTTCTGAATTTGTCGAAAACCCTGTCCATGAGGCGGCTGCTGAGGAAGTAGAGCAGGAACACTCCAAAGCCATAATTGTTTTTGAGAGAGCTGAGAAGAGACAGCAGCAGCAATTCCTAAGAGATGAAGCTGCTGCTGCAATCCAAAGGGAAGCTACAAGAAGGCAACACACTGCTGAGCACTACTCCCTTCGTAGTTCTCTCATCATTGCCAACACTTCCAAAACAAGTAATTTCTTTCATGTCTCTACTTTTTTCTTGTCAATCTCTTGGTATTGAGACCTGGCATTACTTTGTACTTCTTCTTTTGCAACAACAACCACTGAACCCATTCCTTCAATAAGGACTTTCCCAATTTCAATTAAAGTTGATCAATTACAAAAGGTGAAGTTCATTTAGATAATACTCCCACTTCCCAGGCCTGCATTCAATGTACCCTCCTTGAGGCCCAGTAGTCCTGCATCTCTTTCCTTTGGATTAAAGCCATATCTTTCTTGCTTATCTTTTGATCTACCTCAATCCAATTCTCTTTCGAGCCTTGCTCTTCGCCCTCCTTCTAAGGAACTTCCAACTGCTGCTTCCACCTCGATGATAGCTGATTCCCCTACAAAGGGTGCTAGTAGCTCTTTAGCTCATGATTTATTACCTTACCTAGCTCGAGCCCTTCTTCCCTTGACTTATTGGTAGCTAGGACCATAGAGACTGCTAAAGATGCTCCATCCATTTCTCCTATCCCTATGCAGTCCTCTGTGCCTTCCACTACAACTCTCTCTTCACTCCTCATGTCTACGGATGAGGTAGACATCTTCGAAGCAATACTAGCCAGTCTCTTCGACATGCCTTCTACCTCTCCAATAGCCAATGATGAAGCTGAGCCATTAGTCTTGGCTAACTCCCTATTAGAGATTTTCGAGAGCTCCTCTTCCTCCAGTAGCAAACCTTCTGTACCTTTGATGGACTTAGACAGCTGTCTGGAGTTATTGACATCTTTCTCAAGGATTCCTTTCGAGGCTCTACAAAGGCCTATAATCAGAAATGGCTTCCTTTAGTGTTGTAAAGTTGCTGAGCAATCCAGCATAACTGTCTCAAGTCATCTATCCCAGGCAGCAGCTACTATTAACTTCTACATCAGTATTTGCCAAACTGCTAAGGCTGCAGAGGAGAAATTGGTTAGAGACCAGAGCTTTATTTCGACAGTACATGTTGAAGTCTCAGGGCTAAAAGAACAACATTCCTCTGTCTCCTATTTTCGAACTCAACTACTGGAGAGGAAAGCTCAACTTGAGGAAGAGCTATCTGCAGTGAACCAAGCCTTAACTCGAACTGACATCAAACTGCAGATCACCAACCAAGGATTGGCCGATCGAAAGGAAGAAATGACTGCAGCCATTCAGATGTGTTCATCACTTAGCAATAGGAAATCTATTGTAAAAGAACAATTAAGACATTGTAATGATTTTTGGGCCAATTTGTGCAAAATGTACTTAACTCTTTATGAAAAAACACATTCTTGTCTATCATTTGAGTAATCTTGTATTCTTGTACTTAGTATTTATTTTATTCCTTGTGTTTCCCAAATGGTTGGAAAATAAGGCTTCAAATATCTGCCATTAATCTTTTTGGGATGTACATAACCATTCAAATTTCTCAAATGGTATGCTCCAAAAGGCAGGACTCTATGAACTTGATATGGTCCTTCCCAGTTAGGTGACCATTTGCCAAACTTATGACTTTTAATTCCTATTGGGAGTATTGTCTTCCATACCAAATCACCTTCATCAAAGCCAATGTGTTTGACTTTTTTGTTGTAGTTTTTGGCTGCTCTCTTCTTTTGAAAAAGAATGCTATTTAATGCCAGAATTCTAGCTTCATCTATGCTTTCTAACTCCAAGCACATACTTTGATGGTATTGCTCAGGATCTAACTGATCTTGGCATCTTACCCTTAAAGATTTAACATTAATCTCCACAGGTAACACTGCATCATGCCCATATACTAAGGCATAAGGAGTGACTCCTGTGCTTGACCTTGGGGAAGTTCTGTAAGTCCACAACACATCCAATAATAAATTATGTCAATCCCTAGGATTGTCCTCCACAACCTTTTGTATTTCTTTTTTCAAGGACTTATTGGATGATTCAGCTTGACCATTGGCTTGTGCATAATATGGGGTGGAATTAACAAGGCTAATCCCAAACCCTATCACAAAAGACTTCACCATCTTCCCATCGAACACAGTCTCATTATCAACAGTTATAGTTTGTGGGATGCCAAATCTATGGATCAAATCCTTAATAAATTCAATAACCTCAGTCTGGTCTACAGCCTTGTATGGCTTAGCTTCGACCCACTTAGTGAAGTAATCAGTGGCCACTAGAATGAAACAATGATGCTTCGAAGAAGGTGGGTGTATTTTTCCATCCATCATATCCATGGCCCATCCTCTGAACGGCCAAGGCTTCACTACGGCATGTAGGTCAGTTATGGGTACATGCCTTATTGTGCCATGTTTTGGCATGCTTGGCAACCCTTTGCATATTTTATGCAGTCTTTAGGGATAGTTGGCCAATAGTAGGAATGCCTTCGAAACAACCACCTCATTTTTACACCAGGCTGATGAGCACCACGGATGCCTTCATGAACCTCAGCCATAGCTGTTAATGCTTCTTTTGGGCCTAAACATTCTAGCAATAAGCCATCTCCCCCCCTTTTGTAGAGAGCATTACCATATATCATGTATTGCATAGACTGCAATTTAATTTTTCTGCTGGCCTTCGAAGATGGACCAGCTAAGTACTGCATTATTGGATGCCTCCAATCTTGTTCTTGTAAGTCATTATGATTGACTTCCAAGACCACACTCCTTTTATTCAAAGGTGGTATTAATCTCTGATATGTCGTTTGGCTTATGTCCCTTTGGGCATTATCCCTTCTCTTGAAATTCGAAGCTTTTTTAGCCACATCATTAGCTCTATTATTCAAGAATCTTGGGACATGAGTTACATTTGCTATTTGAAATTGAGAAAGCAGATGTAATGCAACAACATAGTGTGGCAAAATGCTTATACTTTGACATTTGAAAATCCCTTTCACTTGGTTAACCACCAATTGAGAATCTCCAAATATGTCAACTGCATAAACTTGTAATCCAATAAGAATTTCCAGTCCCACTATTAAGGCTTCATATTCAGCTTGGTTATTGGAACAAGTAGCTTCATCCACTCTGAAACCATGTGTGGTTTCTACTCCTTGTGGTGAGTTAATCACAATACCAATTCCAGTTAAGCCATTGGCTTTTGATCCATCGAACCACATTTGCCAAGGCTCAACACTAGCCATACCAAGTTCCATCATCTCTTGGCTTTCTGTTTGAGATGGATGGTCTGCCAAAAAATTGGCTAAAACTTGTCCTTTTACTGCCTTTTGAGGAACATATTCTAAATGAAATTCTGATAAGGCTAATATCCATTTGCCAATTCGTCCCCTCAACATAGGTCTAGATAACATGTACTTAACCAAATCTGTGGTTACAATTACCAAGACTGTTGTAGGCAAAAGATAGTATCTTAATTTCATTGCAGCAAAATACAAAGCAAGACACAGCTTTTCTATAGCTGAATATTTACATTCATAAGAATTTAAAAACCTACTAAGGTTATAAACAGCTTGCTCCTTGCCTTCTTCATTATCTTGGGCCAAGAAAGCTCCCAATGAATCTTTTGCTGCAGCTATGTACAACTTCAAGGGCTTATCACTCTTTGGTGGCATCAGCACTGGAGGGTTGGCCAAGTAGGGTTTGATACCTTCGAAAGCAATTTGATGCTCTGCTGTCCACACAAATTCCTCTTCATCTTTCAGCCTTAACAAGGAAGAAAATACTTTAGTTTTCCCTGCAGTGTTAGAAATGAACTTCAAGAAATTAATTGTCCAAGGAACCTTTGTAATTCTTTCTTACTTGATGGAGGCCTGGCTTCAATGATGGCTTTGGCTTTATTCTGATCAATCTGTATTCCTTTCTTATGCACTACATAGCCCAAGAAGTTTCCAGATGATACACCAAAAGCACACTTAAGAATTGGAGTATCAACTTGAACTTTCTCATTCTTTCAAAAGCTGCTTCTAAATGAAACAGATGCTCCTCCATGGATTGGGATTTCACTACAATGTCATCAATATAACACTCTAAATACCCTCCAATGAGGTCATGAAAGATAGTGTTTATAGCCCTCTAATATGTAGCCCCTGCATTCTTCAGGCCAAATGGCATTTTAACCCATTCGAAGGTGCCAATATTCCCAGGACATCTGAATGCTGTCTTGTGGACATCCTCCTCCGCAATGCAGATTTGGTTATAACTGGAGTGCCCATCCATCATTGATAAAATTTGATACCCTGCTGAACTGTCTACCAGCAAATCTACTATAGGCATAGGGTACTCATCTTTTGGAGTTGCTAGATTTAAGTTTCTGAAATCAATGCATACCCTCATTTTACCATTCTTCTTAACTACAGGCACAATATTAGATACCATTCAACATACCTGGCTGTCCTAATAAAGCTTGCCTTGAGTAGTCTAAGAATCTCTTCCTTGACTTTCTGAATTACTTTTGGACTCATTCTTCTTGGTTTTTTCTTATATGGCTTGAAGTTAGGCTTCATAGGGAGCCTATGTTCTACTAATGACTTATCCAATCCTGGTAGCTCATTATAAGACCATGCAAAGCAATCTTTATATTTCTTTAGAACAACCAACAACTGGTCCCTGTCCAGATCATTCAAACAAGCACTTATATAGGTGGGCTGTTGTATAGAACCTTCCCCTAAATTTACTTCTTCTAAGGGGTCTTGTGTCTGAGAACTTACTGAATCTCCTTCTTTGATTTCTTCCAGCTTCGAAGCAATCTTCTTGCTTTGTTCTGCTCCTAGGTTCTTTGATTCAACATCTTTGCCCTCCTCCTCATAGACAAAATCTGTCCACAAGGCTTCCTCTTCCTGTATCTCTTGGACTTTTGTTTCAATGTCCAATGCACAGTATTTATCAAGGGCCAAAACTCTGACCTGTTGCTACTCCTGCTTGCAGCCAATTATCATGGCTTTTCTCTCTTGCTCTTGTACTTTCTGGACTATTGATTTTACATCCAATGTTGAGAATTTAATTAGAGCCAAAGACTTGGCTTCTTGTGCTTCATCTCTTTGCCTACAATCAGGCATCATTGTCATCCTTAACGACAACCTCTTCATCAGCACTCTCCTGGACTAAGTGCTTCAGGTGTGTCACTTCCTCATCAGCCGTCACTTCGGCTGAGCCATCAGGTTTCCTCAGTATACTGAGTGGTGTCACTCCCTCAATATACAATTTGGCCTCTGCGAAGTCTGCACAGGCTATGAAGGGTTGAGGATCTGCATCAATTTCCTCTGTCTCTCCATTGCCCAAGGCCATCATTATTTTCTGATGCAAAGAGGAAGGCACACATTTGTTAGTGTGAATCCAATCTCTACCAAGTAAAGCATTGTACTTAGCATTATGTCGATACGAAGAATGCTGTCATGCAGTCCCTGGTTCCCACACTCAGGTTGATGGCAGAATTCCCTGAGCCATCTGTTTGTCTCCAGCGAAGCCAGCAATGGTTGTGCTGGTTGGGATTAACCTGGGGTTCCTTTTCCCTAGTTTCTTCAAGGAAGATTTCGGTAGTAAGTTCACCGCTGCCCCATTATCTAGGACTCGGTTCATTGTATCCCATCGAAGAAAGCCTTGATGTACAAAGGCTTGACATGTTGTGTCATAGAATTCGAGGGATACTCAAAAGGATATGAGAGGTTAATGCTCACCTCTTCTTCACTCTCATATTCAGTTTCCATTGGGGTAGCCATTCCAGAATCATCTTGTACCATACTCACTTGTGAGTCTTCACTAGAGACAGGAATTGGATCAATTTCTTGACCATCTTGGTTCTCATCTCCAGCTTGGAACTCATGAGGCAGTATATGTACCATATTTACTGATACTGGAGGAAACGAGCCAAATTGGATGGCTGGTTGTGCCTGTTTCCCCTCTTGGCCACCTTGTTCAGTTACTTCAGAAGCATCCTCCATGCTGCATTCTGGCACTTCATTGCTAACTGATTCCTTCGAAGGATCTTTCTCAACTGGTTTTTCAACCAAAAATGTTTGCTCAGCCATGAAGGCTTCGAACATTTCTTCCTCCACCATTTCTTTCTTTTGGCTTATGCCAATTTCTTCTTCTGTCTCGCTATCACTCTCCATCAGAGCTTTCTCCAATCCTGCTAAGCTAGACTTCTCTCTGGCTTTTAGTTCAGAATGAACCTTGGCCAACTGTTCTCTGCTGCAACCATTTGCTTGTAGAGTTGGTTTGGAGTATGGTCTGACTTTGGATTCTTCTTTCCTTCTGTCTGGACCAATGAAGAGCTCTCTATTTCTTTCATCTTTCTGGTACTGAGTGTACCTACGCTGAATCTTTCTCCTTTGTGATCTCGAAATGACTGGGACCATATCTGGTTCCTTTGTCTTTGGGTGTTTAAGCAATACCCAATTGTTTGGGGCACCAAAGGAGGCTTGACCATCCTCCTTGGTTTCCAACATCTTTGGGTAGGCACTTCCCTAGGTTTGTTCTGCATCACAAACCAATCTGGAACTCCAGGTACCCACGAACTTACTGACCAGATGTTGAACTGCCTTTTCTTCCTTCGAAGCCATCTTCGAAGCTGGCTGTGAAGGTAACTGCTTGGTCTGACCTCATGTTTCGAGCCTGATTCAAGTCTTCAATGAAGGTAGCCACTTTCTGTCCTGCGTGAGGCTGGTCTAGGGGGCCAATCTCTGGCTTTGATCCCATAACTGAACCTTCTCCAGTCTTCTTTCAGAATGACTGCTCTCCATTCTGTAATAGTTAGGTGGCCTGGACTCATACAAGGGCCTCTTGCCTTTAGCATGCATTTGTCATGTTGGCTCAACCATAATGGTGCTGCCTACACTAGCCGGATACGGCCTTTTGTTATGAGCATTGGTTGGTTTAGGACGTCTCTGCACATCCCTGTAATATTGCTTCCCATCAATTGGAAGCCCTTTCAACCATTATAACTCAGTCTGCACCTGGGACACATCCTTTGCATTCCAGCTGCCTCTAAGGAATCGTCATTCAGTGATTCTTCATCAGAGTGTTCCCTCTGGTGTGAGAAACCTTGTCCAATAGCTGGCAAATTTCTAGTGTCCTTCTTGATGGTTGTTTGGTTAGCAACATGCATCTGCACATTGACTTCTTCCAATTCTGTCAAGGACAAGTTCTGGAAGTCTGACATAAGGACATTGGCTGCCACCTCTCCAATTTCTAGAAATGGATTACTGTCGATCCCCATGGCCTTTTCTGCTTTGGCTGGGAATTTCAAACTTCCTTTCCGAATTTGTTCTTGGATCTTGTCTCAAAAAACAATGCAGTTTTTAGTCGAGTGAGACCAAGAGTTATGCCATTTACAATATACTTTTCCCTTAAGTTCATCTGGAGATGGAAGTTTTACTTTTAGGTAACTTAAGGAAGTTGGCCGCAAGCAAATGATCAAAAATGTCATCTGCCTTTGTTAAATCGAAAGAGTACTTCTGTGAAGTCTTTCTTTTTAAACTGCTGGTCAATTGTTGTATCCTTATGAATTAATGCCTCACAGATCACAGGTTCTTTGCCCACAATCTCTGCTGCATCGATCTCATAATTAGGATCTCTATAATATGTCTTGTACGATGCATTATTTCGATCTTGTTCCTCCTCTAGTAATGCTTCATACCTAGACACCTTATAGGTTAGTTCCACCAAATCTCTGAATTCAGTTGAGTCAAACTTCTTTCGAAGCCTGAACTCTAAGCCATTTTGAGCCAATCTTACGAATTCTGGCTCTGGCAGGATGACTCTACATTTATTTCGAGCCCTTTTAAATCTGGCAATAAACTGAGTAGCCTTTTCTTCAGGCCTTTGACTCAATCTTGCCAAGTCTGCCATGGAAACCTCTGGCTCCGATTGGAAGAATTGGGCATGAAATGCCTCTTCCATTTGTTGCCAAGTTTGAATGGAGCCAGGTGTAAGGTTTGATGTACCATACAAATGCTCCCCCAGTTAGAGAATTTGGGAATAAATCAAGTTTCATATAGTCATGATTAGTAAATTCACCGCATTGAGCAGCAAACCTAGCAATATGCTCTACTGTTGATTGGTTTCCACTCCCATAGAAAAGGGTAAAATCTGGTATCCTGAACCCCTTGGGTATTCATGTACCCTATCTACCCATTCTGGGTATGGTTTTCTGTACACAGGAGTCTGGACCCCCGAGCCATCGGTCCACACATCTCCCTAACAATATCAGCAATTTGGTCCCTAGGGACCATATTTTGTGCCTGCTGAACCACTACTGGAGGGAACAAACACAGGATTTGGTGGACAAACTTGTGCTTGTGGTCCTCTTGGTCCATAAGGTGGTACATTTGGGACTGGTTGTCCCTGTGGTGTAGGTTGCTGTTGGGGGTGTGGGTAACCCCTTTGAGCCTGTCCTGCGAAAGACCTGCGAAAGGTGCTGGAACAGATGTTGTGTCTCTTCCATTTGTAGAAAAACCTTCCAACCCCCCAAGTATAAATTCGAATAAGGGATTTGTGAACCCCCTCGTGCCAGGTATTGCTTCGAACATGGGATTTGTGACCATTCTTATGCCATTTTCTTGTACTGGGCCAGATCCACCAATTTGCATGGCTTCATTGTTGAGTACTGAGGCATTTTGACCTGCTTATAGGCCTTGAAATGGGTTCGTACCAAGATTGAGGTGATGGTCTTTCATAGTTCTGGTTACTAGTTTGACCATTAGAATGTCCATTGACTTACATAGGCTGTTTATCTCTAGCCAATCTTTGCTGAGGGACATTTAAAACTTCCTCTATGTGTCTTGTGTTTGTTGGTTGGTGGTTATTCATTTGATCCAAAAAAGATGTTGCCCACCTTTCCATCGTGTTCATTAATTGTTGTCCCATGGCATCTACTAGGCCACCCCATGGGTTTATTGGCTGAGTAGATGGAACAGTGGATAGTCCAATTCCTTGGCCTTCTCCAATATTATGAACATATGGTGCTTGTTCCGAAGTACTGGTCTGTTCGACCATAGGTTCTAATGAACTGGGTGCTTCCATAGGATGTGTTATCACATTATCCTCTGGATTGGGCACTTCCAACTCTCATTCCATGCCTTCTTCCAGGCGTTCATTTTTTCCTTATCTCCTACGTCTAGCCATTTTAATTAGTCCCACTGGGCGTGCCAAAAATATATGTTGGCTTTTTGACTTTCGAAGGTTATTTTTGTAATTGCAAGCGTGCCAGCAAGGATCAATCAGTCCTTACAAAATTTTAATTGCCAACCAATTATCAGACGATTGTGTTGTAGTTCTTTCAGCCTTAATGAAGAGGACTTTTAGTGGTGGCTTGATTCAGGAGAATTTAAGCAAAATAACAGTTAAATGAAGAGCAATTGAAGTATTTCATTAGAATGAAAACTTACAATGATCCAAACTCAGCCTCGTAGAGGTTTACAGCAACAATCTACTTGAAACTACTCCTATGAATGAAGTGCAGTACAGGAATTTAAAGTACAAGAATGTAAAGAATAGGAATTTAAAGAACAGGAAATGTAAAGCTGGAAATGTAAAACTGGGAAAGAAAATAAGTAAAGTAAGACTGATTTTTTGGATCTGAGTCTGGGCCTTTTTTTCTGGGGCCTTCCCTGCTATTTATACTTCTCAAGGATGACCATCGAACTGCACTTCAAACCATCGAACTGCTCCTCCATGATTGCTGATCATGCTACCTCATAAATAGTTCCACTACGTCATCACTTGCAGTTAGGCTTTCCTTCCTATATTTGAATTTGAATGTGAGTAACCGTTGAAGCCACGTCACCTTGCATCTCTTTACTGATCCAATGCTACTAGATCACGTGAGAACCAATATTAACTGCATATTTACGATCATGATCAAAGATTTAAACATTCTTCCTATATTGCCCTTACTCCGCCACGTGTTGAATTGTAATTAACTTATACAAAATATGTAGCGAACAGATACAAAACTTATATTTTATAGATTAACAGTGTACTTAACCCTAACATTATTCAATTATATAAGGCATATATTTTATTGATGCGAATGGTGTCACATTTTTATTTTTCCAAAATTAGCTTCCACATCGAATAAATCCTAAACTAATATTTCTCACTCAACAAGCTTTAAAAAAAATTTAAATGTAAACTACAGACATGCAACAATTGCACCCATAGCTTTACATTTTAGTATAAAAAAATTCAAAAAGTCCTTCCTATTCACTATATTTTTTATATATCTTTTTATAAAAAATTTTAAAAAATCATTTTCAAACATAATTCACCTTGTCTGGTTTATTCTTCTTTTTTGAAAATTAAATTTTTTATTTTTCATATTTTTATTTTGTTTCATGAATTTTTTTAATATTTAATTTTTTTTTAAAATACACATAATATAAATAACTTAAAAAGTTTTGAAAAAAACTTTAAAAATTCACTAAATACCAAAAATATAAAAAAAAAAATTCAAAAAAAATTATATTTGCATATTCTTGTGTATTTATTGGTTTTTTATAATATTTTCACAAATATTTTACTTTTTAGGTACATCTAGGTTAAATGCATCTAAAAAATAAAAAAATTTACTTAAAATATTAAAAAAATTACTAAAAACAAGAAAAACATTAATAATAAAAAAAAAAACACTTCATTTTCAAAAAATCAATCAAAACCAAATAAAGTCATATTGCCTCAAGGTTAAATTTCTCTCAAGTACAAATATGAATTTGAGTGAACTTGAGGAGCCTGTAAGACCAACCACAAGTCATGTTTCGATGATCCGAATTGTTTATTTTATAAGACCCTCCATGTATATCATTCATGAAAAAAATTAAATCAGTTCGATAATCATAACTTTTTAAAAAAATATGTTGGTCTCAAAAAAAATAAATAATTCATTTTTAAAATATACTTGTCGAAAAACAAGGAGCAACACGTGATTTTTTGTTTTTCAAACAATATTGAAGATTGTTTACATTTTTATTTTGCAAATTACATGCACTTCATTATTATTATTATTATTGCCATTTGCTAAGAAAAGAACTTCAATAACCATAAAGATAATACAATAGTTTTGATAATATAACATAGAGATCAAGATTCATCACAAAACAAGACCATCTTCCAAATAAGTCTCAACTAAAGCAAAAACAAACAACCTATCACACACACACAAACACAACAAAACATATACTAATAAATAGATCATCGGACCAAAAACAAAGACTTTAAGAGATCTCCAACGCTGCACCTTTTGTTTTTTCAAATTTAAATTGGATGAAAAGAGAAGCCTTTTGCTACTCCAACACTTCAATCTCTCTTTTGCCATTGAACACTCAAATTGAGTGGGTAAAGATCAGAAGCAGATGTGGAGTCAGTCCATGTGTCACTTGTGCTCATTTCAGGGCTGTATTGGAACCGGTTATCTGTCTTCTCAGGCTCTATACCATCAATTGAAAAGCTTTGAACCTTGGCGTTGCCTTCGAGCATGCTTACACTGAAAGTCATTGTAGGCCTTATTGCTGCTGTGCATTGGTGCATAGCAGAGCTACATTAGCATCACCATCACTTGCTCTGTTGAAATCTGATTCCAACCTCAGATCCACTAGCTCCATCAAATTCCCTTTTCCTTTAAGTCCGGTGCACACACACAGGACGTTTGTTATAATGGAAAATGAAAAATTGCAAGCTTTTGATATAGAAATTCAATATCTAAAACGCAATCAGGAGAATAGCCATTTATCGAAATTGATGTCTAAAACATTCTATTTTATTATTTCAAGAAAACCTAAACATTTCCACACATGAAACATGAGGAAGTCTCACGTTTTATACTAAAGGAGATTATTTATGAAAGCTAATTACTATATTAAGATGTTCTATAATTATGAACAGGACCACTCAAATACAAAGGACATCCAAATAAGAATTAATTAACCAAATAAGTCGATTTTTCCCATCTTTAAGAATTAATATATTTCTTATTGATAAAGGATTGACCTCCTTTTTATATGCAAACACAAGCTTTTCAAAGAAAAATTTCCTTGATATACTTCTACCAATGCAAATAATTAAAACAAGAAACAATATACATAAGAAAGCAAGATTTATAAGTTACCAACTCAAGAAGATTAAAGGAATCCTCCTTTCTCCTGTAACTACTAGTGGCACTCCTCCCACAGACAATTTCTAAGGCCACAACTCCAAAACTATAAACATCCGCCTTGTCAGTTAAGTGACCCCACATTGCGTATTCAGGTGCCATATATCCACTGCAAGATACAAAATAAAACATCACCATTGTTTTCGTGACATGCTGTCATGTATATACCTCTACAAATGTAGTCAATAATATGCACTGCTTTATTTCCACAAGGGCATGTCTAAAATCAGGTCATTGCCTTAGGATTTCTGGGGAAAACAAATTATGATGCTAATTTTTTTTTGGGGAACTTTGGGCAGTGAATTCATTGGTCGCAACAACAATAATCATAATAATGATAATACCAAGAACATTAGCAACCCAAAACATAGTTGTCAAATCGGGATTCATATCGTGAATCGAAATAGCCTTGTACCGAATCGCGAATCGAATCGAATCGTGAATCGTAAAGATTCAGTCACTTTTTCTAAATTACTTAAAAACATATATCTACACATTTAGATGTTAAATATATCTTATGAATATAAAATATTTAGACTTAAATCAATGAAAATGTTATTTTGAACAATAATCACGTAGTTTAATAGGTAAGAAGTTAACAAAGGTTTCTATGTAAGATCACCAAATTATATTTTTTCTTTTTTAGATATTTCTTATCAACTATTCTTAATAAAGATGTACTATCACCATCTTGCCTTTTTTCTTTTTTAGATATTTCTTATCAGCCATTCTTAATAAAGATAGTAACCAAATAGACAAATTATCAATTTCCAAAGTAACAATAATTAACAACAATGTTGATATTTGGACAATAAGCATGTATACTTTTCTAAGTAACAGTGAGCAAACAATAAGAAGGAATTATTTAGAATCTTTTATTTTAAATCCTAAAATATTTTAAAAAGTATAACTGACCTCACACATTTAATATTCAATTTAATAAAATAGTAATAGATAATTCATAGTGTAACTTTAATCTTAAACATCTTTATAAGATATATTATGATTTTTTAAAAGGGAAAAAAAAAAAAAAGAGAAGAAAGGTTAAAAATATGTTGGGTCTGATTGAATCTGATTGGATCATATTGAAAACTCCATGATCACTAAAATAACAATAAATCATATATATATGTTGATTATTTTGATATTAAACGCTATTAAAAGTTGTATTATGCCATTTTCACTAAAAAGATGGAGAAAAAAAGAGTCGAAAATATGTCGGACACAATAATTTCAAAAATTGCATGAATCGTAAAAAGTGAATCGAATCGTGAATCGATTGTGAATCGTGCGATTCACTAGAGATTCACTTCCAAAATAGATTCACCTATAGATTCGTATCAATTTTGCAAAAATTGCGAATCGAATCGTGAATCGAATCGCGAATCGTAAGATTCTGATAACAGAGACCCAAAATATAATATAAATAATTCGTTAACAAAAATAAGAATGACAGCTTACTAAGTTCCCACAATCCGAGTGCTTATGTGGGTATTCTCCTCTTCATCAAGCTTTGCAAGACCAAAGTCGGATATCTTAGGATTAAGATTTTTATCAAGCAACACATTAGTGGCCTTGATGTCTCTGTGGACAATCTTCAGTCTTGATTCTTCATGTAGATAAGCCAAACCTTTTGCAATACCAATACAGATCCTGTTCCTAGTTGGCCAGTCTAGTGTTAACTGGTGTTCTTCAGGGCCTTCAGATCATCAAATGATTAAAAACTCAAAAATATTAGTACGCTAAAATATGTGTTTATTTTCTGATACCAAAAGCATGCAATAGAGTGAAGCATGAGGTTGAAATTTACCAAACAAAGCACGAGCAAGGCTGTTATTTTCCATGTACTCATATACTAGCAACAGTTGATTTCCTTCAATACAACATCCATAGAGCTTTACCAAATTAGGGTGTTGTAAGGCAGAAATCATGCCTATCTCATTCACAAACTCGCGATTTCCTTGATTTGATTTGGAAGAAAGCTGCTTCACAGCAATCACAGTGCCATCCAATAAAAGGCCCTTCATTTCAAAACAATGTCAATTACGAATTGTTGAATTACTATCAACACCAGGAAAAAAGAAAATCTACCACAAGATACCTTGTACACCGAACCAAAACCACCCTCGCCAATCTTATTAGCAACATCAAAATTCTTTGTGGCAGCTTTAATTTGCCTTAAGGTAAATGAACCAGTATGTAGGTCTAGACCCTTCAGATCTGTGGAAGAAGCTCAACTAGATAAGTAAGCACATTCAATAAAGTTAAGAGGCTCATTCCTAATGATTTGCATTAAAAAAAAAATCATCCTCATCTTCTATACTCGGAGAAATCAAAAAGTCCCACTTGACCTGGATATGTCTAAATAAAGCACTCCCACAATGAGCAAATCAAACTTGTATTGCATTAATCCTAATTCCTAAGGTAATGTTTGCATTAATCCTAATTCATGGACCTCCCAATGGAAGGACCATTCTCCTAAATTGGCAGATGGTGAGTCTATTTGGAATGTACATTTCTTTCCTTTTTAATGAACCAAACATGGGAATGAATATTTTAATCGAATGACAATTCCATTCCAACCTTTATTCCAGTGAACCAAATACTCGTTTGGATTCTAAAAAAATTATGGGCAATAAAAACTATTGAACCATGACATGTTTACATAATTTATCCGGGTAAATAACATAAGAAACATTGAAAAAAAAAAATTAAAAAAAAAACACCATTGATGGTGAGTATGACAATTATCACTATCATAATTATCCAGAGTTTGTCTAGTTGATTTTAATACCATGTTCCATCGTATTATTGTTTTGTAGACATCCTTTCCACCAAAGAATACCAAGCAATAGGAAGATAGCAAATACTATTCCAGCCACAATTCCAACTATACTGCCTGCAGATATAGATAAATTACTCCCATTCTCTGATGGATCAAAATCTGCATGAACCAAAAACAGATACACCAACGAGATGAAATTGTTAAGGTGATCAATGAATGGGAATCCAAGCGAACAAAAAACAGTCGAAAAGGAAAAAGGACAATAATTTATTATCCATTTTCTCTCTTCAAACTTCACATTTTAAATGTACGGAAAAACCTCATGCTTACATTTATTGGTTTCCTGGTTTGCCTGACATTGCAGTAAAGGCTAAGATACAACTAAAATAATTCCATTACCATGTACTCACATGGTTACTCTTGTTCAAAAGTCAAAACTCAGAAGGACTCCCACAATTGAAATCACTTTTATTAACTAACAATTGTAAATGAACATAAATGTAAAATCATTTTGCTTAGTTGGAATGTGGAACTATTCCCAACAATAACCCCGGCAAAGATGAGAAGGAAGACAAAAAATGACCACATTTTGACATGAATAAAATCATTGAGATGTCAATTTCTATTTATAGAAGAATGATATCTTGCTGCCTGTAAGAAAATTTGTTCCATTGGCAATGTAATCAAAACAAATATAAAGAAGTGATGAAAGTAATGGAACTGTCCTCCTTTTCAACCTTTCACGGTTCAGTATCATCAAAATCCATTTATTAGTATTGTGGTTTGCCTAACTATTTTAGAAGGCTCTCCAGAAACAACATTTATATGAATGCATCAGATTTTGTGAATCATCAGACTTATAAAGGTAAAGGAGTAATCACCTAATGCTAATAGTTGAAATCATTGAAAACCTAAGTGATTCGTGATTCGGAACAAACTTAATTGCAACAATTCCCAAACAATTAAAACTAACAATCTAAATCATTTAGCCCGTGCGAAAGTGATTTAGATTGTTGCTTCAAAATCAATAAATCGACATAACCGATTTTTACGTGGAAAAATCACAATTGTAGCACCTCCAATTGTGATTAAAAAATCGCGAGTGAAATGCCACTAATCAATCCACTATAAAAGAAAGAAAAAATACAAATTACCCAAACTCTGTCAATTTGTCTTCAACAATCTGTATCTCTTTCAGCGATGCCTTCGTCTCGGAATTGATCAGATTGATGTTGAATCCACAACATCCATGTCAAATCAATGACTGCACATAGCTTCGAACTCCTTCGAATACTCCATGTTTGAATCTCCGGATTCCACCGAAGAAGAACACTCTTGAAGTTGAATAATCAAACAACTCTTTGATGTATACTTGTCAAACCATGAGTTTAATACTCAACCAAACATCAAAGAAAACTAACAAAATTGCTCCAGAAGAAAACCCTAGAACCCTCAAAGAAGATCTGGAAGTCATGCCCTAGATTCGGAGCAAACTGCAGCTTTATAGCAGTTGGATACGCGATCTCCACTCCAGCGCAGGAATGGCCGCTCAAGCAGTGTCACTAAAACGCGTTTTCCAAACCAGGGTCCACGATCGAGCGTAAAATCACACCTCACAGTATTTTTGCAGACAAGCCAAACTACTGAGAAGGTGAAAACTCCACTCGAGCGAGAAGACCAAAACACCAAGGAAAAATACAACTCAATTAACCCAAGCTTGTTCTCGGAATTGACAATAAGTAGGGACCTAACAATCTCCCCCTTTGTCAATTCTCGGACAAAAATTTCTAAGAATTTTTCCTAGCAAACACATGCACTAGACACATTACTCTAAACACAACCAAAGCTTCAACCTAACAAAAACTTCAAACCACAAACGCCAATTCGATTTAGAAACCCTTTGAACAACCCACCTATTGAAAATACTACACAAACCAAAACTGTGGAACAAAATAAGATAAACAGATCGAAATAAGCAAAATAGCCAAATCTATCTATTCTAATATTCCAAAATATCCCAATATCCATGCCAAAACAAAACAGAGTGTGTTAGCAAAACCAAATGTCTAGCAATCAAAAACAAAAACTCCCAATCTCCTCCCAAACTACTCCCTTTTTGTCCAAGAGACAATCCCAAAAAAAAACATAAGAGAAACAAGAAAATAAACTGTGCAATGAACAAGAATAAACTGTCCAAGTAACACTGTCCAAGAAGAGAGAAACATGCATCACGGATCTAGCGACGGTGGAGGCTGCGGCATCTGAAGCAGGGACAAGATCTGGGCAAGATGGATGGAAGACTGAGTAACAAACTCCTCAATGCGGCCAGAAGATGCCTCCAATGCTGTGAGCCATGCGTCCGTGGACATCTCCAAGTCGGTGAGACGGGCATCAAAGATGTCCATCCGACTCTCCAACCAGTCAAAGCGGGAAACTAGCACATGCTCAAACTGGCGCAGCTGGCCCTTGATTGATCGAGCTAGAGTAGGTGGCTCCCCCTCACCTGCAGTAGCGACGTCAAACTCTGCTTCCTCGGCCAAAGGATCTTCACCTGCACTAGAACCACCCACCCTTGAAGGACCCCCCTGACATGTGACTGACTCTGGGAGATGATCTTTTTGGTGAACGGTTTGACAGGGAAGGCAAACTCATCGTCCTCAAAGGTAGGAACCTCGAGCTTGGTGAGAAGACGGTTAAACATTCAACCATAGGGTAAACCTAAGGCTTTTCTCTCAAATGCGGCTACAGACAATGATATTGGCATAGACAATTAAGTTGAGCAACCGGAACTGGGGAAGGAGTTCATTTTGTTTCATCAAGGTCCCCTTGATCCAAGTCTGGGGTGTACCACACAACTCAGTGGCCACCTCGTTGAAGTCACAAATGGGTAGGACAGGGAAGGGATAATGACATGGAAAGACATGGCCTATACCTAAGAGCTCACGGATAAGATTGGGGGTAATGGTGATAGACTTAGACAGAACCCAGGTTTTGAAAGAAGGACCAATATCATCGATACCTTCGATGTTACAATAAAACTCCAGGACCCGGTCAAGGTTTTGACAACCGGAAAAAGATAGAACTAAGTCACCCCCCAATGGATCAAACAATGGCCGAATGGGCATAGACTCAAAGGTGTTGAGCTGTACATTGCGCTCTAAATGAACAATCCTAGAGGTGTAAAATTCTCTAAAAGACTTAGCTTTGTCGGCGGAAGGGAAATGGTCAGAGTTATAAGTGGGGCGGTTGGCCGTAGACTTACGGCGTTTGGAAGTGAACATGGCTAAACCCAAGGACATAACAAAAGACAAACACAAACCCCCCCCCCTCCCCAACCCAACCCAACCCAACCCAACCCAAACCAAATCAAGAACCAAAACCATTAGGCACCAGAAAGAATATTAGTAACAAAACTAGTTTTCTAAAACCAGCAATACACAAAGTCAAAGATCTAAGAAACAAAAATGAGTATTATTTCCAATGCTTACAAAAGCCAAAACCAAACCCATTAGTGATTCAAATCCACAGATAGCAAAGTCCAAGGATAAACAAAAAAAAGGAATAACAAATGAACATTCTGACAAAAGACAAAACAATGCGAAGACAGAGATAAACCATGGCACAATCAACCAAACCCCAAGCAAAAGCACTCAACATGCTCAACCCTCTATGGAAGTGTGTGAACGAGTGAAGAACAAGAACAAAAACAGAGACTAAGCCACCACAAAACAGACACACAAGAACCAAATGAACCCTAGACACTCCACTAACCATTACGGAAAGAGATAGAGAGAATGGCCAAAAAATTAAAAAAAAAACGAAAACAAAAGGAGAGAGACAAGCTTGAGAAGACCATGGAGAACTGGAAAGAATGTAAACACAGTCACGAACAAGCCAATCCAAGGTGGAAGAGGAAAGGGTGTGAACACAAACAGAGCCCTACGAGAGAATAGAAGAAATTTGGGAAAAAATGGTCTGAAAGGTCGAAGGCTGGGTTTTTAAAGCACTGCAATCCGCTCGAGCGAGGGTTTTGCCGCTTGAGCGTTAGTACATACACGCGTGACTTCACTCGAGCCAAGACTCGTGTGCTCGAGCGCAAAAAACACGCCCCTAGAAGTTTGGTGCCTCTGCAAAAGTGCTGGAAGAGTAAAATCTTCGCTCGAGCTCTAGAGTTGACACTCAAGTGGAGAAGAAAAAATAACAAAGGCAAAATACACCCTTCTGAGTAGTTAAAAACAACTCACACTGCCAAGTGGGACCTGAAACAAGAGGGGATTAGCACAATAGCAAGAATGTGATGCTAAGATGAGTTAATCCACAAACCATGAAACCCGCAATCTCGCAATTTTGACAATATGAAGCACAGTATCATGAGCAAATCAGGTAAACATGGATCAATGAGCATAAGCTACATAGGAATACAAAACTCAAAGACAAACATGAGAGCTCACATATTAAAGAGTGTGTGTGCAAACCTTGAGAGGCCACAGAGTTAGAGTTAATCTTGGTAGTGATCGAATGGTTGGACCTCCGGCAAGAGAATCTAAACATCACTGAGAAAAGTCCAACCACTAGACATCAAGGGGTATTTGTTGAGTAAAAGTGAAAGGCTCCCCCTCAATCAATGAGTCCCTTTTCTTTTTTTCTTTTTTTTCTTTTTTAAAAAAAAAAACTTTTTGACTTTTCTTTCTTGTGGGCACTCTGGTGGCTTTCACGCTCAAGTGTATAGAGACCAAACCAGAGAAGCATTTTTTTAACTTTTTTACTTTTCTTTCTTGTGGGCACTCACTGGTGGCTTTCAAGCTCAAGAGTATGGAGACCAAACTAAAGAAGCATGGAAACAATAAGGATGGCCTGGATGGTGCCTCTAAGGTAGCCTTTTTCTAATGCCCGGACTTCAAAGAAGTGAGTGAGGAACCGTGGAAGTGAAACATGATGGTGGATGGTTAAGAGACTCAATATCATCCATGATATGCCAGTATAGGTCAATTTCTCTAGAAATGTATAAGAGACACTATTAGAAGTCTATAGAGAAATTTGATCACTTATGCGGATACCCCTGCAATAGTTTATCTCAAGGATGTGTACAAAATGAGATCATGAAGTCAATGAGCATGAGCATTCAGAATGAGCTATGAACAAAAAGAATGAAATCTTACAAGCAGCATGAGAGGTGTTCATATACATCTAAATGTAAAGATGACAAGAATCAATGACAATGAAATTATAGCATCCAAGTACACATAAAGCCAATCACTCTCACCCACTCACGTAACAAGTCACACCCTAGTTAATGAGAACTACACCCAAGGTCTTTCTAAGGAACTCAAACCGAAGAAGATCAAGAGGTTTTGTAAAAATATCAGCCTTTTGATGCTCAGTGGATACATGATCAATAACTACAAGGCCCACTTTAACTAACTCTCGAATGAAATGATGACGAATTTCAATGTGTTTGGTGCAAGAGTGTTGAACTAGATTTTTAGAAATGTTGATGGCACTTGTATTATCATAGAAAAGGGTGAGGATGTCCTAGCCTAAACCATAATCATAAAGCGTTTGCTTCATCCACAACCAAGGTTCTGAAAAGTGGTTGCGGTCGCCGTAACGGTGGGGGTGGCGCGGTTGCGGTTGCAGGGTGTAAAGGCCGTAGCATAACGGTTGCGGTAACCGGAACCGTGAATTTTTTTATTTTTCGCACAATTTGAAAAAAACTTACCGATACGCACATTTTTTTTCCATGATCATATTTATTGAGTTTTAAAATAAATATTGATCAATTTTTATAAATTTTTCAGTTTGATCCAATATATTTCATATTTTTAAATCACTATAAACTGAGGCCCCGTTTGGGGATTGACTAAATTAGTCAATTAGCTAAAAAGTTATTAAATTAGCCAAAAAGCCAACCACTCATACCAAAAAGTCAAAGATTCTCTTTTCTCTCTACTTTTTGCACATCTTTTCGTAATTAGCCAAAAAATCATCCCAAACATACAAGTTTTTTTTACCTACCTTTTTAGCCAAATAGCAAAAAGTTACTAAATTAGCCTATTCCCAAACGAGGCCTGAGTTTTTTACATTTTATTTTAATAATTAATGACTTTATATTTTACAAAAATAATCACTAACTATTATATATAAGATAAACAATGACAAAAGTAAGAGAATAAATAAAAGTCTAAAATATATATATATATATATATATTAATCAAGCCAAATAGATAATGACCACACTTATTATTATTATTATTTTCAAACAATATATAAAAGACACACACAAACAAAATGGTTAAGTGATAATACCTAAATAGAATAGCATAGGTCTTACAACTTCAACAAATCAATAACATGTTCTTGATCTTCCCTATTCTCTCTCTTTATCTCTTGTTCCTCTATCTTCCCTCTTCTCTCTCTATCTCTCTTCCCCTATTTTCAACTTTTTCTTCTTTTTTTTTTTTGTATTTTTTTGAAAGAAGCAATTCGGAACCATTACATAACGGTGCGTAACAGGCCGTTACGGCTGTTACGGCACCGTTACGGCCGTTATGACCACTATAGCAGCCGCTACGGTCGATACACCTGTGAATCTCAATCACACTACAAAAGCGGCTGTAACGGGTGGCGGTAACTACCACAACCGTTACGTAACGGCGTTATGTAACGGTTACAACCGCTTTTTAAAACCTTGGTTGGGGTTATTAGTCATAGTAATAGGTAGAATGGAACTCTCAACGTGTCTGAGAAGTAGTGGACACACTGTGAAAATCTCTCATGGAAACTATACGACCGAACCCTCAACAAAACTAGTACCAATCACAAACTCAAAAAGTGGTGATGGAAGGAAAGACATAATGACTACTACTATGACAGCATAAAACAAATTAAGAACTCAAAGTTTTTTTTTTTTTTTTTTTGTATGTATGTAAAAAGAAACTAGGGTACCAGTATTAGGTTACAAGTCTACGAAGGAGCAGAGGACCTGGTCAAACAGAATGTTGAAGAATACAAGAAACCAGGGTACCAGTATGGTCGAAGAACATTGATAGGGAAAAGAGAGAGGAGGTCGCATGAGAAAGAGTGTCGCATAAGGCCGACAACGACATGGGGGCTGTCGGTTGGGCCAGAAAAGCTATCCGTGGCAGTCAGCAAGGTAAGACAAGGCCACAAGACCTGTCAGCAAAGACCAACAAGGACGTCAATGCTTGCAGTGAAGATGTCGACCAACCCAGGTAAGGTTCAAACCCTAGGCAGACATCAACCCAGACCCGAAACCACCTGGGTCTTTCTCAGTGTGAGCCGAAACCCCTCAGGGTGTAGTTGGTTGCTGAAGGGTAACCACTGGTGGCGTAGGATGTCTCCGGCTGATGGCTGATGTCTCCGGCTGATGGCTGGTGGCTCCGGTGATTAACAGGAACTGTATGGATAGATTTAGGCTCTAATACCATGACAAATTTAGAGAATAACAAGATTAGAGAATGATTAGGATATCATCTCCTATTTATATTAATGAATATCAATAATTACAAAGGAGCCCTAAAGCATAGAATAATTACAAAATAATAACCCAAATAATAATATATTATTCTAACAAAAAGAAGGTAGTAGAAGTTGTACAACTTACTAGGATTCACAGAAATAGCTGAAATAAGAGGACCATATACTCCTTTTCTTGGGATCGAGGTTGTCCCTCTTCCTGCCCAATAGAACCGTATATCTAATGTGCTTTTAGTCACTTCTACCATAAATTTTTTTATGGTTTCCATATCAACCCCACCTGCTTCATGTGCAATATTAAAATCCTTCAGCACCAGCTTTCCCTGCAGCAACTTAATCTAATCACAAAAGAACTCCATATGCTGAAGGTAACTATTTAAATTTACTTTGGCAGGGCTGCTATGTTAAGCTTGCCAAAAAAAAAAAAAAATCATTTCTTAGAGCAATCGATGAAAAATCAAGTGCTAAAATACTTGGCCATTAAGACGGGCATCATCTCCTTTAAGAGTACCACTTCAAAATCAGTTACCAACAAAAATATAATACGAGAAAAAGAAACCTTTCTACGTCAATTTTATGGGTGTGAAAATCTAATGTTACCTGAATGTAAACATCAAATATGCGTCTTCCAATGCTGGCATATGTTTTATCATCAGTAAACATGATCTCTGCAAAGTGAAGGCTTACAGTATAGTTTCCATTTTGTAGACAGAAACCATAGTAAGTCAGGGATAGGGGAGAAAGTCGTGCATTCATGTACAACTCGGAATTCTTCATAGAGAGCCTTGAAGTATTTGTCCAAATGTATGTCTTTAAAGGGCGATCATCATCCACAAAGTCACCAGTGCTGCTAAATGCCCAATTAGTTGGGCTTATGAAAAGCCTTGAAGGCCCTGCTAAATCTATATCTTCTTCATATGTTTTTCCATCAACAGCTACTTCACTTCCACCACAATTTATTGGAAGGAGGACCAATCTGACACAAAAACATAACCAGATACCTTTCAACAAAGTGAAATAAATAGAAAGATCAGAAACAAAGAAATCTAGGAAAGAATTCCTTAGTTTCAATTTTAATCTAAAGACACTCATCACGTTTTTAAAAATCTAATTACATGCAATCTACAGCTTCTTTAAGCCATCATTTTTTATCTACCTGCTACACCTTATAACAGGTCCAATAGAATCACAACACCATATTTTCAGTTTCCAATGCCTAAGTGCGTAAGCCTTAAAAACAGGCAAATGCTTTAGAAGGGGGGATGATAAGTCTGTGGTAAAAAATAAAAGAAGAAGAAGAAGAATATGACCCAGAGTTAACTGGTCAAACTATCAATACAATGAAATAAATAATATTTCTACTTACTTTGTGGACAGCGAAAGCCTCGAATGCAAGGATGAATTCCACTGACAGAACAACGTGACATCATGAACTAGTTAGCATCATATCATATTAGAATATAGGTCAGATAAGAATGAAATGAACTGAAACACTGCCTAAACATATTACGAAAGTAACAGAAAATATTATGAATGAATTTCTTCAGAAGTTTCAGAAATTTACGAAGCATTGTCCTCTGAAGAGCTTTCAAACAAGTTCCTGTAGAAAATAGAGGAAGTGAAAAGTTGAGCTGGTACACACAATATTTTAGAGAGGTTATAATAGTTATTAAATAAGATAAAAGATTCTTACACATTTTCTTGGCAAATTGAATTCTTTGTTGAGCTAAAGTTGTTGTTATACGAAAGATCACTGCACACAGATTCACATTAGGATTCATCTTATCTTGAATGCAATATGGAAGTGATGTAGGCCGAAAGGTACCACATTGAGGCCACTTAAGTTACATTTATAGTCTTTGAATTATGATTATTTGGTGAAAATGATGTGTTTTGTGTACTTATGCAGATTTGGCAAGCAACATGCAAATTCAGGCAAAAAGTGGCACAAAAGTAGATTCTTCGCGCAAGCAATGAAATATCTCGGCCTGCCATCTCACCGCACGTATGGCAAGACCTAACCACACATGCGGCTCATAACCGCTCAACCAGAAAATATGGGCGCTCGAGCGGCCAACCTAGGGAAACGTGCACGAAATTTTGACTTTGTCTGACTGGGAATAAAAGAAGAAAAAACAGGCTGGAATAGGGTTTTGAAAATTTCCAAAAGATAGAAGGGGCTAGGGTTTTGAACAAAAGGGTTTCAAACTTCAAAAAGAATCTTCCATGGTGGTTTTCTCTTCCTCTACCTCTTCCCACTCCTCTATGAGTGGCTAGTTCTTCTATTTCTATGGTTTTGATGAAACCCTTGCCAAGTAAATAGGTTTTCCTTTAGGTTTTTGATTATGTAATGGTTTGAACAAGTTGTATGGTGTTCAAGAAGTTTTTAAATATATTTTCCAATATTTTCTTCAAGTATTCTACTTTCTGTGATTGTTGAATGTTTTCCATGTAATGGTTTTCTTTTCTTTTCTTTCCTATTCAAGATATGAGACGAGCCATACAATGAGGGACGAGTCGTGTTGCTACCATAATTTAGAGCAAACGAGTTGTGCTACTTGAGATGGTTTGTGCCTATACATTGAACGTGATCATTCTCTTGATCAATGCTTCGAACTTGTAGTTGTGAAGTATTATTTGGTTCGAACCATAACATAATTGATTTCCAAATTAAGACCTTATTTATGTAGCTAGTGGTGAATTCATTACCCTAGGTTTTTCCCAAAAATCAGTATCTCCAACTTTAATTTTAATTGCTAGTTTAATCTCTTAGTTTCTTTTAATTATTAGTAGTCTATGAACAATCATCTTTTTTATCAAAATTAATTTAGGAATTTAACAATTAAATTAGTTTAATTTCACATTTGTCCCTATGGATCGATACCTGGACTTACCATTATTCTAAGGAATTGGTACAGTTTAGTGTTTATTTCTGGTGTGTAAAACGACGCATCAGGAAGTAAGAACTATGTTTCATGCATGCTATGTGGAAGTGAAGTTCAACAAAAAAGAAATTACTTATCTTAGCCTTTTTTTGTGGGTAAGCCATAACTGTCTGACAATCCAAAAAATGGGACTTTTGTTTCAACTAGTTGTTAAGACTCTTAAGACATGCATCTAGAAGTTAATTTGTTAATCTGCTTGTGGCATAATTTCTACATCTCCAATCAAGAAAAATTCTATGGGCCTACAAACATTGAAATGGCCAATTTTTATTTTTTTTTTCAATTTTTCGTTTTAGGTAATTGTTGAATAGAAAATGGAAAGCAGAAATATTTTTCACCCCATGCTGGAAGGTGTTAACTCAAAAATTTATTTTGCATTTTGAAGATTGAGGAGATAAACTGAATGAAAAGTCTTGTTCTTTGAATCTTATTATTCTTTTTGGCCAGACCTGTACTGTGCTAACATGATCAGATCATCAAATTCTAGATAAGGAGATCTGTTAGGGGCTCTAAACTTATTACGCATTAGACATTACAATGAAGCACAGAAGTTTTTCACATTGCTGCTGCTTCAATTTAAACATATAAATTAGCATAACACCCCCAACTTAAAAGAATATATTAACCATCTATGCATTTCAACATTTATGTGCCTTTTTTGGGGGATAAATAATCATTTATTTGGTCCAATATGCTATTGGAAGTTGGAAGTAGGTTTTTAGGCAAAATAGAAAAACTGTTGTTTGCCCAAGGATTAAGAAATTAACTGTTGCAAGAAACTGCCCTTTTAACATTGAGATGGCCGACCTTGGAAGTCAAATTGTTAATGGATAATCAAGTTCAAGTTAAGGGGCATTGGAAGTCAACTTGTTAAATGGGGCACTCACTAATATCTGCACTCTTTTTCCTTTTTTTCTTCACGGTAGTGTCATCAGATTATCAATTCAAGAATGCGTATATTAATAATGAATGACCACAATTACAGTTACTTAGTAATAACTGCATTGAACCACATGTGAGGTATGGATTAAAATAAGCCCACAAGGAACAACAAGCAATGACAAGCAAGGTAGATTATGATTTACTGCATGAGCAACAAAATTAGACAACTTTACATAACACTGACACTTTTATTAAGGGTTTTGGAAGAGAAACTTACGCGTTGAAGTTCTGCCCATGTTTCAGCATCCAGTCAGGCGGCACAGATCCATTCAGCAAGTTACCAGTTAAATAACTAAACAAACGAGATCTCATCAATTAGTCTGGTCATGTAGATTTCAGCAACAAAGCATCAGCATTATGACAACAGCCATGAATCTCACAGAGTTTTAAAAAAAAAACAAATTCTGAGGTTTTCAAAAGTGATCACATGACATTTGCACCCTCAAACATTACAAAATTGAATTTAAAATAGTCTTGAGTCATTTTTTTTCTTGTTATTCATCTACTTTGAACTTCTTCCTAATTGAAATCATTTACAATTTTACTTCGCTTCTTTTATCTAATATAAGTAATTATATTCATACGAAAAATTATATAAATGTTTCACCAAGATGAGATAGGCTTTTTCTTTTCATCTGACTCTTATCTGGTTCACCAAATGGAACTTCTTCTCTTTCTGTAATTGTTGACTGTAAAGGTGGTTTGTCTTTCTTTTTCATATTTGAACTGAGATTGTCTTTCTCACTATTGTATTTCAAATTGAATTTAAACCGGAATTTGATATTATGAAGTGGAAACCCTGTTACAATATTACGGTATGATTTGATTTGATTTGATTTAGCTATAATTTCCTAATTATGGACTTTCCTTACTGGTGCCTTAAGACTTCCATTGTAAGCTACATCATACATGTTATTAATATAAAAGGGGATGATTGTCACATCATTCCCTAAGTTTGTTCTTCTCTCAAACAAATAAGGTATCAGAGCCAAAACTCTAGCACACTCCTCCTTTCTTATTCTTCTCTTCTGTCGGCATCACCCACCTATCCAACAACACTGCCGGCAGTCTCTTTTTTTCATCCAGCAGTCCTGTTGGCACTTGTAGGCTGTCACCTAGCCATCGCACAGGCCATTCAAGGCCTGGGTCTTGCCCGATAGCCTTTACAGGCTCTGTCAGCTGCTTCTGGGCTTGGTCTAGCCACTGACCAGTCCACTGCTTCTGTTCGAGACTCTCTCTTAATCAGATTAGTGCATCGAATCCAGCCATGCACTGATTGAACCCTCAGGACTTCATTCACTTCATTGCTACAGTTTTTTCTTTTGATTGGGACTCATAGCCTTCTGCTTTGATTTAAGTTTTAATTCTCCCAGACTTTTGTTATTTTTGGATCACTTTATGGCCCCATTACTCAGCTTTAACTGATAGTATTACTCCCTCCATGGTTTGTGGTTTGTTTATTTGTGCTGTGACTCCATTTTTTTCCTCTTCCAGCAGTAGTGATTATTGCAGGTTGTTTGGATAGTAGTAAATTGAGATGGCTAAAAATACTAGTGAATCCACCATTAGTTCCCAGGCACCTCAAGGGGAGAGTCCTATTATAACCACTACTTCCGACAACCTCAATCCTAGCCTTAAAATCACCACCTTTTTGTTTAATGGCCAGAATTATCTTGCTTGGTCACAGTGTTTGACACTTTTTCTAAAGAGTAGGGAGAAGATGAGATGTGTTGATGGGAGAGTTCAAGCACCAGATATTTCTGATCCTGGCTATGATCAATGGAAAATTACCAACTCTTTGATTATGAGGTTGCTCATTCATTCCGTGGTCCCTAAGATTGGTGAAGGTTACTTATCCATGGAAACTGCCCAAGATGTTTGGGAGGCAGTAATTGGTACATATTCCCAAAAAGGGAATTTTGCTCGGTCATTTGAGTTGCGTCGGTTTATTGAGCTCTCAGTGCAGGGGGAGCAGATAGTTCTTCAATATTACACATTTCTGACTAATGGTTAAAAACACCTAGATCATCTCCTGGATTACAAGCATGTCTGCACAGTTGACTCAGTTGCTTACCGGAAGTTTCTTGCACAGGAGAGGGTCTTCAAG
Source organism: Camellia japonica (assembly GCA_030407325.1). Lineage (NCBI taxonomy): Eukaryota > Viridiplantae > Streptophyta > Magnoliopsida > Ericales > Theaceae > Camellia > Camellia japonica. The sequence continues at coordinate 24,297,095 of JAPPVO010000032.1, read as the reverse complement.
TTCCTAGAAGACCTCAATGTGGAGTTTGATTTGGTCCGGAGTCGTGTCCCTGGCATGGATGTTCTTCCATCACTTCAGGAAGCCTTTGCTTATGTCCAGAATGAGGAGAGTCATCGTTCTGCTATGTTACCACTGGCTTCTACAGATTGTTCAGCATTACTTTCTGCTCCTTCTCAGAATGGAGCTGGTTTGTTACTTCCTTCTTCTCATCCTTTAGGGAAGGATAATTTGTCATGTGATTACTGCCCCCGGCCAAGGCATACCTGTGAGACTTGTTGGAAGCTTCATGTTACTCCATCAGGGGATTAAGGGGATCGGTCTAGTCATAGAGGCGGCCATTCTAGCCAGTCGAAAGGATGTGGGTCTCACTCTCGTGCTCATCAGTCCAGTGCTATAGAGACATATGATTCAGCTCTGGTCATGCAGACTTTTGATTGAGGCTCTATTATGTCATCTTCTAAGTTTGAGGATGCTCTGTGCAATTTGCTTGACTGTCGGTCTCTTGTTCCTACAGGTGCATTTTCTTCTTCTTTTTCTTTTACCAATTTAGGGAACTTAGCCTCATCTTCCGGTGTTTTTCTATCCCATAAGGCCTTGCCATGGATTATTGATTCTGTTGCCTCAGATCATATATCTGGGTCTTTTGATCTCTTCTCAGACTATACACCAACCTTTGGTCGGGATAAAGTTAGGATTGTTGATGATATTATTTCTTCTATCTCTAGGAAAGGTTTAATCCGTGCCACCCCTTCTCTACCTTTGTCTTATGTTTTACATGTTCCTAATTTTTCTGTTAACCTATTGTCATTGAGTCGTATTACTCGGGATCTGAATTATAGTGTAACTTTTTCCCCTGATTCTGGTCTTTTTTAGGACCTTATCACGAAAAAGACAATTGGCAATGGTAGAACAGAAAATGGTCTCTATATCCTAGATCAGACTAACAAGCTGGCTCATCATTCCATCTAGTCTCCGTCCACCAAGGAAGATTTATGGCTGGGGCATCGACGTCTAGGACATTCATCTTTTTTATTACTTAGGCATTTATTTTCTTCTATTTTTATCAAAAATAAAGTTTCTGAGTTTCATTGTAAGTTCTACCAACTTGACAAACAACACCGAGCTTCTTTTGCTCCTAGTAATAATAAAAGTTCAGTTCTTTTTTCTTTAATTCATTCGGATGCTTGGGGTCCCTCTAGTGTGATGTTAATGAAGGGTCATCGATGATTTGTTACCTTTATAGATGATTCTCTCGTACTACTTAGATGTACCTCGTGAAAGAAAAAAGTGAGATTTTTTCTGTGTTTCAAAACTTCCATAAGATGATTAGTACCCAATTTGGGACGGTTGTCAAGGTGTTACGTTCTATAATGGGGGTGAGTACATTGATTCTAGGTTGGCGAAATATTTTTCCACTCTTGGCATTATCCATCAAACATCTTGCACTGACACCCTTCAGCAGAATGGGGTTGCCGAGCGCAATAATGGTCATCTCCTTGATATGGCTCGTTGTATGTATTTTTCTATGGGTGTACGTCGAGCCTATTGGGGGCAAGGCCATTCTCACTGCTGCCTATCTCATTAACCATCTTCCTACACAAGGGTTACAAAAAAGGGCACCTCTTCAAATTCTCTTAGGTTTGAGTCTCTGTTTTCCATTCTTTCAAAAACCTTTGGCTGTGTATGTTTTGTTCACAATCATTCTTCTTCTCAGAGTAAGTTGAATCCTCGTTCTCTTAAGTGTGTGTTCTTGGGTTACTCTTCTACTCAAAATGGGTACAAGTGTTATCATCATCCCTCTCGTAAATGGTTTGTGTCCATCGATGTCACATTCTTTGAGTCTCAATCCTACTTCTTGTCCAATCCTGTGTCCCAGTCATCTTTTCAAGGGAGTCTTGGAGTGAAGAGAGTCTTGTTGCTCCTATTGTTCCTGGCCCAATACCACTACCAGTGGTACCTATTACTAGCAATACAAAATCTGATGTTGCCAAGAACAGAGAAAGGCAAGTCTATGTCAGGGATAAAGAAAGGCAGAAAGTTACTTGGATAAAAGAGACCATTTCTGATCAATCACTGTCGTCTCCTCCTCTTGATGAAGGTCCAGGTAACCCTAAAACTCTTGATATTGCTACCTCTGAGTCTGAGCCTACTGATCTTGATATATCCATTGCCAAAAGAAATGGTGTGAGATCTTATACTCATCATCCTATTTCTAACTTTGTGTCTTATTCTCATTTGTCCTCTTCATATAAAGCCTTTGTGTCAAAATTTTCCTCTGTTAGTACACCTAATCATTTTCAGGATACTTTTACTATTCCTGAGTGGAAACTGACCATGGTAGAGGAAATGAAAACACTTCATAAGAATGTCACTTGGGATTTAACTAAGTTACCTAGGGCAAATAAACAGTGGGATGCAAATGGATATACATAAACACAAGGCGGATGGTTCAATTGAACAGTATTAGGCTAGACTTGTGGCAAAGGGCTTTACTTAACCTATAAGGTGGACTACCAAGAGACATTTGCTCCAGTTGCAAAAATGAATTCAATCAGAGTGCTTCTTTCTCTTGCAGCTAATCTAAATTGGCCACTTCGCCAATTTGATGTGAAGAATGCTTTTCTTCATGGTGACTTGGAAGAAGAGGTGTATATGGATATTCCGTCTAGTTTCGAAGCTCCTCAAACAAAAAGTAAGGTGTGTCGACTACAGAAATCCTTGTACGGTCTTAAACAGTCTCCTAGGGCCTGGTTTGAAAGGTTCATTCAAGCAATGCTGAAACATGACTTCAAATAGAGTCCGGCTGATCATACTCTGTTTGTTAAGCATTTCTCACATGGTAAAACCATTGCTCTTATTGTATATGTGGATGACATAGTGCTAACTGGAGATGATGAAGAGGAAATTTCTCTGTTGAAAAGGTATTTGGCAAGTGAGCTTGAAATTAAAGACTTAGGGAACCAAGGATGGAATTTTCATCTCACAAAGAAAATATGTGCTTGAGCTTTTGAAGGAAACAGGGATGCTTGGATGTAAGACCTATGACACTTCACTAGAACCTAAGCAGAAACTTGGTGATGATGAAGGGGGAGCAGTTGTTGATAGGGAGAGTTATCAGAGGCTAGTGGGTAAGCTCATTTATTTATCTCACTCTCATCTTGATATTGCTATTGTTGTCAGTGTAGTTAGCCAGTTTATGCATACTCCTCATGAAATTCACTTGGCGGTTGTTATGAGAATTCTGAGATACTTGAAATCTTTACCTAGAAAAGGTCTTTATTTTTCCAAACATGATAACCTCCGTGTAGAAGCCTATACAGATGCTGATTGAGCAGAGTCAATAACTAATAGGAGATCTACATCAGAGTATTATACCTTTGTGGAAGGCAATCTTGTTACTTGGAGAAGTAAGAAACAGAATGTGGTACCTAGGTCGAGTGCAGAGTCTGAGTTTAGAGCTATGACACAAGGTGTGTGTGAGCTCTTGTGGATCAAGCTGTCGTTGAGGGATCTGGGGATTGGCTAGACAAACCCCATGCAGCTATATTATGATAATAAGGCTGCCATCAACATAGCTCACAATCATGTTCAACATGACAAGACAAAGCATGTTGAGATTGATAGCCACTTCATTAAGGAGCAACTCACTAGCAGCATGATATGTACTCCTTTTATGAAGTCCAACGAACAAGTTGCAGACATCCTGACCAAGGGGGTCGGGAGTAAAATATTTCATGATATTCTGAGCAAGCTGGGAATAAGAGACATCTATGCACCAGCTTGAGGAGGAGTGTTAGAATATTACGTTATGATTTGATTTGACCTAGCTGTAATTTCCTTATTATGGACTTTCCTTATTTGTGCCTTAAGACTTCTATTGTAAGCTACATGTTATTAATATAAAAGGGGATCATTGTCACATCATTCCCTAAGTTTGTTCTACTCTCAAACAAACAAACCCTACTTATTGGCTCATAGAAATCAAACCATTACTCGTATTCTTGTCTTGCGAGAGAGGAAGACATTCAATTAATGAAGATAGAGTAAAGAAAGGTCCATGGTTAACTCCTTTTAATTTGACCTTTTCAGGTCTAATTTCCAAAGGAAGAACGCAATCCTCAACTTACAGAACTCATGCGAAGGAACTATCCTCATTTTCCATTAAAAAAAAAATAAGCACGAACAAAGCCTAATTTTAGTCTCATATAGTCCAAGACTAGAGAGTTAATCTGACATGCAAGAAGATTCAAGTCGACAAATTTCAAGCCAATCTATTCAAGGTCATTGGTTAATGAATTTAATTTTGGTGGCTTCAGAGAATCAGCATCCAAAACTGGCACAAGGAAACCAAAAACAAGAATTAAGAGTCCGTACATGGAAATTGAAGCACTTGGATTAACGAAGCTGCTTGGAATTTCTCCACTTAGTTTGTTTAAAGCTGAGGTCTCTGCAAGAAATCATAAAGAAAAAGATATTGAATGACTTTTGAAAGAATTTTATTTCAATAAAATGGAAACTCTGAAGCATAATCACTACATGAATTGAAATTTTCAACCCAACAGGATTAATTGAAGATCTATGCAGCATGATAGAGTCTTTTGGCAGAACAACACATTCTCAATTGATCAATGGCCTGCCTTTATCTTTGAATTGATTTATAAAACATTTGTCCATGGTACTATGAACCGTTGTCAAAACAGGTTTCTTTTCTACATTATCTGGTTTGTCATAATTCTAAATTTTATAAAATGGTTCAACATTTGAATTTATCATCACATTAACACTAGTAGTTGCACATAAACACATGCTAATTGAGGTTCCTCGAATCATTAGATATCTAATCTACAAAGTAAAAAACTTTTGTTGTTTCACTGCTCTATAAAGTTTAATACATTACAAACGAACACAAAATAGGTAATTCATAAGACATTTAATGATATTAAATTATTTCAGATCAAACCAGTAACAGCCCAAAAAACTCTTTCAAGAGAACTTACAACTACTACTACACATGCCAATATGGGAGGGAGGGGAAGGTATAAAAATATACTAACAAAATTGTTAAATTGTTCATTGTCCCAAGATACTCTGGTAAGCTTCCGATAATGTTGCAACTTTTCAATATCCTGCAATGCGATCAAGCATTCATGATTTCAAGTCACCAGGACATTTGAAAATTCTTTTTAAGACAGTGATATAGAAGCATCCAACTTACAGTGTCTGCAGGTTTCTCATGTTACTGAGGGGTGGAAAAGTAGATACTTCAGTTCCATTCAAGTCACTAATTCTTCTGCATATTGTATTTCAACCAAAAACAATCAAACATTAGCTACCAAGAAAATTACTAATCAAACACCAATGCATACAATATGGATAAAGGTTGAGGGAGTAAAAGATTTATCACTGACAATTTAGTCATATTTGTCATAACAGCAATGCCAGAAGGAATTGGACCATCCAAACCACTAGCCTGGATAAATCTGCCATTACCATATGTTTATTTAAACAAGTTGTTGAATGAAAAACAAGTGACATCAAAACACATCAAGGCCTCACAAATTTTGAAGATGTGTCCAGTTTTGGACGAAATTGGGTATGCTTCCTGTAAAGAGGTTGTCCCCGATCCGACTGCATTGTGGTAAACAATAATTGAACAATAGATTTCAAAATATAAACATTAAACTCCCACAGAAGAACAAACAAAATTTATAGAAACTCACAAATCCTTCAAAGTGGGTTAGCTTTGCTATGTTCCGGCAACTCCCCATAAAAATAATTCGACGTTACACTCCTTAAAAAAAAAACAAAATAGAGTTAATTAACCAACTGGATTGCCCCAGTGAAGAGGACTTATGACTCTCATATACAATGTAATGGATTCAATCATCAAGGATGAATGTTAAAGTTCATTTCCCATTCCCTTTTGAGTCCAGCCAGGGTTATGCCCAACAATTACAAAGTACATATATTTTGACGGAAGATTACATGTACCAGGGATCGGGAATTAATTGGGTGAAGCCTTGAACACATTCCTGAGTGAATCACATAGATATATACTAGTGGGTTTGTGCCCACCCAATGGGTGTGCTATTAAATCTGTAAAATATAAAGTTTGGTTTTGATGTTGTATGTGGCTCAAGTGGTAAAAATGTTGTTTCTCAGACCAAAGGTCTTGGCCTCACTATATAATTTTGTGTTTTAAATAGACTATAAGGGCATTTTCGAAAATGAAAATGTCACATTGTGTCAACACCATAAAAAGTCTTCAGTTTATAATAGTATAGATAGCTAGATATATTGAAAGCATCTTAACTTTAGTTGCAAACAAATTGATACTCCACAAGCATTTATTAGAGTGGGGCATAAGTTGTAACAAACTTTTCCATGTATAAGTTTATCATTGGCTGATAATACCATGTGTCATTGATGAGTGATATCATATTGAATTTTTACTCGTACTTCTCTCCGTCTCCATGAGGTGACTTTCACCACCACCACAGCTCCACAAAGCCCCCATACAAAATGCAACAAATACAAACATCTACAAACGCATCAATAATAGCACTCCATGTCCACCAAGTGAGCAGAAATTGAAGTATACGTGTTTGGGCTGAGAGCATTTTTCTGAATTTTTTAACGTCGTGTTTAGTTGGAAGATTTAAGAAGGGATTTGGAAAGGAAAAAAAAAAAAAAGGTGAAATGTGAATAAAATATACCTATATTTCACATAGTTTCACGCACCTTTTTCTTTTCCCTTTCCAAATCCCTTTCCAAATCTTCCAACCAACACGGCATAAAAATCCTCAATAATGCTTCCATGGACAATCCATTTGGCAGAATAAGCTGAAATTATTGAGTTCCCTGGCATAGCATCTTCTCTTCCACACATTTTGTGTCAAAAAACAGGATCGCCATATTGAAAGCATTGCATACCCACAAGTGAATTGACAACAAACATGTCACAAACAAAGCCCAATCAGATTGCTAGACCATGATTATTATACACAATTCAAGTGCTCCAAAAGGAACCCGTTTGTAACATAAACACCAATCATGGATTCCACGTGAAAATAGTTCTTTGGCACATTCTATCAAACACCTCCTCTGCTTAGATTGGGTATTGGGTTAGGCGTGAGGGGGTGGCTAAGGAGGGCGGGGAAGCGGTGCAGATGGTCGGTGGAGGGGTGGCGGGCAAGCCTTGTAAACCGTATCTCTCTCTCTCTCTCTACTGTTTTCATGTTCTGTGGCTTGTGAGTACTGCTGAGCTTAGAGGTGAGAATGGGGAAAGGAGATCAATGGGGATGGCCAGCACCGTTTATCTCAGCCACCGCGCGTACTTCGTAGCCTCCTTTTTCGGTGATGCCAATGGTGTCTGGTGGGTATCTGGTGTGGTAGTGGGGAGTCGAAGGAACGCTTCGTTTGGATTGTAGGCAGGAAAAGTTTTCAATCGAGGTGTATTTGCGAATTGATTATTTTGTTTTTATAATTTTTTATAAAAAAAATATGTAAAATATAAAAAATGATATGATAATTTATACTAATTTTTTTAAGAAAATACTCTCGTTACCTCTCTCTTGCTCTCATCAGTCACCACTACTGAACTGTCAACCCCCTTCCTATCTCGACGAGCCACCTCCGGCGCTAAACCCTACTGATGATTCCCCTCTCCAACCTCCTTCCTCCAATGGCAACCTCTTTCAATCGCCCATTGCCGCCTTCTCTTCCCTCTCTTGTGCATCACCTCTGCTACATCGTAACCTAGCCATACCGTTGCCCATGCTCGCTCATTACTTCTCGTTGTTGCAATCGCCCCCTACTCGCCATTGCTGTCGCGATCCAGTCATGCCAATCTCAAAACAGATCTGGAGATTTCCAGATCTTAAAAAGTGTAGAATGAGAAGAAAAAGGTAAGGGGGAGGGAGAGAGAGTAAATTGATAATATTTTTAATTTTAACATTGAAAAAATTTGATAAATTTGTCAAAACTGATAATATTCAGTTAATACTAAAATAAAAATTGCGAAATTTTTTAATTTTGATAATTGTAAACTGAAATCATTTTCGATTTTGGAACTAAGAACATCTCAGTTTTTACCAACAAACCAAATCTCCAAATCTCAAATCCAACATTGTCAATTTTGATATGTTTTGATTTTAGTATTCAATTTGATTTTGTTACATATAACTTCTGAGTTTATTAACCGTTCATCATTCGAAGTACTGTTCATTAATTTTCCTGGATTTAACGTTTTTTGACTGATTTACCAAAAGGGCAAGAATGTTAATTGCATTTCAAAATGAGACATGTGAGTCCAAAAACTGTTACACAGGGCTACACCTTCTGTCATTAGAGTTTTTAAGTAATTAATCCATTTTTTTTATTATAATAAGTCTTCAAAACTGGCCTAAGTAAAAGCAAATTATGAGAGAAGGATATGTGTAAGATTTTATAAATATTTTATAATTAATTAATTTGTTTCTCACCAATTTAATTACGAGAAATCAAATATACTCAGTAACAGAGTTTCTTATCTTATCATTTCTTACATAATTTATAAACTAAACAGGGAAATAATAGCACAATGGAGGCTTAGAAAAAAAATTACAAATTAATAATAAAATTTATAATTTTAATAATTGAATTGTTATACTTTTTCATGATTCTAATTTTTTCTATTATTTTTTACTAAATCATTTCATTCAAACGAAAGGATAAAGAGGAGAGCAAGTAAAAAACATAAAAATAAAATAAAATAAAATTGGAGAAAGTAAAAGAGCATTACAGTTTCTGAAGGCGGGTAAGGTTACCAAGCTCCTGAGGAAGTGGTCCAGACAATGATTGAACTCGAGGACTCTACAATATAAGCATCAAAAATTACAATTTTGACAACAAAGTGATATAATTCTTCATAAGCATAAAAAATAAATAAAAAAATGCATATGAGTAATAATAAAGTTTACAAGCTTTCAAGTGTGGTGATGTTTCCTAATTCTTTTGGAATTGAACCTGTTATTCGATTTCCAAAGAGGGCTCTGCAATAACACGTTTTTGTATTAAAAAATAAACATAAAAAATGTAGAATGTTATGTTCGAACTTAGATTTTTGAATGGATTTATGGTGAGAATTTTTGTTTCCTCCCTTCACAAATCTGATCATAATTTGAAATTAAAAAACAATACAAAATGATATACTAATAGTAGTATATGTGCTTGGGTACATACATGTGCATTATCGTGGCAAGGAACCCCATTCTGGAGGGATAGTACCATTAACATAATTCTTGGAGATGTCACTGTATAAATGAGGGAGTAATCAGTACATGGTCAATTGAGGTTTGCTTATTTAATCATTTTTGACTATTTACAAAAATTATGTAAAAATAAAAATGTAATGTGATAATTTGTAACAAATAATAAATAATTGCTTATTTAGCAATTTTCCAAAGTAAACCTAATTATAATTGGTGATTTATTAATTTGGTGAGTATTTTTTTTTTTTTGGTACATAAAAAATAAAACAGAAGTAAAACCAAGCATGTCTGCTACAATCAAATTGCGGATGTTGGGTGACGTTAAATTGAAAATTTCCAAATTTTGTCATAGTATCAGCACACGGGTTCCGTTTGGATAGTAATATAGGACACTCACTCTACTTTTATATCAATACTGAAAGAAATTGAGAGAGATTGAAGAGCAAATATCAGCTCTGTGTTTTGATGTATATTGCAACCAAATGGAACCTCCATTATATAGGAGGTGTTTTACAAGACAAGATGATGATACAAGGAAATAAAGAAATGAAAGGCCACCGAAAGTAGCCGAAAGCAAAAGAAAAGGAAGGCGTCTATCTGGGCTAGGCTAGCAGCTACATGATCTATACATATATTCTATTAGCAGCTGTACATCTATATTACATATTACATATTATAATGTATAACATATTAATAAACAATGAATAAACAGATGTATATTTAACAGCCCCTCAAACTCAAGGAGGACAAACATTAACCAACTTGAGTTTGGAGACAAGGTCAACGAAGAGGCCAGAGAATGAGCTTTGGTGAAGATATCAGCAGGTTGATCAACAGAAGAGTCGGATGGAGATGGACAGTACAAGAGTAACGTGTTGCCGAATAAAATGGCAGTCAATCTCAATATGCTTGGTGCGATCATGAAAACATCATTGTGAGCAATTTGAAAGAGCACTGTGATTGTCACAAAAGAGAGCAGTAGCGCCAGAGGGAGTAACACCCATGTCAGCAAGAAGCCAACGAAGCTAGAGAAGCTCCTGAGTAGTATTAGCAAGGGCACGGTATTCTGCCTCGGTACTAGAACGAGCAGTAAGAGATTGTTTCTTACTGCGCCAAGAAATAAGAGAATCACCCAAAAAAAAGCAAAACCCAGTAGTAGAGCGGCGGTCAGTAGGATCGCCAGCCCAATCAGCATCAGAGAAAGCACAAAGCTGGAGAGAGGAGTGGGCGGAATAATGAAGACCATGAAACATGGTGCCTTTGAGATAGCGAATGATACGAACTAATGCAGCATAATGGGTGGTACGAGGAGCCGACATAAACTGGCTGACAATATGGACGGCATAGGCAATATCAGGACGAGTAACAGTGAGATAAAACAAGACTGCCAACCAGCTGACGATATAGAGTAGCATCAGAGAGAAGAGTGCCATCAAGAGGTGTAAGACGACTCTGAGGCTCCAGGGGAGTGGAGGCAGTCTTGCAATCCGTAAGACCAGCACGGGTGAGAAGATCAGATGTGTACTTAGCCTGAGAGAGAAAAGAACCCGTGGAATCATGGAAGATTTCAAGACCCAAAAAATAGCTGAGAGGACCAAGGTATTTCATCTCGAAATGATGGCTAAGAAATTGTTTAAGATGAAGAATACCATTGATATCATCATCACGGTGATAATCATATCATCCACATAAAGAAGAAGCAAGGTGGTCCCTTGAGCAGTTTGCGGATAAAAAGTGCAGTATCATAAGAGCTGGAGGTGAAACCACAGTCATGAATAGTAGAGCTGAACTTGGCAAACCAAGCGCGGGGAGCTTGTTTGAGACAGATAAAGCACGCTGAAGTTTGCAGACTTTATGAGGTGGATGAGTAGACCTAGGGGGGAGGTTGCATGTAGACCTCCTCAAGAAGAACACCATTAAGAAAGGTATTTTTCACATCCATTTGATAAAGATCCCAGTGTCGGGTAGTAGCAACTGCAATGAGGCTGCGAACAGAGGTGAGACGAGCAACAGGAGCAAAGGTCTCCTCATAGTCAATACCATATTCTTGGTTGCCTTTAGCAACAAGGCGAGCTTTATAGCGCTCATAGATCATCAGAACAGGTTTTGATTTTGTATACCCATTTACAGCCAATGGCAGTCTTGCCAGGAGGAAGATCAACAATGTCCAAGTGTGGGTTTTGTCTAAAGCCTGTAATTTATCAGCCATAGCTTTGCTGCCAAGAGGATTAGAGCGAGCCTCCCGATAGGAGGTGGGTTCATAAGTAGAAAAAGCAGTAGAACCCAACATAAAGTCACGAAGACGAGTAGAAGGTTGGATTACCCGTGTGGTCGAGCAGGAGGAGGAGGAGCAGAGGAAGAGACTCAAAAGGGGGTGAGGAGTCGAGGGAGCAAGATCAGGACATCAGAGCTGGCAGGTGTTGAGAAAGACCAGTAGGCAAGGCAGTCTCAAGAGAGTCAGGCATGGGCAGTAGAGTAAGCTCATCAGAAAACAGATCTGCAGAAGGGTTAATAAAACACAGAGAGGGTGAGGGAACGGATAAACGGAATGGAGAGAGGGAGGAAAACATTGTGTGTTCCCAAAAGACCACATGACGAGAGATACGGAGACGCTGGGAGAGAGGATCCCAACAGCGATACCCTTTATGTTCAATACCATACCCCAAGAAGCAACAAAGGCGGGAACGAGGTTCAAGTTTGGTACGTTCATGAGGTTGGAGAAGAACAAAACAGGCAGAGCCAAAAACCCTAAGGGTATCGTAAGGGGGACGAGTGCCATGTAAGCGCTCATATGGAGTGTGATTATGAATGACCGGTGTAGGGATACAATTGATAGTGTAAGCAGCAGTGAGAGCGGCTTCACCCAAAAAAAATTTCGGACAAGAGGAAGAGAGAAGGAGGGCTCGAGTAGTGTCAAGTAGATACTGATGTTTTCGTTCAGCACGGCCATTTTGTTGGGACGTACCTGGATAGGAACGATGAGGTTGAGTACCATGACTCCTAAGAAAGGAAAGAAAGTCAAAGTCTTTATATTCCATGGCATTGTCGGAGCGAAAAATCTTGATAGTTTTAGAAAATTGGGTTTTAACCATTGCAGCAAATTGTAATAAAGTTGTTTGAGTTCATAGCGATTTTTCATAAGAAACAACCATGTAAAATGAGAAAAATCATCTATAAAAAAAACAAAATACGTGCACCTCCCATAGTAGGAGTAGGAGAGGGTCCCCAAATATCAAAATGAATGAGATCAAAGGCGCAAGAGAAACAGAGTCACTTTTATTAAACGACAAAGCAGGTTGTTTTGCAAGTTGACAGGACACACAATTGAAAGCATCAGAACTTACAGTACCCAAATGACCACTAGAAATTAAAGACTTCAAATGACCAACAGAAAGATGGCCCAAACGATAGTGCCAAAGCTGAAAAGGAGATAAAGGAGGAGAGCAGTGGTAGCAGTGGTAGGAGCATGATTTGAGAGGAATCCGGAACATGAAGATGGATAAGTTCGTAGAGACGTCCTCGCTTACGGCCTATCCCAAGAGTTTGCCCGGTCCGAGGGTCCTGCACCAAACAACCAGTATGGGAAAAGGTAACAGTTAGACCATGCTCACATAATTGACTAATAGAGATAAGATTTAAAGTGAGAGCAGGCATAAGATATACATGGGATAAAGAAAGAGAGGTGGAAACAGACCCAACATGACTTACAGACAGAAGAGACCCATCAACAGTATGGATAGAAAGAACATGAGGAGTCGAAGAGAGAGGAGTAAAAATAGTAGGATCAAAGGTCATGTGATTACAACAAGCAAAGTCAAAGTACCAGGAAGTGTTACCTGCGGTGGTAGACAAAGCAGTAGATGGAGGAGTACCGGAATGCTGCCAAAAATGTTGAAACATGGCTTCAACATCGGTGTGAGAGAAGACCGGAGTGGAAGGATCTATAGGGACAGAAGAAGGTGAATCTTCGGAGGCGGCAGCAGCAGTTCGTGGAGCAGGCATGGTTTTAAATGGAGTCCCAGAACGGTGAGAGTTGCTGCGGGAAAAATTCCCGGTGGAAGGACCATGGCGAGAGGCACGGGTAGGATTGCGAAAGCAATCTTGTTGGAGATGACCGGGGCCAGTCTTGTTGCAAAATCGACAAAGACGAACGGGACAATGAACCAGAAGATGAGTCGATGGAAGATTGCGGTTGTGACAGTAGTTGCAGGCAGTGGACCGCTGTGGCGAAGGAGAACTCCGAATCTGGGGAGTAGCAAGAACAGAGTCCACAGGGTGCGGATGGAGAGTACCAAACCTGGTTTCCTCGAACAGGAGTTCAGAAACGGCGTGCTCAAGAGTGGGTAAATGAGTGCGATGTAGGAGAGAGGCGCGTACGGGCTCAAAACGAGGAGTGAGAGCCATGAGAAACTGAACCAAGCGTTGTTGGTCACGGTAGGTAGTAAACAAGGCAGCATCCTCAGTATGAGGCCATGGAGGCTCAGAAAGAGCGAGCTGATCCCAAACATAATACATTTGGGAGAGGAAATCATTAATGGTCTGATTTGGTTCTTGGCGCATACGGTGAAGATGACTTAGAAGCTGATATTGGTGGGCAAGACCGGTAGTCTGATAGCGTTCTTGCAAAAAATCCCAGATGGCCTTGGCTGGAGAGGAAGCAGACTCAAGTTGGAACCTACCGAACTGAAGGCTGATGGATGTAATAGAAGTATTGCGAAGCCAGGTGATGATCTGATAGTTTTTACTATCCCAATCTTCCAGTCGGTCGATATATTTGGCAGCGGAGTCCGTGGCAGCGGATTCCGTGGTTGCTTGGACTGGTTTGCATACATCCCCAGTAATGATACGCCAAAGTTTCTTGCCTTTGAGGAAGCCAGACATGGCTTGTGCCCAAAGGACATAATTAGTCCGTCAAGAATAACGGAAATTGGGTGATTAGAGGAATCCGGGCGATCCATGAGGAAAAATAGCAAATGAGGTAGAATCTGAAAAAACCGAGGTTACCGGTGAATTCAGAAGGCCGAAATTAGTGGGAAAAGAGTGAAAGACCCAAAATATGACCAGAGGCACGAAAATGAGCTGGCGGCGCGGCGCACGTTAGCAAGGTGTGCGCGGCGCACGTTAGCAAAACAGGCTGCAGGGCTGACGTCACAGGGCGCGGCGCACGTTAGCAAGCTGGTGCGCAGCGTATGTTAGCAGAAGAGGCCAAACAGTGCACGGTAGTAGACAAGCTGACGTATGCTGACGTCAGAAACACGCGGCGTATGTTAGCCGAGGATGTTGCAGCGCACGATAGCATGGTGCAGTGTGAGAGGACGCGTGGAGCGCGTGTGATGCGGAAGGCGGAGGCAGGCGACGCGCCGGTCACAAAAGCGGCGCGTGAGAGCGCGTGTGGCGTCGGAAGACGATGAAATTGGTGGCGTTGGAATCGTCCGGAGGAGACGAAGGCTCTGGTGTGGTGAAAACCGTATTTCAGAGATGGACGAAAATGGGATACAGATGAGATGCAATCTGCAGAAAAAATATGTTGGAAGAAGAGGCTAGGCAGAATACCTGTGCTCTGATACCATGAAAGAAATTGAGAGAGATTGAAGAGCAAATATCAGCTCTGTGTTTTGATGTATATTGCAACCAAATGGAACCTCCATTATATAGGAGGTGTTTTACAAGACAAGATGATGATACAAGGAAATAAAGAAATGAAAGGCCACCGAAAGTAGCCGAAAGCAAAAGAAAAGGAAGGCGTCTATCTGGGCTAGGCTAGCAGCTGCATGATCTATACATATATTCTATTAGCAGCTGTACATCTATATTACATATTACATATTATAATGTATAACATATTAATAAACAATGAATAAACAGATGTATTTTAACAAATACATTTTATTTTTGTCCTTGTTATACTAAAGTTACAATAAACCTTTTTAATTTAAAATATTTTAATATAATTTTACAAAACATTTGTTGTAATTTTAAAACAATAGAAATTTTAAATGTAAAAAAAAAAAAAAAAGTGTCTGTACAATAAGGGAGGGAGAATAACATTACAAAATGTTAAGGACAGGGAAAATTTAATGTTTATTTTTTTATTATTTTGTGTTCAATCTCGTTTTTTATTCTCACTATTTAATGTATGCTTATAATTAGAATCAAAATTTATTAAGAAAAAAAAATCATATATTGTCACGAGTCATGATACAAAAGCTTAAAGAAAACAAGGGACGCATTTGTTTTTTTTAAAGAACTAGTTGGACTCCCGCGCCCGGACACACATTGAGATGAAATAGTATGTACAAATGGAATTCGATCCTTAGATTACCTTGATTAGTATATAGTGTTTTATTTTAAGTATAATCAAAGATCACAAATCTTTCATGATCATTTTCATGAAAGACTTTTCATAATACCTAGTATTATTGATATATTATTATTCTCTATTCATATATTACATATTCCAATTATAATCCTAACTCAAATCTTGTACGCACAACACCTAAATAGGGTTTCCACCCACATTGAAACACATCCATCCATCCACCCACGGTAAAAACAGTCACACAATGAAGACAACTCCATTGAAAACCCACAGTGAAGACAACTCCATTGAAGACTTACATTGTATTTTCAATTCTGTACTCCCGAATTTGTTATATATTTTCGGCAATTGATTTTCGAATGATATATATTAGTTCGGCTTTGAAGTTTTGAAGTCAACCCCACCTGAGTCTATATGTGTATATTCAAATCTTTTTTTTTTTCATCTCTTTGCTGGGTCTGAAGAGAAGAGGGATTGTGGATGTTTTTCAAATTTTCTGGGATGTTGACAATGTTTTTGGGTATAGATAGTTATGAGGTGTTTGAGGAAATGCCACACTTAAACTGTAGTCTGTAATTACGGTAAGATTGGGCAAAATAAAATTGGGGCAATGAAGAAACAAAGAAAAAAGATGTTGAAATTCATGATGGGTATGAGAGAGAGAGAGAGAGAGAGGAGAGAATTTGGTGAAGAATACTACACGTGGAGCCAAGGTTCTCTCCTTGCAGTCTTGTACTTGCGCCCGTCCTTGCAGGCTTTTGGGTCTACTTTTAGGCCAATTTTGATAGTCCGAACCGTTCATATTTTATGATTTATTCAGTATATCATACCTGTAAAAATCAAGTTGATCGGGATATCAAAAAGCATATGTTCGGAAAACTGTTTATTAAATTATTTAAAAATAGTTTTTAGTTCAATTTTTGAACACATACTTTCTGATATCCGATCAATTTGATTTTTACAGGTATGATATACTGAATAAATCATAAAATATGAACAGTTCGGATTATCAAAATTGGGCCTAAAAGTAGACCCAAAAGCCTTATTTACAATAAGATTCAAAATTTAAGATCAAATGTGTATTTTTAAAAGTTAAAGATCAAAGTGATATAAAGACTAAACTATAGATGTCGTTAATATAATTTATTCATAAATAAATAATAAATAATTTGCAACTAACAGAATGGAGAGAAGAGTAATAAATCACAAAATATGAAGGGCAATTAGGCTTTAGACAACGTTTGGCATTTTACGTTAGATTCAAGCTGGTTTCCTTCTTTTTATATATGTTATAGATTAATTTGCTTCTACCATGTTACACTACTATTCCTTCTTCCTCCTAGAAGACAAGAGATGGCTATCTCAAAAAGTACACTACGTGGACGGGCCTGGTCTAGTCGAGGCTCGTGGGCCTACTATGTGTTATATTTTGGATGATTCGATTCATTATTTTTTAGGGTTACTAAATGTTTCTATCTTCTTATTTTGGACATTTTATTTTATTATAATTTTATTTTAATATCAAATTTCAATTTTGTCCATATCTCTATCCTCCCAAGTTTAACCCTAACCCCAATCCCACCACTACTTCACTCGCGCTAAAACTCTTTGACGACCAATCCACCCTCCGGCAACCAACCCACCATCATTTCCACTCCCGTCGACAGCCTCCGAAACCAGCACCCAGACCTCTTCACTAGTCGTAGCAACTCAGCTCTTTCTCGTCACCCCCGTCTTCCTCTTCTTCTTCTTCTTCTTCTTCTTCTTCTTCTTGGTCTTCTTCTAAAATCCCTAGGTTTTCATATCTCTCTCTCGCTCGCTCTGGCAATAAATAGAGAGTTCACGATAACAAAGTAGGTTTGGCAACACAGTGATGAGCAAATCCGGAATGTTCGGTAACACAGTTTTGAATGAATCTTTTTGGTTTGGTAACACAGTGTTGAACATAAAGGATTTTTTCGATTACTCAGTTTTGAACATAAAAATCCAATTTATTCATTAGTCATTGTAACAAACAAACAACATAACAAACAAAAACCATCAAACCAATTCAAATAAATTTATTGACTGCATGATAGGGAGTCGAAGCCCACAAATCTTCTTCACCGTCAATGATGGAAAGGGTGTAAATGAGGGAATCACCGTCATTCTTCATTGTTGATGGAGAGGATGGGTGCAGAAGGGGGTGGTTGCAGCGGTGGTGATGGTTGCGGTGGTGGATCGATAAAGGAAAAGAAATCTAGGGTAGAAGAAGAAAAGAATAAGACAGAGTAGGTGGATCGATGAGGGATGGTGGTGAAGGTTGACTGTCGATGAGGGATAAGGGCTGAATAACGGTCTCCAATGGAGGATGAGGACTATAAGAGGAGTTGTCAGAGTTGAGGGTGAGGTTGCCGGTTAAAAATGACAAAAAATTTGTTGGGTAAGGGCATATTTGGGATTATGGTAGGTAGAGGTCCAAAGAAAAATGAGGAAGGGAACAATTTTGATGGCAGGGATTCAAATAAGTAGGGTCCTGAGAAGAAGGATATGAGCAGTTAGCAGCCCTCTTATTTTTTTAAGTTATACTGTATAAATTATTCACACAAAAAATAAAATAGATTAATTCGATTATTATAGATATATAATTTTATCACATTTGTTGTTAAAAAGTATTGAAGACAAGTATAATTTTAAACACAAACGATTTATTTTTTAAGATAATTGTGTTTAAATCAAGTATTTACACTTATCATATTAATTTAATTTTTTTTATAAATGATCAACGTACACAATCATAAAAAATTAACAGATAGACCCTGTTTGGTAGAGCTGTGGGAAAGTGCTTATAGCTTATGCCTAAACAGCTTATAGCTTATAAGAATGAATATAAGCTGATTTCTGACTTATAAATTAAGCATCTCCTGCCCCACTCAAGAATAAGCTGATTTCTGACTTCTAAAAAGGTATAAGCTATAAGCTAAAGGTAAACCAAACACATCAAAATAACTTAAATTAAGCTAAAAGTTTAAATAAGCAACTTTTAAGCTGCACCAAACAGGCACATAATTATTGTTTATGATACATTATAATGAAAAGACAAATACTTACAATTCTAGGAGATGAGGGAGTTTGACCAATTCTCGGGGGAGAACGCCACTCAAATTTAGTGCTTTGAGAACTCTGCATTTCAAAAAGAAAAAAAAGGGAAGAAATTAGCTTACTCATACCAAATACATATGGAAATAAAGAGAAAATCATAATTTTCTTTTTCCAAATTTTCATTGAATTTGGATTTTAGATTCGTAAATGTGAATGAAATATTTTTTTCCCTCTTTTTTTTTTTTTCCTACAAATCTATTTATAAATTTCAAATCTAAAGTATTCATACTTCCTATGACTTTTACCCTCCCTTTAATTGGATCTCCTATGTAAAGTTTAAATATAAGTGAGAAGAGTTTAACACCTTATGTTGGATTTTAATTTTTGTTTTATCCATTATTTTCTATTTCTTATTGTAACCACTAAAAGTTCATACAATTTAATAATTAATTTTCTATAGAACTTTTAAAACGCATATTGGAAATAATATAGGAGTGGATATTGAACCATTGGCCTACCCAACCCACTTGGCTCGACCCTATTTTTTAGGATTTAGAAATGTTGTTTTAGCCCATAGGGCCGAGCTAAAACAATATTTTCAGCCCGATATATTAATGGTTGGATTGGGATTTATACTTTCAGCCTAACTTGGCCAAGCCTATTAAATTAATTAATTAATTATAATATATTAAAATATATGTATCTTTGTTAGAATTTAGACTTTATTTTTGTTAATTTGAAACTCATATTTGTTGTGATACATGATTGAATTTATTTTTAAAAAAAATATTTCAATTTGTACACAAAATCCTTCAATTTATAATGATAAATTTATTTAAGAAATATAATGTATGATTGAATTTAATTATGAAATGTTTTAATTTTTTTAACATAAAGCTCAATCGGTGGGTTTGAAATTTTTAATTATTTTTTGGAATGGACTTGGGTAGATATAAAGATCTGATGTTAGGGCTAGGCCAAGCTTGAGCTGAAACAAAATCTCTTATTATATAACGTCGGTCCTACCCAAATCATGCTTGACCTGACGAATGTCCACCCCCTAAAATTTATATATACCTTGGAAACCACTCTATACCTTGTTCTATAATATTTGAAATGATCCCTCTGCTAGAAAACATATTATAATAATTAAAAAAATAAATTATTAAATTAAAATGAAAATGAGTATAAATTTCGTAAAATTTACCTTAGCCACTGTGAGTTACCTAGAAAAGCACAAGTAATCACTCATGAGATATAACACTCTGATCATTTTTAAAGATAAATTAGAATTGAATTAAAAAAGGTAGTTGTATTGTCAGTCGTTGAAGGCAGTGAACAACCATTAAAGGTAGAGTGTTTAGCAGATATTTCGATCTGTTCAAATCGATCGAATTAAATGATTTGTCGCATTTGAACGGATGCATGATGACGAGTGGATGGTTGTGGATTGATTTTTTTCTAATCTGCCTAATTTTGGACGGATAACGGATTTGAGATTCCTTTGGCTACAATTGAACCGCCAAACCGCGAGCACCCCTAATAATTTGTAAGATTTTGTATTTTCAAATGAAAAAGAATTTAGATATTCCGTTGTGTTTTCAATTTATTTTCAATTTGGAAATCCTTTTATCAATGACAAGTGTTGATATTTGATATTTTTGTTGTGAAAATACAAGGCTTAAATTGTCATTTTTTTAAAAAAACAAATTAAATAGTTTTGAATAAAAAACATTAATGAAATAGTTGTGATAATGCATGATTTTCTTATATGTATTTATTATTGGTATTTGACAATTTACTTGATAATCTTTTGATTATGTTGAGTTAGATTGTTATTCAAAAAAAAAATGCTAATAAGTTGTTGTATTGTGTTTAAAATTTGTAAAAGTTTAAAACGCTAAACTAATTCGCATCCATTCGCCAATCCGTCAATCTACATCCGCCAATCCGGCGGACGAACACAAATCAATTTTTTCCATCCGCTAATCTAACGGACGGATGGTGGATTAGAGGCTCCTTGACTATAACAGAACCGTGAACACCCCTAATTAAAGGTAACTCTAACATGAGGCGACGGCGGCGGCGGCGGCGGCGGTGGCGACCGCCAAATGTAATTGTTGATGGCTGAAGGTAATTCTTAACGGTAATAGATGTTTGTTGTGAGAGAAGCTTGTTGGTGACTGTGGCTAGACGTGGTAGACGACAGTGGTGATGAGTGATGAGTGATGGTTGGTGGGGATGAAAAAATAAAGAATAAATAAAAAGTTATTTTTAAAAAAAATTATATTATGTTATAAGAATTTAAGAAATTTTATAAAAACAAAAATAGATCCAAATATTTTTTGTTTATAATTTAAATTTTTTACACAAGGGTGTGTACCGTATGCATTTCATAATTTTTATAAAAAATTACATAATTTCATACTTTTTAAGTCATAATTAAAAAATAATAATTACAGCTAAACAATATATGATGCATAATTAAAAATCTCATGAATCTCAACTAAAAAAAAATTAGTCGTAACTAAAGAAGAAAATGACAAAACTTAAAAGTGCATACGGTGAGGATGTGTAAAGTAGAATTTCCTAAATAGTAAATATAAATGTTACTGGACTTATGCATACTTGTGAGAATTTACACGATTTTGTAAGATAACTTATGTATATTTGTGAAAACTTACGCAAGTGCACATAGTACGCACCTTGCACACCCAAACACTTTCCCTGTTTCTTTCACGGTTGATGAGTAAGAATCGATAATTTAACGTTTTATTTGTATTTTATAAAATAATTTTGAAAAATAATTTTCTGGAAAGAGCTTATAAAATTAAAAACTTTGTTTGTATTTTTTGAAAATTGTTTTGAAATTCAGAGTTTGGAATGATTTAAATTTTTTTTTTAGTTGAATAAATGGGTGTAAGAGAAAATGTAATTGATTAATGTGCAAGATGTGAGAGAATGATAGAGAAGAGGAGAGATAAAAGTGATTTTGAATTTTTTTTTCCAAAAATTTTCAACTAAATAAATTTTTGAAATTTTTTTCTCAAAAAATCTCTCTTAACTGCATTATTAGTATTATTTTTTCCCTAGATAGTCAGAATCGGTGTCTGTTAGGTCAGTGCAATACTACGACAAAACCACCAACTCAATTTGTCGGTGCTCATCATTATGGTCGTCATGGACGCCAAGCAAGTGCTCAAGCTAAATAAATTTTTGAAATTCTTTCCTCAAAAAATCTCTCTTAACTGCATTATTAGTATTATTTTTTCCCTAGATAGTCAGAATTGGTGTCTGTTAGGTCAGTGCAATACTACGACAAAACCACCAACTCAATTTGTCAGTGCTCATCATTATGGTCGTCATGGACGCCGAGCAAGTGCTCAAGTGTTTTATCGATAGGATACTTAGTGTTAAAGATGAGTAAAGTTTTTAGATATTGAGTTTGGTTGAGTGATTTTGTAGTCAAATTTTAAAGTATGGTGAGGGAAAAGTCAGAAATTTAAATTGATGGATCAGTAACGACCTTTTTAGTTATAATATAATTTTATTAATAAATTAATATCTTACAATTTTGATCAAAAAAATAAATAAATAATAAAAAAGATGAGAAAAGTTCTAGATTAGGTAAATTATATATGGGCCATGTTTGGGAAGAGTTTTTTTTGGTTGAAATAGTTTTAAAAAAAAAAACTAAAATAACTAATAAGATAAAATGTTATATATCCTACACATCAATAATCATTTTTTTTTTCTCACAACTATCTATTTAACTAAAAAAAAAAAATCACAAATCATTCTAAACATTTTTTTTTCATCTCATAAAATAGTCAAAAGGGTATATAATAAATCATCTTTACTTTGAGCATTAGGGCTTAGGGGCTTATGTACAAGTAATATTAGTTGGGGTGATAGTGGTAAAGATATGAGATAGTAGGGTAACATGTTAAGAGTAGTGTTGCGGTGATGGCGACAATAGCAATGATCTTAGTGTTAATAGTGGTGGTGGGCAAGATATTTTGTTGAGGCGGTGGTGGCGATAGAAATGGCTTTGGTATTGATAGTGGTTATAGAGTGGTGATGATGGTAATGTAACGATGACTTTTTTTAACAATGATTTTTACTTTTTAAGTGCAAAACATTTTTCATTTCAATAAAGCCCATCTATAGCTTGCCAGACTGAATTTTTCATGCACAGTTCGGGTATGGTCTCCGATTCCCAGTGCCCTCCCATAGCTTGGGATCTCTTTTACGCAAGCATACCCGTTATCGGAAGAGAGCGCGGTACTTCACACCGTCACTCATGCAAAGCCATGTAGCTGCAGTTACGTGGCCAACTAGGGAGGGGTCGGCTCGGTCTCTGCCACCGCGACGTCGACGTAAGCTCCGCCTTCGGTCGCACAACCTCCCCGCTGGTATGGGCTCTACACGGGGTACCACTTCTCGGTGTCGTCGGGGTCAGGTTTCTCATCCTTCTAGTGGCTCTCAGAGGAAAGATATCATTGCTACGGGCTTCCTTGTGCAGGATACCATCACCTCGGAGTCGGGGTATGATACTGGGGTCAGTTCACCGGAAAGCCGTGGGCTCTGTTCTGAATGTCAGCAGGCAGTTTCTCCATCGGATATCGCTCAGGTTCATCAGCAAACCAGCCGTTTTATGGCCTTGGTTTTGGATCCTAGGCTTGGGTCGGCTCGACGGGTTTCGCAGGAGGTTGTCCCACAACAACCTCCTCGCTCGCCATGAAGCTTCTCAGCTGGAACTGCAGGGGTCTGGGTCATCCCCTGACAGTTCAAGCAGCTATGAATTTGACTCGTAAGTGTCAGCCCGACATTTGCTTCTTAATGGAAACCAAACGTACGGTTCTGCAGGTTAATCGCCTTGGGTCTTCTTTGGGTTTCAAGAATTTTTGTGGAGTGGACTGTCATGGTAAAGCTGGTGGTTTATGGGTAGGCTGGACGGATGACACTTTGATTGAGGTATGTGACCAGACTGCACACTTCATTATTCTCCAAGTTCATGACACTGTGCAAGGTAATTGGTTCGTTATTCTTATGTATGGTTCTCCTTCTATTCTTGCTCGGGGCCAAGTGTGGAGTAGTATAGAAGCCAAATTTCAATAGTTTCAAAAGCCATTTATTATTATGGGGGACCTTAATCAAGTTCGGGGTTGGGCTGAAAAACTCAGTTCACATCGCAGATTCATTCCTGGCGCATCGGCTTTTAATGATTTAATTTTCCGCAACAGATTAGTGGATCTTCCTTCTCAAGGGGTGTGGTATACTTGGTGTAACAATCGAAAAGCGAATGACGCGGTTTATGAGCGATTGGATAGGGTGCTAGCTTCATCTAGTTGGACAGCCACTTTTTCACAATTTTCATTAGTAACATTGCCTATTCAACGATCTGACCATAGTCCGTTACTTCTGGACACGAGCAGATTAGAACCTCTCGGGCCGAAATGGGGCAAATTTGAGGCAGTTTGGTTAGCTGACCCGTCCACACACGATATTATCCAAAAACTTTGGCAGCAGCCTATTCCTGATGTGGCTTCATGTGTTCAACGGCAAGCCATTGTTTTCAAACATCTGAAGAACTGGAACACTTTGTCTTTTCGGAGTCTCCAAGGTCAAATTGACGACCTTCATGTTCGTTTAAGCCAGGCCCAGGGGTCCCTACCAAATCTGGGATTGCATTCTAATGAGCAAGAGTTGCGGTTTTAACTTGATATTCTCTTACAACAACAGGAGCTTTATTGGGCTCAGCGATCTAAACAACATTGGCTATCTTTGGGGGATCGTAATACAAAAAATTTTCACCGAATGGCATCCTGGAGACGGAGTAGGAATCGTATTGCTTTCATCCAAGATCAAGCTGGTCATGTTCTCACCCAGCCGAAGGATATCCAAAGGGCTTTTATCGAGCATTTTACGCAACTTTTTTCATCACCAACAGATTCTCACATTGGCTCAGGTTCCTTTCCCCCTCATTTTAATTTACTTAGTGTCATTAATACTCATTTGACTCTTCATCATTCTACTCTCTTGGAACAACCTTTCTCTCCTGCGGAAATACAGCAGGCAGTTTTTCAAATGGGTCAGTTAAAAGCTCCGGGACCGGATGGGTTTATTGCTGGATTTTATCAAAAATATTGGTCAATTGTGGGGCCTTCTGTGACTGAGGCTGTGTTGGGGTTTCTTAATTCGGGCTCTCTATTTACACCGCTTAACAAAACTTTCATCTGCCTTATTCCTAAGACAAAGAGTCCCCTCACGGTTAATGATTATAGGCCTATTAGTTTATGCAATGTTCTTTATAAAATAGGCGCTAAAGTTCTTGCTACTAGACTTAGTATGGTGCTGCCAGAATTACTTGCCGATAATCAATGTGCTTTCTTGAAGGGACGACTTATTTCTGACAATGTTTTATTGGCCCACGAAGTCATTGAACATATAAAGAAGCACAAAAAACAGGGGAGATTGTCCTCTTTTGGGTTGAAGTTAGATATGAATAAAGCCTACGATAGAGTGAGTTGGGCTTTTCTCGAGGCGGTTATGGCTAAAATGGGGTTCTCACCTAAGTGGATTCAATTAGTCTCTCAATGTGTATCTACGGTCCAATTTGCTGTCTTGATTAATGGTACCCCGTCGGAATTTTTTAAACCTGCTGCAGGCCTGAGGCAAGGCGACCCTCTTTCGCCATATTTGTTTTTATTGGTAATGCAAGTCCTCTCAGAAGGATTTGCGCACTTGGCAAATCTTAATCTTTGTCGCGGTATCGCCATTAGTAGGCAGTCGCCCCCCATTTCCCATCTGCTCTTCGCTGATGATTGTTTTATATTCCTTAATTATAAGCCAGCTGAAATTTGGTGTCTTCATTGGTTTTTAAATGCTTTCTGTCACTATTCCGGGCTTCGCATTAATTTTCACAAATCCGAGCTCTACCTTAGTCCCAATTTCTCAAATTCGGCTAGGGATTGGCTTGTTTCCCTTTTTGGTGTTAAAGTGGTATCCAAACCCGGAATCTATTTGGGGGCTAATTTGGGTTTCTCCGGGCGCACAAAGTCAGACATTTTTCATTCAATCATGAATAAAGTTAGTCATAAATTACAAGGGTGGAAGTGTGATTTCTTAAATTTTGCAGGCCGGGGAATTTTGGTCAAACATGTCCTTCAATCCATTCCAGTATACTTAATGACTGTCTTTCGCATGCCTGAATCTTTTCAGCATCAACTTACGTCTATTATTCGTCAGTTTTTTTGGGCCTCCTCTCGGGGTAAAGGGATATCCTGGAAAAAATGGACGTATTTATGCCTTCCGAAAGACTAGGGTGGATTGGGTTTTCGCAACCTTACGTGTTTTAATCAAGCATTGTTAGCCAAGCAAGCATGGCGGATTCTCTCATGTCCCAATTTATTACTATCGCGCGTGTTGCTTGGTAAATATTGTCAACGACACTCCTTTCTTGATGTTCGTCAGTCTTCGTCATCTTCATGGGGATGGTAGAGTATCTTATGGGGACGAACGCTATTGGCCTCAGGGCTTCAATGGGTTGTGGGGAATGGTCAGCGTATCAACCCTTTTGAGGATCAATGGATTCCGATAGTGTCAAATCCTTGTAAAGGAAGCGGTTGGAGTGCTCTTTGTCCTGGTTTGCGGGTAGCACATTTCATAGATCCCTTGAGTCGCTCTTGGCGTCTTGAGTTACTGCAACTGTTTTT
This sequence comes from Camellia japonica, assembly GCA_030407325.1. Lineage (NCBI taxonomy): Eukaryota > Viridiplantae > Streptophyta > Magnoliopsida > Ericales > Theaceae > Camellia > Camellia japonica. Next base: position 24,270,726 of record JAPPVO010000032.1, on the reverse strand, counting down.
TCCTTCACATATTCTCTCTCATTCTATCCCTACACATCCCTCAGGTTGACATTGATGATAAATTGGTGTGGGGCCCGACCAAAAGTGGAGAGTACTCAGTCAAATCGGGCTATCGGCAGGCGTTGACCCGTCAATTTCCAGACTATTGTATGCCTCATCCGGACTGGATAGTGTGGAAGCGTTTATGGCAGTTCAAGCTTCCCCCTAAATGGATCTTGTTTGTGTGGAAATGTCTCCATAATATTCTTCCGGTCAAAAGTGAATTAAAGAAACGGGGGCTACCTCTTGACACACTTTGTTCTAGGTGTTGTCAGCAGGAGAGAATCTCTTGAACATCTTTTCTTTGATTGCCCCATCTCACAACGGATTTGGCGGGGGTCAGTATTGGGACTAGACTTTGGAGTGGGAAGTCCTCTGTCCTTTTTCTCTTGGTTCCAAGGCTGGGTGCAACAAATTCAGGACCCGGAGATTTTATTTCATTCCATTGCCTTACTGTGGGTCATATGGTTGCAACGTAACTCTATGGAATTTCATAGAGTTGATGTGTCTATTGACCGATCGATCACGTTAGCTTCTGAGTTGTTAATATTATTTCTTTCACGTCCGCATATTGTTTCCTACGAGATTTCTCATGCTAGTATTAATTCTCAGGACAATTTTGCTAATCAGTTTATATTGCAGAATGCTACGCCAGGTACTGCTGCTGGTCCGTGCATGCGCATTGCTGTGGATGGCTCTTGGGTCTCTATCGGTGAGCCTACTGGTCTGGCATGGGTTTGTTTTGATCAAGAGAATCAGCGGGTATATGACGGCGCTACCGTAGGGCCTGCCCTGTTATCTCCCCAACAAACTGAAGCAGCTGCAGTTCTCCAAGCTTTGCGCTGGGCACATCATCACGGCATCAAAAATCTGCTCCTTCAAATGGACTGCTTGGTCCTCGTCCGGCTGTTACAACACCAGGATCAAGACTATGATTGGAGCCTTCACTCCATCCTCACTGATATTTTGTATTATTGTAAGTCTTTTTATCATGTTGTATTCCAGAAAGTGGAACGTGAAGTGGTTCAAGAGGCTCATCATCTTGCCACTACTGTAAGACTTTTTAAGTAATGTAATATAATATGCTGCTGTGTGTTGTTCTCAAAAAAAAAATAAAAATAAAAGCATTTTATATTTTTGTCAAAATAAACAAAATCTAATTTTACTAAGGGTTGAGATCTCAACATGAGAGAACTTGAGGGACCTATAAGGCTCACCTCTTGTCTGATTTCGATAATCTAATCCATTCATTTTATAGGGCCATCGATGTATAATATTTATGAAAAAATTTAGTTCAATCCAATAATCATAAAATTTTTATTTTATCGCTTTTATCTCCAAAAAATGAATGGCAAATATATTTTTGAAATTGACCATCTATTTTTTTTTTAGAGACAAATGAGATAAAATGAAAGGGTTACGATTATCGAATCGGTCTAAATTTTTTCATGAATAATATACATTGAGAATCTTACAAAACGAATAGTTTAGATCATCAAAACAAAATCCTCTCAAAATATGAGAGAAATCCAACTCTTTACTAAGAAAATGAACTTTTTCCATGACGAAATTAATGGCCAACAAACCATACACATGAAAAAGTAACTGGGGTTAACACTGACCATCGTCTGTTCCTTTGGCTCAACACTGACCATCATCCTATGCCCATTGGGGTACGACTGTGGTACCAGAAGTGGTTTTTGGGTACCACCATACATGAAATTTTTTTCTAACCATTAGATTTAGCAGATTAATTTGAACCATTCAATATACACATTTGTTCACCTAATCATTTGTAATCAATTATATTATTAGATTATGTTGGATTTTCTAAATTTATAAAATGATTTGTATGTCTCAGCTAAAAATATTAAAATAAAACATAAAATTTATTTTATTCTTTGTGTTTTGTGGTCACTTTATTTATTATGATTTAAATATAATCAGATAATTCAATGTAATTTTAAACTAAAATATCACTATTAATTTTTTTCATTCAAATTAACAGAAATGGTATATGAATGCTATCTTTAGAGTGAATTTAATATTTTTAAAAACTTAAGTGAAACTAATACAACGAAAAGATAATTTTATCTCATCTTCTCCAAACTTAAAATTAGATTAAGATGTTAATAAAAATAAAATATTTGATCTAAAATATATAATATAATTAAGAATTATTTGGGACATTTATTTATAAATCTCTTTTTACCTACTTATGTTCTACTTAATCCAAATTATTTTCTTATGTTTCAATAAGTCATATGGAGACATAGTTACCAGAATACCTCTAATAATAATAGGTTGAAACGTGCATTAATATTCACATTGACAATATGAATGTTCCATAATGTGAACATTTATAATGTCAAATTTATTTAATGTGAATGTTCACGCCACCAAGTTGTTAAAAGTTCAAAAAATATTTGTAAAGATAAAATTGTTTATAAAATACCTTAAATATGAGAATTAAGATTTGATGGATCAAATGTCTAAAATAATAGTACTTATTGGAATACAAAAATATTTTATGAACTAATTGGGATACAAGTTCTCAATGAAAGATTTTCTAATAAATTTCTCATTAAATTAAAATATAAAATAAATAATGATTAAAAGATTGATCTAATATATCTCAAACCATAATAATTTTATTTTTTATTTCACAACCATCAAATCTACTACAAAAAAAAAGTCAAAATTTATCTCAAACATAATTTTTTTAGCCAGATTGAAATAGTTAAAAAGTCAAAATATCAAGTTTAATTAGCTCATCCCAAACGAGAACTTACTATATAAATGAGTTTTGAAAAAGAATATTGAGGATTTTTTAATTTAAAATAAAGCACTCATGAAAATAATTTTTATTTATAAAATCGACACTATCAGCTCTTTCAAGAGATTTTTGAATCTCTCGCAATCCTAAGGACTGAATAGAAATTGGTTTTAATTTTCATATGAAAATTTAATCTTGAAACTATATGTATTCTCATGTTTAGAAATCCGTTTGTGCTAATTTAACTCATTAATAAATAAATAATGTTTTTCTTTCATGTAATTATTCTAAAGAGAAAGAGAGGAGAGAGAGAGAGAGAGAGAGAGAGAGAGAGAGTTACATGGTGACAACATGGCATGTGGTGTTATCGGAGGCAGTTACCACATTTGACAGCATTCTGAAACGGGTCAAGATCAGGGTGTTTGGCCCAACCCAATTCTCCACTGCATGGATCTACACTGAAATTCCAATCATTCTTTCCCAACGATTTTCCTATTTCCTTCAGAGCTTCCACTGCAAAAAGACAAAAGCACATATTAATATTTTTATACTTATATATAAAGAATCCGAGACTCTTTACCAATATATATCTCCCTCATGTAATTAAATTTTAAAATTTCATAAATTTAACAACACGTTACTAACATTCTAAAAAAAAAAACCAGCACGTTACTATTAATATATATATATATATATATACCTTCAGACAAGGGAAGCCGAGTGGCTTTGGAGGCAAAAGTAGCCAACAAAATGATTATTGTTGGACATATTTTCTGAGTTCCAACACGTGACAAGGTAACGCCGACATGTCAGCCGAGGTGTCACGTGTCCTGGTCGTTGTGCCGAGGTGATCTCGGCGATGCCGAGGTTATCTCCGAAGATATCGAAATCCGAGGTAAGTAGATAAAGGACAAGAGTCCTAGGACAAAGAGGGGACTTAGCCAAGATAAGGATAAAGCTCTTAGGGGGTTTATCTTTATCTCTTGAAGAGTCCTAAGTAAGCACTAAATGGGAATCCATAGAAGTCAAGCTTCTAGTGGGATTAGGATTAAGATGATTATAAAAGAGAGGCACCCCCGTGGGTCTAAGATACGTAATTTTATGTTTTGAGTAGTGAATTAAGCACTTGATTATCTTTGAGAGATATACTGACTTGACCGTCGGAGTGCCCCGGGTGGAAGAACCACTGCCGGAGCCTTCTCTCTCTGTTGCAGGTTAGCTAAAGCCATCTATTCTGCCGGTGCTCTCTAGCTTATTACTAAGCGAGCAGTGTGATCAGAAAATTACCCACACAATTTGGCGCCGTCTGTGGGAAACAAAGAAGAATAGATGGCCAGTAACGGACAGAAGGAAAAGGTTGGGGACAACACTCTTGCTGGGAGTGGTAGACTTGTCGACCTTGATATCGAAGGAGACAACCACAATGCAGAAACTTGTGACCAAGGCCACGGAGAAAAAGACGTCGGCCAGACTGGTGACGTACCAAAGAAACCATATCAAAGCAGCTACTATAATGAAAATAACCTCCAAGTATGGAGGGATCGATGCCTACGGAGGGATGAAGAGGTAAAAGAGATGGCAAACAAATTGGCTAACCTGCAATCGGTCGTCAATTTTATGATGCAAAACAATGTCATGCAGCCACCCTTCCACTGTGTGACACACCGATTCCAGCAGTCAACACCAGAATGGAGGACAGATCCCCATAGCTCCTCAGCACACCATGAGCGGAAGACACTCTCACCAACCCTCCAGGGAGGTCGGACGAGGAGAGTCAAGAAGAGAAAAATCACGGAGGACACATCGCACAAAGGAGGCAGACCCCAAGCAGCATCGGCATATTCAGGGGCAGGCATTATGCTTTGACACGACTCATAAAGAAAGATCGAAAAGAGCACACCACAAAGCCGAGAGCAGTGTGCCAAAAAAATTGAAGTCAGGAGATAGCCGAACTCTTGGGCGGAGCAAAGAAGACTTAAGAGACTACCTCAAGAGAAAGAAACAGAACGTCGAGGCCGAGGTAACTTCGCCTGTCAAGCTGAGAACACCCTTCTCGGTAGAATAGATAAGTTTGAGGTGCCAAAAAGATTCAGTATGCCGAGGTTCCAAATCTATGATGGGAAGTCAGACCCCAACTTCTACGTTGGACTATACTTGAACTCAATGGCATTGTACAATGGAAACGAGCCGTTGCTCTGCAAAGTGTTCCCCTCATCCTTCTGGGAGATTACATCAGATTGGTTTCACAAACTACCAAAGGGAAGCATGAAGACCTGGGAAGGCCTAGCCGAGATGTTTGTAGCCAGGTTCGTAACAAACAAGCTACAACCGTTAAGGGTAGAAGCATTGATGGCTCTGAAGATCAGCAAAGATGAAGGCTTGAGGGCCTATGCAAAAAGATACTACGAGGTGTTCAACCAAATACCATAATGTAATCAAGAAGTGGCAGTCGTATCTTTTAAGAACAGCCTGAAAGATGACTGTCCATTACGGAAGTCTTTGGCAAAGACATTGCCAAAAAGTATGGAAGATCTCATGGCCAGAATCGAGAAGTACACCAGAGCCGAGGAAGATACGTCAGGAGCAAAGGAAGCCAATCAAGAAAAAGGAAACGGCTCGCCGAAGCGAGGCCGAGGTAACAACGGATCCAACAAACAAGAGACAGAATTGAGGACTAAACAGGCAGTGACAACTGTGTTCCAAATTCTGATTCCTAAAATCCTAGATCAAATTCGGAATCAACCCTATTTCAGAACGCCAGCAAGGACACCAGGAGAATTTATGGGGAGAAACATTGGTAGGCGTTGTGCTTTCCACAACGAAGAAGGACACACAACTCAGGGTTGTAGAGCCCTAAAGGCACATTTAGAAGACCTGGTAAGACAAGGCCATCTGAGGGACCTTGTCGACGAGGCCAGAACAAGAGAAGAGCAGGCAAGATTGCCTCAAGCACCAACAGCACCGCCTCCCCCAGCACAGCAACCACAAGCAGGAGGACCTCGAGTGATTAATGTAATTCACTTGAAAGTAAACGAAAACGACATACGAGGCGAGACCCAGAGGGTGAAACACCTGCAGCACGTGAACCAGGTCGGACAGAAAAGACCTCGGCCTAAAGAGTACCAGGGACCGATGATAGTCTTTACTGAAGCCGACTTAGAGATGGTCTAGCATCCGCATAATGATGCCTTGGTAGTATCCCTCCAGGTTGGGGAGTGCCAAGTAAAGCGCATCCTGATCGATCAAGATAGCTCCTGTGACATCATGTATGTCCAATGTTATAAGGAGCTCGGCCTCCATCCAGACGATATGGAGCAATCCAATGGCCTAATGGTTGGGTTCAATGGAACCCCGACATGGTCACTGGGGGCAGTAAGCTTGGAGGTGTAGGCTGGCACCAAGAAGATCACAACAGAATTCACCATCATCGACAGACCATCTCCTTACAATATCATCTTGGGAAGGTCGTGGTTGTATGCAATGAGGGCAGTTCCCTCAACATTGCATCAACTATTGCGGTTCCCAACAGAACATAGGATTGAAGAAGTCAGAGGAGATCAACTGCAGGTGAAGAATTGCTCCATGGCAGCAATGAAATCCACCTGCAGCATTCGAGAACCAGAAAAGGCAGAAATTGAAAACAAGGACATGGAAGTCCTAGATGATGTCGGCAAGAAGTCGGCCGAGAAGAGTGAAAAGGCACTAAAGAAAATCCTCGTCTAGAATGGAGACGAAGAATGTTTTTTCTTCTCGACTTAGGCTTAGCCGAAGAAGAAGAAAGAGAGTTAGAAGCTTTTTTGAGATCAAATATTGAGGTGTTCGCTTGAACACCTTACGAGATGCCAGGCATTGACCCCGAGGTCACTTGCCGCAAACTGAATGTTGACAGGTCGGCCAAGCCTGTAATACAACAAGCAAGAAGACCGACGTTGATGCATGTCGAAGTAGTGGAGGAAGAAGTAGACAGACTTCTGGAGGCCAGGGCCATCAGAGAAGTCAATTACCCGACATGGCTATCAAACACAGTGGTAGTCAAAAAGAAGAATGGTAAATGGAGGGTCTGCGTGGACTTTACCAGTCTGAACAAAGCTGTCCTAAAGACAGCTTTCCCCTACCTAGATTGACCAGCTAGTGGACGCAACATCAGGGCATGGAAGGATGAGCTTCCTGGATGCCTACAGGGGGTATCACCAAATAGCCATGTACCCCCTAGATGAGAGAAGATTGCGTTCATCACCCCAAAAGGATTGTACTGCTACAAGGTGATGCCTTTTGGGTTGAAAAATGCAAGGAGCAACTTACCGAAGGTTGGTAACCAAGATGTTTAGACACCTGATTGGCCAAATAGTAGAAGTTACATCGACGATTATGGTCGTAAAAACCAAGGAACCTAAAGATCATCTAATCGACTTAAAAGAAGTCTTTGAAATCCTCAAAACATATCGGCTCCGACTCAACGCATCTAAGTGTGCATTCGGGGTTGGATCTGGTAAGTTTTTGGGGTACCTGGTGACAAGAAGGGGCATTGAGGCCAGCCCAGATCAGATCAAGGCCATCATAGAGTTATAGAGCCCGACATCGGCAAAACAGGTACAAATGCTTACTGGAAGGGCTGCAGCCCTAAACAGATTCATAAACCGAAGCTCAGACAAATGCAAGCATTTTCTTCAACTTAGTGAAGAAAGCCACAGACTTCCTCTAGACCGAGGAGTGTGAAGCCGCTCTGACCGACCTAAAGAAATATCTGACCACGGCTCCAGTCCTCTTAACACCTGAACCTGGAGAAGATCTGTTTTTGTACTTAGCGGTTTTCAAACACGCAGTAAGTGCAGTGATAATCCGAGAAGAAAAGGGAGCAAAAGGCTGTTTACTATGTAAGCAAACCTTGGCCAATGCAGAAACAAGGTATCTACCGCTAGAGAAATTAATGTTGGCCTTCGTAATGGCTTCAAAGAAGCTGAACCATTACTTTTAGGCCCACAAGATTGTGTACTACAGAGCACCCACTGAAGTCCTTGTTGCAACAAGGAGACTTAACAAGGAGAATAGCTAGATGGGCAGTGGCCTTAGGCCAGTATGACCTGGAGTTCAAGCCGAGAACAGTAATTAAAGGCCAAGTTTTGGCCGACTTCGTGGCCGAGTTCACGCCAGAATCCATCGAACATCGGGCTCCATTGAGCTAAGATGAACGATGTCCAAGCAAGCAAGGAGAAGCCCAGCCAAAGGAAAAAGAACAAAGGAAAGAAAAACTCAGACCCTGCAGCATTTACATCGGTGATTCCTTCCGCCTGTTTGTCGACGGAAGCTCAAACCGACAAGGAGCGGGGGCAGGGGTAGTATTGATGTCTCCAGATGGGGAGATATTGGAACAGTCCATTCGATTGGGATTCAAGGCCTTAAACAATGAGGCAGAATATGAAGGATTGATTGCAGGACTAAAGTTGGCAGCAGCAGCAGAAGCAGATGAGGTAATAATTTTTTGTGACTCACAACTTATAGTGAATCAGGCTACAGGAGAATTTGCAGCCCGAGATAAAGAATGTCGGCATACGCGAAGGAAGGAGCTCATCAGGTTGGCAGGTTTGTTTTACAACTGCCGACTTCTTCAGGTTAGCCGAGATGATAATAGCCACGCCGACGCGTTGGCCAACCTAGCAAGTTCAATACAAACTGGAAAAACAAGGACAATAATGATCGAATACTTGTCGGGCCCGAGCATTGAACCAATGACCACAGAGCACGAAGCAATGTGCGTGGACATGGGACCAAGCTGGATGGATGCAATTGTTGCATTCCTAAAAGAAGGAAAGCTGCTAGATGACCAGAAGGAGGCACACAAGATCAGACTGAAGTCGGCAAGATTCAGTCTAACAACAGAGGAACATCTCTACATAAGGTCCTTCACTGGACCCCTTTTAAGGTGCGTACACCCTTTGTAAGTTGAAGATTTTCTCTATGAAATTCATGAAGGAATTTGTGGAAGCCACGCTGGGGGCAGATCACTGCTCATAGGGCCATTACCCATGGGTATTGGTGGCCTTACATGCAAAAAGACGCAGAAGCCTATGTGAAAAAGTGTGAACAATGCCAAAGGTTTGCACCACTGATACACCAACCGGCAGCCGACCTTAACCCAGTATCCAGCCCTTGGCCGTTTGTCCAATGGGGTATGGATCTTGTTGGACAACTTCCCCAAGCAACTGGACAAAGAAAGTACCTGCTGGTGGCAACGGACTACTTCACCAAGTGGATAGAAGCTGAACCCTTAGCCAAAATCTGAGATGTGGACGTGAAAAACTTCATATGGAGAAACATCATCACCAGATTGGGGATTCCAAGAGCAATAGTTGCTGACAACGGAACGTAGTTTGACAGCAAACTCATCAAGACTTCTGTGCGAAATTCAAGATCAAGAATTCTTTTTCAACCCTAAGCTTTCCTCAAAGCAATAGGCAAGCAGAAGCATCCAACAAAGTAATTTTGGATGGGATAAAGAAGAGGCTGCAGGCAACAAAAGGAAAGTGGGTAGATGAGTTGCCCAATGTACTCTGGGCATATCGGACTACACCGAGAAGATCAACAGGAGAATCCCCCTTTGCCATGGTTTATGGCACAAAAGCAGTCATTCCACTGGAGGTCAGTATCCCAGGGATCAGAACCTAGGGAGTTGAGAATGGGACTAATGATATACTTTTAGCCCGAGATCTGGATCTCTTAGAAGAAAGAAGGGAGAAAGCCGCAATTCAGCTTGCAGCATACCAGTAGCAGCTTACAAGAGCTTACAATAAGAATGTCATCCAAGGGATTTTCAAGTCGGCGACATAATCCTGAGAAAAGTCGTCGGCAACAAGAAAAATCCCAGAGAGGGCAAGCTTGGCCTGAACTGGGAAGGACCCTATAGAATCACTTCGGTATTAGGGAATGGGGCATATCAGCTTAAAGATAATGAGGGTAAAGCATTGCCTAGACCTTGGAACACTTGTAATTTGAAATTTTTTAGAAGTTGCTTGTTTTTTGCCGATGCCATCAATAAAATCTTAGCAGAATTCTTCAAACACTTGTGATTGATAATGATACATAATGTTGTTTCTGGAAGACATGAATAATGAAAACCCAAGTAGAACTCAGGTTCACATTAGGGGGCAGAGAGAAGACAAAGATGTTTACCACTTGTTGAAATTTGTAGCAATTTACAAGTTGGATAAACCGAAATTATGCCTAACACTTGTTGAAATTTATAGCAATTTACAAGTTGAAGTTAAGCCGAGATTATGTTTACCACTTGTTGAAATTTGTAGCAAATTACAAGTTGGATAAATTGAAATTATGCCTAACACTTGTTGAAATTTGTAGCAATTTACAAGTTGAAGTTAAGCCGAGATAATGTTTACCACTTGTTGAAATTTGTAGCAATTTACAAGTTGGATAAACCGAAATTATGCTTACCACTTGTTGAAATTTGTAGCAATTTACAAGTTGAAGTTAAGCCGAGATAATGTTTACCACTTGTTGAAATTTGTAGCAATTTACAAGTTGGATAAACCGAAATTATGCTTACCACTTGTTGAAATTTGTAGCAATTTACAAGTTGAAGTTAAGCCGAGATTATGTTTATCACTTGTTGAAATTTATAGCAATTTACAAATTAGATAAACCGAAATTATGCTTAACACTTGTTGAAATTTGTAGCAATTTACAAGTTGAAGTTAAGCCGAGATTATGTTTACCACTTGTTGAAATTTGTAACAATTTACAAGTTGGATAAACCGAAATTATGCTTAACACTTGTTGAAATTTGTAGCAATTTACAAATTGAAGTTAGGCCGAGATGATGTTTATCACATGTTGAAATTTGTAGCAATTCACAAGTTGGTTAAACCGATATAATACCACTTGTTGAAATTTGTAGCAATTTACAAGTTGGTTAAACTGAGATACTATTTAATACTTGTTAAAAATTGTAGCAATTTGCAAGTTAGAGATTAAACCGAGATCATTGTTTACAAGCTGAAATTAAAACAATTTATGTTTTACATTTGAAATCTATGAGAAATTTGCAGGTCAAGTTCTTGCCGAGGTAAATCATCAGTTGGTATAACTAAGATATGTCACCCCCAGAAAGTTGCACAAAGAAGGAAGAATATATTAAAGACATGCAGAATATTCTAAGTATAAAATCATGCAAAGGCAGTCAAGAAAAGACAAAGGCACAAACATTCAGAAAAGAAAAAGTTGAAATTAGACATTCAAGAACAGGGAGGCACATCGGCCATATGCAGAGTTTGCATTGTCTGAAAAACAAATAGAGTACAAAAAGGAAACGAAAAACGCAAAGAAAGATTCTTCACACATCTTTTGAAAGCAGGGTCTGAACCTCGGTGAACTGCTGCGTAGACACCTCGGCAGCCTTTTCTGCCACGAGCTCGGTGTCAATCTGGCAAGAGTTTCATCAATACTTTGATCGGCTAGAGGAACATCGGATGAAGCTTGCTCAGGGGTAGCCTGCTTTGCAACCTCATCACCCTCCTCATCCTGAGTTAAGTTCAGGACTTGCTCATTTTAAGAAGGGGATTTGGCCCCAACAGCATCTTTTGACTTCCTTACCAAGGCCTCATCCTCAGACTCAGAATCATTGTTAGATTGAACTAGAGCTGGAGGCGGCGGCGGAGCAAATGGAAGAGGAATGGCGTCGGCCTTCCGAAGTGGCAAATCCTCAGGGACTTCAAGTTTTTTCAGAAGAGACATCATCCAAGGGAGAAGCCCCTGTTGCATGCCTACTTCACTTGTCGCTCATAGGCCTCCGTGACATCGGCCATGCCCTGAGCATACGCCTTTTCGTCGGCATCTTTGATTTCGGCCTCCTTGGTAACCAACGCCTCTTGAAGCTCTTTTTGGGCCTGGGCCGTTTTTTTCTCGACCGTTTTTTTTTGGGATTCAGCAACCTTCCTGATGGCCTCGGCAGAATCAGCCTTCTCTTCAGCGTCAGTTTGGGCTTTAATGGCAGCCTCGGCCTGATCCTCCAATTTCTTCATCTTTGATTGAAGACTTTTGTTGGTTTTTTGAAGGGCAAAAAACTCCCTCTTCATCTCGGCCAACTTCTCCCGACTTTCAAAAGATTGCATGGAAAAAGAATGAGCATGCTGGATGGCCTGCCAAAAACACAAGGAAAAGAGTTTAGAGAGAGAAAGAACAAAGAAAAATCCAATGCGAAAGTGAAGAGACAAGAGAGGAGGGAAAAAGTTTTGTAAAAACCTGAAACAGCGGCAAAGAAGAATTAATGAGTCTAGAAAGACGGTTTTGGCAGACGGCGCACGCATGCGCAAGAATAACGCGGTTCGTAGGCGCGTCAGAAGTACGATCCAGTCAGGATTAGACGCATGGATAAAACAGTTGAGGTTGTGTATGACAGCTCATACGCAAGAAAGAGCTCATTTAGAGTTCTTAAAAAGACATTTCGGCCTAAAATGAATGATCTCGGCTGGGGAGTTCTTGAGCCGATGTACAGAAAGAAAATACAGATATAGGTACCATCACTTCAATATGCCGAGGTAATAGAACCTAGGAGGCAGTTGTGGGGACATATTTCCTGAGTTCCAACATGTGGCAAGGTGACGCCGACGTGTCAGCCGAGGTGCCATGTGTCCTGATCATTGTGCCGAGGTGATCTCGGCGATGCCGAGGTTATCTCCGAAGATATCAGAATCCGAGATAAGCGGATAAAGGATAAGAGTCCTAGGACAAAAAAGGGACTTAGCCAAGATAAGGATAAAGCTCCTAGGGAGTTTATCTTTATCTCTTGAAGAGTCCTAAGTAAGCACTAAATGGGAATCCATAGAAGTCAGGCTTCTAGTGGGATTAGGATTAAGATGACTATAAAAGAGAGGCACCCCCGTGGGTCTAAGGTACGCAATTTTATGCTTTGAGCAGTGAATTAAGCACTTGATTATCTTTGAGAGATATACTGACTTGACCGTCGGAATGCCCCCGGGTGGAAGAACCACCGCCGGAGCCTTCTCTTTCTGTTGCAGGTTAGCTAAAGCCATCTATTCTGTCAGTGCTCTCTAGCTGATTACTAAGCGGGCAGTGTGATCGGAAAATTACCCACACAATTACAGTGAGTGAAGCAAGAAGTCGAGACGACATTTTTTGAAGTGCTTGAGAGAACACACAACTTATTAGTAAGGGTAATGTTATATAACCAGCAAATGTATTATATATATTTTTAGTTGCGGTATTTAATTATATAATTTATTATGCTGTTAGTTATAATTTATTGTAATATTGATTATAAATTATTTTAGTTTTGATATAAGAGTTCTTTATTATATCTTATGTGATTTTTAGTTTTAATTAAAAAAAAATTTTGAAGTTATAACTACCATAATATTGAGTTATGCCATTTGTGATAATCAAACTCCTAAATGGCATAACTTGCATATGGTATTACTCTACATAAACATTTAAAAAGTTAGGCAGATTACATGGTTATTTTCTGTAATTTGATTCTTGTGTATTTTGGTCTTTTATATTTTTAATTGACTTGATTTTTGTTGATATCACAGCTCTAGTTCCAGTTCAGAAGACTACAACAATTCAAGGAGTTCAAGGAGCTGAGTCGTGGCCTCATTGCACCTCACCTGTGCTGCTGTCATATGAGAATATCTTTCCAATCGGTTAGGTGGTTAGGTGGTTATCAGTTTGTTAGATAGTTAGGCTCTGTTTGATTCCGGGATATGAAGATTGGGATTGGATATTATATCCAGTAGGGTCCACAAATTCCATGTTTGCAATTTTTTTTTAAAGGGGATATAATATACCATGGGATTGTATATCCCCCAAAAGTGGAGGATATACAATACCCCCCCCCCCCCCATTATATCATATCCCCTTGGTTTGGATATGAGTTAAAAAGTCTAATTTACCCTTTTGTCTATCTAACATAATATAATTTAATATATTTTTTGAATTTAATATAATATAATGATTGAATTGAATTTAATATTATTGAATTTAATATAATAAATATAATATTATTTAATTAATTTAATCTAAATAATATAATTTAATACAAATTTTGAATATAATATAATATTATTGAATTTAATTTAATATAAATTTAATTTAATATAATATAATTTAATATAAATTTTGAATTTAATTAATATAATATAATATAATATTGAGGGCAATCTTGGAAATTACTTGTTTATATCCCACTATATTTTGTAAAACAAGCATAGATAATATATATCCAATCTTATATATCAAGTCAACAAACATGACTTGGGGGATATATTATCCAGTACCATATCCTACTCATTATATATCCTGACTAAATCTCACATCATATTATATCTTCCATTTTATATCCAGTGAAACAAATAAGGCCTTAGAGTAGTTAGTTGGACTCACATTCGTATATATAAAGATGTGAGTCATGTACTTGAAGGTTATGGAAAAAGAGAGATTATGAAATAATTATTTTCAAGCTTTTCTACAATTTTTATTTTTATTTTTAAATTTTGTATTAATTTAGTCTAATTGACAATACCTACTAAAATTATTGATAAAAAATGATCACTGGTTTGATTGAAGTCAACTTATTAAATTAACTAAGTTTACAATTTTTACCCCTTAAAATTAGGAATGACATATGTTGATTATGCGTGCTCATTTTTCATAAATAAATAAATTGTTAATAAATGTAATTATTTAATTAAATTGAGATAAAATTATAAATTTAATGTTAAAATTTAACTAATTAAAATTATAGGGATTAAAATTACACAACAACTAAAGTATAGCACCATTAATATAATTTAACCTAATTTTTTTTATACAAAATGATATAACTCATTTATAACTATTCACTATAAAAAATAAATAAATAAATAAAAATAAAAAAACCACTACTATGAACCATTATTGTATAATGTTATTGTCACATTATGATTTTTTTTTAATATATAAAAAATTTGTATGTTAATAATTTTTACCTTTGTAATTCTATAACTTGGGTTTGTCTCCTAAGATTCATTTGGAAAGAAGTTATTAGTCTGATTTTTTGATTAACAATGAGAAGAATTTTTTGACTTTTTTACTTTTTTGTGAAAGAAAAAGTAAAATAATTATGATTTAGATGTGAAATTTTATCTTATTAATTATTTAACCTATTTTATTTTTTTATATATTTTTTTAATCCTAATACAAACCCAAACCACCCAATCCACTTTTTTAGTCCATATTGATGAGACATGAAAAGTATTGCCGTGTTTGATTATTTTTTACATTGATCTTTGATTAATGCTTGAGACTTCTAAAATGGGTGATTCCCATGACTCCTAACTTTTTTTTTTTTAATCAGCAAATGTTAGTTGTTAGTTGTTAGATTAGCATTTATGGAAGAAAATCTCCTCATCCTTGGCAAAGCACATAAGTGCTTGCATTCCTTTAATTCAACCACTCTAAGGGGGAATTGAACCACTGTAAGGGGAATTGAACCCATGACTTCCTTAGGACTAGGGATGGCAATTTGAAACCGGCCCGACGGGGACCCGACCCCGATTGGAGCGATTTTTCCGCAAAAAATATCTCCAATGGGCCGGGGATGGTACCCAAAAATAAATCCCTAATGATTTTCAGGCCGGGGACGGTGATATGTTTTTCACCCTAGCCCCGGCATGTCCCGTCCCCAGCCCCGTCCCCGTTACCCCCTGAAGTAAACTGACTATATATACCCCTCTATTAAGTTATAACTCCTGTTCTGTCTCTCTTTCTCTCACTCTCTCTCTCTTTCCTCTACTATCTCTCACTCTCGTACCTCTCCTCTCCTCCTCCTCAACGCAGCCGCCATTGTCCGCGACACCAGAGTCGTCGTCCACCTCGCACCGCCGCTTCACTTCCGTTGACTCTGCCATCCGCTCCACCTCTGTCGCTGCCCTCTCTCTCTTCTGATCTGTCGAGTCATCATTGTCGCAGTCACACAGAGATCTTAGATCTGTGTTAATCTCCTCCGTCGTCGCCGCCGATCTCCGCCGATCTTCTCCGTCGTCCTCTCTGTGTGTATATATACATGCCATGTATTACACAGTTGTTGATCTGTGTTGAATGTTGTTGTTGATGGTGTTGATTTTTTTTTTTACATCCAAATTGTTGATGGTGTTGAATGTTGAATGTCGATCTGTGTTGAATGTTGTTGTTGATGGTGTTAAATGTTGAAAACAAATTTGGGTTGAAAGTTGTTGTTGATGGTGTTGAAAGTTGAAACAGATTTGGACTGGGGGATTTTGATGTTGTTGATGGTGTTGATTTTTATTTATTTTTAGATCCAAATTGTTGATAGTGTTGAATGTTGAATGCCGATCTATGTTGAATGTTGTTGTCGATCTTCGCCGATCTGTGTTGAAAGTTGTTGATGATGTTGAATGTTGAAACAGATTTGGGTTGAAAGTTGTTGTTGATGGTGTTGAAAGTTGAAACAGATTTGGACCGTGGGATTTTCGGGGTCGGGGAAACCTGATCCTCGTTGGGGACGGGGACGCGGACGGTGATAGGTTCCCCGTCGAGGATCGGGGCCGGGGACGAGGACATTTTCACCATCGGGGATTGAGGACGGGGAGTGTGATCCACAGCCCTACCCCGGCCCGTTGCCATGCCTATTTAGGACTAAGTCTTAAGGAAGACATAAGTTTGGGATACCCCAAATAATCCAAAAAGCCAAAAAGTTACTCAAAAAGTTAAAAAGTAACACTATTCACCAAAGTCAACAATTACGGCTGCACAACTCCCAATTCAAATTTTACTCTACAAACCAATTTTTACAATTTTTATTACACATTTTTCCATAAAAAGTCAAAAAGTTAACCCAAACATCCATATTTTCAACCTCAATTTTTTAGTCTAAAAAGACAAAAAGTACACTTATTTAATCTTCCCAAACTTGGCAATCAAAAATCAATGTAAAATCTCCAATTAATGTGGACAAGGAATGCATTTTCTTTTTTTCTTTCTCTCATAGGTGCGTGGGATCATGAGGATTGAATTTTGTGAGGGGTTTACATCAAAACTCTTGACTTTTTCAGTCCATATTAATGAGACATGAAAAGTATTGCCCTGTTTGATTATTTTTTACATTGACTTGGTGCATGCATTAAGGCCCACAACATTTATTTTTGAGAAAAGATATCACTTGTTCTAGGCCAAATTATGATCTCTTTTGCAATTTTAATTAATTTGATTTTAATTATGAATTTATAATTTATTTTATTTTAATTTAATTGATTATAAGTTTTAACATTTTTTTTTATAAAAAATACGCATATAAGTGTTATGTGTCATATTTTTAGAGTAAAATTATAAACACTAAATTCAGTGAGTTGACCATAACCAATTTAATAATAATTTTTTTCGTAAAAAATACTAACGATATTATCAATTGGATCAAATTGACACAAAATTTAAATTTAAGAGTTAAAATTGAGCCAATTAATTGTAGGAATCACAATAAAATATAAAATAAAATGTAAGGATCACGAACATAATTTGCCCCTTACTTTATGTCATAATTTTTTTTTTAAGACACTACAAGAAATTGCACTTTTGACGACCAAATTTTTAGTCGCCAAAAGTCTAATTTTAGTCACCGAAAAGTTTTCCTAACTAAATAGTTTGGTCACGAGCTTGGTCAAGGGAAAATTGTCAAGGAAGGTATTGGCGATTAAAAAATATTTAGTTGCCGAAAGTCCTAAATTGGTGACTAAACAATTAGTTGCCAAAAGGAAAGGTATTGATGACTAATTTTTTTTAGTCGCCGAAAGTCGGCAATTGGCGACTAAAAATTTAGTCGCCCAAAGTTTTCAATAAACGTGCTTTTTGTTTTAGTAACTAAAATATTTAGTCGCTAAAAACGTGACGCTCCTTTTTGGCTACTGTGGGTGTTAATTTCTGACCATACAACTAGAAGGGGAACTCAGCTAGAGAGTATCGGCAGAATAGATTAAGCCCGAACAACCTGTCATAAAAAAATAAGAATCCGACGATAGTTCATCGACTTGGGGGCACTCCAACGATCAAGTCAGTAATCAAGTATCTCTCAGAGATAGTAAATCATGTTTAACTCACAAGAAATAGCTTACTGCTCACCATATATCACACTTACCCCAGACCCACGGGAGTGCACTGCTTTTATAGCCAACTCCAACCTGATCCCTGTAGAAACCTCACTTTAGTGAACTTTGGCTCAATGCTCATCCTGGACTCTCAGCTAGATAGAGATAAACTCCCTAAGAGCTTTATCTTTATCCAGACTGAGATCCTCTCTTGTTCTAGGACTCTTGTCCCTTATCCGCTTATCTTGAATTCTAGTATCTCCGCAGATAATCTCGGCCTAGCCGAGATCACCTCGGCATTAGGACCAGGCCATGTGGCACCTCGGTTGACACTCGGACATCACCTTCGCCACGTGCTATCATTCACGAAATATGTTCCCACAACTGCCCCCTAGGTTCTATTACCTTGGCAACCTCAGGTGATGGAGCCTACATCGTTTCTTCCTATAGAACATTGACTAAAATTCATTCTTTCCTTCGACCGAGATCATTATGTTTTTGGTATAATTACATCAATCTCTCTTTTAAAAAAATTATGTTACATCAACTAATGCAGATAATATGTAGAACTTGTAAATTAAAATTTTTAAGAAGTCTAATATAATTATGTCTAACTTATAACGCTTGATATATTTTCTCTAAACTTTAAAAGTGGTTAGTGTAATTTACCAAAAACATAATCAACAATCATATAAATTATTTTTGTTATGCAACATGAAGATGAGAAAATAAAATAGACACACAAATACATAATAATTTACAAGGTTCAATAAATTTATATTCACTAGTGAAATAGGTAGAATGAGTCTTGCTATTAACAACTCTCATATAAAAACTCATATCATCGTAATTCTAAACTCTCAAAGTAACAAATCAAATCAAAATAGACCCAAATACAAATACTAAATCAAGACTATAGCTTGTGGAAGAAAATCTCATCATTAAAATGGAACAATTTATAAATTCTTAAGAACTATTACAATGTACAAACTTCAATTAGTACTTGAAAAGCACAAGTGGTTTTGGTCATCAACCCAATTATTTTTATATATGCTTTTTTAAGTCGCCAACAAATAGGATCAAATTCAAGACACACCTATAAGCAATATGTGGGCATATATATATTTCATACCTTCATCACTGGGGAGGAGAGTGGCTCCAGATGCAAAAGTTGCGAAGCAAATGAATCCAATCACTGAAGCTAGGAGTTGTGGGAAGATCATCATGATCATGATGCATAGGTCAAAGAAAGCTTCGTGTTTGAACACCGAGTGTATGTATAAATTCCCAACAGACGATGACTGTGAGATGCTTTAAATGAGTAAATATAATGTAGAGAAAGTCTGACTCACTCTTGGAGGTTGCATTGATTGTGAGTTTAAATGTGTGAGAGAACAAACTGGACAAAGACTTTTGATTTTATTATTATCACAGAGAGAGAGAGAGAGAGGAGATTGAATATGACACATAAATAATTCTATACTTATATCAAGAAACTAATTTTATATGGAAATTGTGTGATGATGTGTCATAGTTGACGAATTCAACAATTTTTTAGTTTTTAAGTGGAATAAATTGCAGTTTGTCATTTATTTTAAGGGTTTGATTATGGTGTGCAACTTACACCTTACACCTTATTCTTTACACTTACACCTTATACTTACACCTTTTACACCTTACACCTTATACTTACACCTTTTACACCTTACACCTTACACCTTTTGTGTAAGTGGCACACCATATGCAACCCACTTACACCTTACACCTTACACTTACACCTTATACTTATACTTACACCTTCCACTTACACCTTTTGTGTAAGTGGCACATGATGTGCCCTTGCACACTTAAGAAAACTCCTTATTTTAATTGAAAGTAGTGATGCACAGATAGAAAAATTATATAAAATTTATATATTAAATGATGTGACTACATTATCACTTATTATTTTAAAATAAAATGTCCATTTCAATGATATGTATTTACAAAAATATCATTGTTATATTATTTTTATGACAAATTTTATATACATAACATTTTCCATTAATCTAACCTAAGAGGGAAGGAATGAGAGCTTGACTTACAAGTATTATCGGTGGTTTACAGATGATTCGATTATAATTATTTTTTTATTTATGCGAAATTTTTTCTGTCTTTGTATGAATTATTCCTTGATTTTGTTGTTCTAGCTATATGTTAGACTTTTTTTTATAGTTAAATGATATAATTCTTGTGATATTATGATTTTTTTTATAAAAAAATAATTGAGAGATGGTTGATGTGTAAGGTTATCCTGATCAACTACAATTTTTTTTTTTTTTTTTTTTTTGTTACAGGAAAATCCTCCCACTCTCCCGCAGATCCAAGGCAGCGCCCTTGAGGAGATCACCAGGGTGTCCTGTTGGCCGTTCCGAGCAAGAGACTATAACCTGGAAGCTTGTCCCGACCTCACAAGGCAAGCTCCGATAAATCAGGACTCGCACAGCGGGGGAGCATTGAACCCACACCAAGTGCTAACTAGACAACTTGAAATCCAACCTCCTAACCAACAGTGTTACGCCCAGGAAATTGGCCCAAGGGGAGGGGACTTGAACTTGTGACCTTGGGGCTTAAACCCCAAGGCTTTACCATAATGCCACAACCCCTTGGCATTGAAGTTTTGCATTGAAGTTTGATTTATTTTTATTTTTCTTTTCTTTTCTTTATGTTTAATAAACTTAAGCCTTAATTTATTGGGATTTTTTTATTCTAGGAAAATGCCAACGATTGCTTATTGGGTTGCTCAGCTTTTCTTGAGCTGCTTCTATTAAAAATATCATTGCAAATGTATATAATTTAACTTTGCTTTAAGAAAGTAATTTTGCATTTGTATCGATGGTACTGTCTCCTTAGTTGCTTAATTTTTTATTTTTTATTTTTTATTTCTTAATAAAATTATTTGACCATGAGCAATAGCAAATGATGAGTTGGCTGTACCATTTAATAGATTGCTGAGTTTGTCCTCATGTATTTTGAATGGACTTTGAATTCTTGTTTCTCACTCACCACCAATTCCCGTTATGAGAACTAGTTGTAGTAATAACAGCTAGTAGAAGTGCAATGAATTCAATTTTTTAGAAATTAAATTTTTTATTTTTCATATTTTTTTATTTTTAGTAAATATTTTAAAAATTTTACATAAATTTTTTATTCACATTGGCAATGAATATTCACATTGTCAACGGGCCAGACCGGACCCGCCCCTAGCCGCAGGCGGGCTTTTGGCTGCTCATAGGCCGCGGGCCAATTTTATACTCTTATCAATGTGAATGTTAACATGTCAATGTGAATGTTCACATTGTCAACGGGCCGGCCCGGCTCCGGCCCGGGCTGCCCATGGGCCGCAGGCGGGTTTCGCGCCGCCACGGGACGCGAGCCAATTTTACACTCCTATTAATGTGAATGTTAACATGTCAATGTGAATATTCACATTGTCAACGAGTCGGGCCCGCCCCGACTTGCGGGCGGGTTTCGGGCCGCCCACGGACCAATTTTACATTCCTACCAATGTGAATTTTAAAATATGAATGTTCACATCATAAAATTGCTAACCGTTCAAAAAATATTTGTAAGGGTATCAAAATTAAATATAAGGGCATAAGTGTCTAAGAAAATAGTGTAAATTAAGAAAAAAAATTTATGGAATAAAACTATACATAAATGGGACTAAATGGGTTTAAAAATTCCTTCATATACTTCTTGGGTTAAAACACTTCTAAATGGGATTTATCAATAAAAATCCCAAAAAAATATATATTTGTGATAACTTTTTAACTTTTACGAAAAGATGTGTAAAAATATTTAGTAAAATAAAAATAATCATTCTACCATTGTTGACTTTTTGACTTTTGGGTAGTTGAATTTAAATGACAAAATAATAATTTTACTCTCTAAGCTTTCCCCACAAGCTTCTCTCAAATAGTATGGACTTTTAATTTTTTTAGTAACTTTTAAATTTTTAGCTTTTGTAAGTTGTTTGAGATAATTTAAATAAGTATACTTTTTAATTTTTTACAAAAATATATGCAAAAAGTAGAGAGATGATGTGACCCAAAAACAATAAAAAGATAAAATGTGTACTGTACGGGAAAGAAATAAACCTTCTCGTATAATCCCGTTGATCAAGTCTGCGCTCCTCCGTACGTCGTCGATTTATCACCTGAAAATACAAACGTCAGCTAGCCGGCGAGTGTGTGCCGGAAACCTCTCCGATACCTAAGTCAGTAAGCTTGACCAATAGACAAAAGCTCTGTGTATTCAGAAAACCAAGTTGTGTTACCTCTCCGTAGGTGATATTGGTGAGCTTTTATAGGTTCCGTGTGACACAATCCTAGTAGACTTTTACTCTTCCATGTAGAGTCCCCTAGGATTCATACTCCTGAAAGATCATGCTTATCCTTCAACACCCCCCTCACTGCTCTAAACCAAATGAGATGGTTTTACTTCGGCAAGATGTCATACAACCGAAGTAACATTACCCCACCAACAGGCTGTATGACCGAGCTAACCTATAGCTCGGATTCGCCTTCCACGTTCCTACCTCGCCTCCGCATGCCGAGGTCGAGCTGGTTGCACCATGCCTTGACCGGACTAATTTAGAGCACCGAATCATCCATAGTTCTCCTTCCGACCGGACTAGAAATAAGGCCTTCTGGGACCGGACTAATCACCACAACTGTGTGACCAGTTTAACTCAAAGGCTTCTTCTTCGGACCGGAGTAACTTTATGGCCATTTTACTTGGCCCTTCGCATTGCGGCCCAAAATGGCCCTTTATTCAGCTCGGCCCAATTCTAATATAAATTACCCTCTCAATTGCCCCTTAATTCCATCTGCAAAGCATGATAGGGATTACCTGTCTATCAGCCGAGCTACAGTTTTAACCTTTCCAGCCGAGCTAAAACTTTCAAGCCTTTTCAGCCGAGCTACATTGTAAGCCGATCTGTGCATGTTCGGTCAAAACGTCTCTTCAGTCACAGCAACTGAAACGCTTCTCCTTCCAAGGACACGTGGCAGCCCCTAATTGGTCAATCATAGCTGTCACGCCGCCCTCGTACATCGCAATTTTTGAACAGTTCCGCCTTTTTTTGCCTTTTACACAAAAACAGTCCTTTTATTTTTGGATCTATCATTACATTTTTTGCCCTCATCCTTCTTTCTCTCTGCTTCTGAGCTCTTACTGTTCTTCATTTTGCATTTTGAAGTAGCTGCGTGTTTTTGCCGTCGTTTCTTCTCCCATTTCCCTCTTCTCGTGCCCCTGGACCTGGTAAGCATCATAAACCTATTTCTCTATTCATAGCATACTGTTTTACGTGCTTTTACAATTCACTCTATTTCCATTTGCTTTGCTTTGCGTTTTTCTGGAAAAAAACCTCTTAAGAACCACTTGAATTTCACGAAGTAGTCTATAGAACACTGCGTTTGATTCATAAACATGCCCCAACCGAACTAGGATACTGTTTGTGCTATCTGTAGATCTATTCAGACCATAACCGAACTATAACTTGTGAATATATCAATAATTTCAATAAGTCACCATCTTCTGATTGACCTTAGCCGAGATAAACTCACCGAACGAAGTTTGAACTTAGCAAACTGGAAACCTTGGCCTTCAACCGAGCTAATCCTTCAGGGCTAAGCCAACCCTCTTGGTTTCTAGACCGAACTCAGAAGGCTGCCCCTGGAGGCTTAACCGAAGTAACAAAACCCATAGTTCAAACCAAGATAATCAACCCCATGCTCAATCCGAGCTACCAAACACCATGTTGAAACCAATATAGAACCTGTAGCACTCCTTAAGCCGAAGTAAGACTTCTTTATCTTTGATTTGATTTTGTAGCACGGTCAACGATCTGTGCTTAACACCTTTGTTTTCCACTTTGCAGACTTAGGTTGCCCAGGCACCTCTGCGCGCTCAACCGAACTACTGAGCACAGTTTTTCAACCGAACTAACTTATTCATAACTTATAGAACAAATGGGTAAATATAGATTTTTGGTAGAAACCCCTGGAGGCCTAGCCGAATTCCGTAAGGATTACAACATCCCTAACGACGTCTAACTTGTTTTAGCCAAGAAAGATGTCACACCATGGGGGAATGAGGGTTTCGTTCCTTTTACCCTTCTTTCAATAATAGAAACCGGACTAAGATTTCCAGTCCAGCCCTTGATTTGTGAATTCCTTAGGCAAACCAGACTATGCCCAACCCAGCTTTCCACCAACTCATACCGTATAATAATGGGTATAGCCGAACTAAACCACTAAGCCGGTCTAAACCTCGATCTAGCCGAACTGTTCCACCAATATTCCTTAGGTTCAAAAGAGGATGCGTGGGTATATTATTTGAGAATTCACCGCCGGCGTGAAAAAATAATTAAGGATACACCGGATAAAGACTTAAATGATGACGATTTTTTCTGGGTGTCTGGGAACTTTGAAGATCATCAAGCCCAGATTCCTGGCTGACGTATAAACTGGAACAAAGGGATACCTGGTATAATTACTTCGGTTTCCTTGTATTCTTCTCTTTTTACTTCGGTTTCCAATTTTAAGCCGAACTAACAGTTGTCTTCTTCATGCAGATCCAGCCCATATTTATTCATTGTACAGTCACCCCAACCTTGCCACTCTCCATGCCGCACTACGTTATAAAGAACAGAGTTGGGCTAAGCTATTAAATTTTGAGCCGACCTACAGATACAGCAGTCGCCGGAAAGCCAGAGTGACCGATTTCCTTCTTGAAGACGCACCAGAACCGGACCCAACCTTGCCCCAAATCAACCTTGTCCTCTGACTGCCGAACAAGAAATGGCAAAACGGAACAAAGTAAGGGCCCTACTCACCGAAACCAATAGGGCCGAAATACCACCACCGAACCAAACCCAGGAAACCATTGTGGCACTTCCTTCGCAACAGCCTTCGTCATCCCACCGAACAAAGCGTGCCCGGACTACTGAGACCGAACAGCGTTTGGTTGATGAAGACGAAACCGTTTTTCCACCCAGCCCTCAACCAAGCCCCCAGCCGGAGCAATCTGACCGAACTGGCTCTTCCAAATGGGCTCCAAACCTTTCCTTTCAAAACTGAGATATTCAAGACACGGACTCGATGGTCGCAGAGAATGATCACTTGATGGCATTCAATCTTGCCAAAAGTGTTTGCCTCTCCAAAGACATGGAGCACCACCAAAAGCAACTAAACACCGAGCTGAAGGCCATCCGGTCTTCAACAAAATCCATGATCCTGGTAGGTAGCACTGTCCTTATTTGATCTTTCTAATTTTTCCAACTTTCAGTTCGGCTAAAAAGAAAATTACTATTCTTTTGCAGGCTATTCAGAAAAACAACGCTGCACACCAGCGAGTGTTGGAGCTGAGAAAAATAACCAGGCAGGTCATGGTAGAGGCCGAAGCCAAGACTGCCGAGCTCTAACAGACCCAAGCAAAGATGGCCGAATTGGAGGCCGAGGTAACTCGTCTAACCGGACTAGTTGCCTCGGCTAACAGTGACAAACAACGAGCTCTTACCGAAATGAAAGATAAATATTTGTGGGAGATGGCCCAGCTTGAAGGCGCTAAAGACGCCAAAATAACAGTTCTGAAAAGGCAAGCTAAAGACGCCGAGCGGAAGGGTTTCAAGGAAGGCGAGGCTACATACATCCAGCAGTGTGAAGCTGCGAAAGATTTGTTCTTCAAATGCGGCTGGAGGGGTGCTGCGGACCAGCTCGGTTGTGGTCCTGACACCGAGGTCTACAATGCTCCTCAGTACTTCATTCCGGCCTCACTGGCGGATTATGCAACCGATCTACAGAAGCAATTCCTTGAGGCGTCTGACGACGATGATGAAGAAGATGAACCAACTGAGACTCCGGTTGTCAACGAGCCTGCCAATCAATCAGCTCGGCTGGAGCCAGTAGTTGAGGACTTGACAATCGAAAACGTGCTCCCAACCGAGACTGCTCTAACCTCTGACACCGGTGTCCATGTTGATGATGAAGCCGATCTCGAAGATCTGTTCAACTAACTCTGTAGTTTTTTCTTTTGTTTTTGAACTTGTAACCGGGTTGCGGCCCCTCCGTTGTATTCGTTTTGCACTTTAATGAAAAAATCTTCTTTTGTGCTCAACAATTATTTCGGTTTGCTTACCTGTTTGAACATGCTTTCTTGCAATATTTTTGACCGAGATAGTGTATTCCGGTTTCAGCTGGTCAATCTGACTTACTAGCCAACCACTCTTTAGCTGATATAATTATCTCGGCTGAAGAGTACAAAGAGTTGGTTTAATCCAACCAACCACTCTTCAGTCATAAACTTGCTTCGGCTGAAGAGTAACAAGAGTTGGTTTAATCCAGCCAACCACTCTTCAGCCGTAAACTTACTTCGGCTGAAGAGTAACAAGAGTTGGTTTAATCCAGCCAACCACTCTTCAGCCATAAAACTTACTTCGGCTGAAGAGTAACAAGAGTTGGTTTAATCCAGCCAACCACTTTTCAGCCATAAAACTTACTTCGGCTAGAGAGTAACAAGAGTTGGTTTAATCCATCCAACCACTCTTCAGCCATAAAACTTACTTCGGCTGAAGAGTACAAAGAGTTGGTTTAATCCAGCCAACTGCTAAGTTGGTTTTTCCAGCCAACTTAGAATAAAGTGTTTGGTTATTCCGACCAAACGTCCTACAGCTTGGATCCTTATCCTAGGCTTAGGAGGGGTGTTGGTTTAATCCAGCCAACCTCTAAGTTGGGTTTTCCAGCCAACTTAGAATAAAGTGTTTAGTTATTCCGACCAAACGTCCTGCAGCCTGGATCCTTATCCTGGGCTTAGGAGGGGTGTTGGTTTAATCCAGCCAACCTCTATGTTGGGTTTTCCAGCCAACTTAGAATTAAGTGTTCTTTCTGTCCCTAACTCATTAATTTACTAAAACAAACTTTTACATCGAAAAAATGCTTAAACTGAAAAGAAAACTACTTGTTTTATTGAGAAAGGGAAAAATTACACAGTCTTAAAAAAGAAAAAAGCTAAAAATAAAATAACTTGAGATTGGCAGTGTTCCATGGAATTGTCTTGCCGTCCTCATCTTCTAAGTGGTATGCTCCTTTGTCTGCTAATCCAATCACTTTGTAAGGTCCTTCCCAATTAGGCCCTAACTTGCCATCTCCGGGCATCAAGGTGTTTCCCATCACTTTGCGCAGTACCCAATCTCCGACCTTGAATTGCCTTGGATGAACTGTCTTGTTGTATTTCCTGGATAACTCTTGTTGGTACGAGGCAATGTGAACCAGTGCTCTTTCTCTTCTTTCCTCTGCAAGGTCGAGCTCCAATGTTATGGCTTCGCTATTTAAGTCTGGATCAAAATTCTCGCTTCGAATTGTGGGGAGGCCAACTTCCAGAGGGATTACTGCTTCATGCCGTAAGCTAAGGAGAATGATGTTTCTCCTGTTGATCGTCGGGGCGTGGTGCGGTAAGCCCATAAAACATGAGGGAGCTCTTCTGCCCACTTGCCTTTTGCTCTTTCTAACCTTTTCTTTAATCCATCTAAGACTACCTTGTTTGATGCCTCTGCCTATCCATTTGCTTGGGGATATGCCGGTGAAGAATTGTAGAACTCTATCTTGTATTCCTCACAAAAGCCTCTAAAGATTCTGCCGTCGAACTGAGTGTCGTTGTCTGATATCAGTGCTTTTGGTATGCCAAATCGAGTGATGATATTCTGCCAGACGAACTTTTTCACATCTTTTTCCTTGATTGACGCCAAGGCTTCTGCTTCCACCCATTTTGTGAAGTAGTCGGTTGCTGCAATGAAGAACTTCCTGTTGCCGGGTGCTGTTGGAAGTGGTCCTACTATGTCCAATCCCCACATTGCGAAAGGCCATGGACTAGTTAGAGGTAGAAGTTCTCTGGCAGGTTGGTGTATTTGATGTGCGAACTTCTGGCATTTGTCGCACTTTTTGACATACTTCTCTGAGTCTGCCTGCATGTATGGCCACCAATACCCTTGTGAAATTGCTCGGTATGCCAATGATCGTCCTCCTTGATGGCTATCGCATACACCCTCGTGTATTTCAAACAAGAATACTTCCACTTTGCTGGGATGAACACATTTTAGGTAGGGTCCTGAGAACGACTTTTTGTACAATGCCAAAGATGGGGAGAGCCAAAATCACTGCGACTTTGCTCTTATTTTGTTGGCTTCTTTCTTCTCTTCCGGTAAGGTGCCGTCTTTCAGGAACAGTATGATGGGATCCATCCAAGAAAGGCCTAACTCTGCACAACATACCTCTTCTACTTTAGGGTCTTCAATGCTTGGTCTAGGTAGATAGTCGATCAGCAATGGATGAGGGATGGAGGTGTCTGCCATTGCGGCAAAGCCTGCTAGTTCGTCCGCTTTGCTGTTTTCCTCCCTGCCGATTTGTTCTATCCTGACCACTTCAAATTTCTTGATCTCTGTTCTGACCAACTCTTGGTATTTGGCCATCCTGTCATCCTTTGCTTCGTAGTCGCCCGATATTTGGTTTACCACCAGCTGTGAGTCGCTGTAGACCATTAGCTCGGCGGCCTTCATGTAGAATGCTGACTTGAGACCTGCAAGAAGCGCTTCATACTGCGCTTCGTTGTTTGATGCTGGGAAGCCAAGGTTGATTGCCTGCTCCACTACTAGGCCGTCTGGAGAGATGAGGACTATGCCCAGTCCTGCTCCATGCCGGTTGGATGCTCCATCCACGAAGAGCTTCCACATCTCTCCAACGAACAACTTCCAGCAAGTAGATGATGCCTTGGGATCTCCCTGGTCGCTGGTGTCTACTTCAGGGTTCATGCTTGCTGTCTGCCCCTTGCTATTTGATTGTTCCAAGTCTTTATGTTGGTGAGTCTTGACTTGGTGTAGCTAGGTCTGCCTCTTCCTTCCCTGCCTCGTTTTGGTCTGCCTTGGCGTCTGCTGAGTATCCGGTACTAGGGGTTGCGCTATTCCGGCGTCAACTTCTATCCCTAGTTCGGTTGTTTCAGTTAGGTCGACTGGGCAGATGTGATGACTCCCTAGTGTGAATTCTGTGACAAAATCCGCCAATGCTTGAGCTTTTATTGCGGTCCTGAGTTGGAACTTGATGTCGTAGTGCCCCAACTCTACCGTCCACTTCAGAATTCGCCCAGAAAAGTTTGCCCTTTCAAACAAAGCTTTTAATGGAAAGGTTGTGAGAACAACTATGGTGTGGGCGTAAAAGTAGTGCGACAACTTCCTTGAGGCCATCATCAAGGCCAATGCCAGTTTCTCCAATGGCAAGTACCTTGTTTCGGCGCCTAGTAATGTCTTACTGACATAGTAGATGGGCAGGTGTTGGATTCCTTCTGCGCGGACCAATACTGCGCTAATTGCGTGCTGCGAGACTACTAGGTACAAGAAGAGTTTTTCTCCAGGGATTGGGGTTACAAGTAGTGGTGGAGAAGACATGTATTCTTTTAGGTTTTCCAGAGCGCGGTCGCATTCGTCGTCCCACTCAAACTTGGCTTTTAGTGCGTGGAAGAATGGCCGTAGTCTGTCTGACGACCGGCTTATGAACCGATTGAGCGCAGCTGCCATGCCAGTGAGATGTTGTACTTCCTTTACTGAATTTGGCCTCTCCAGATCCTAAATTGCCTTGATCTGAGAAGGGTCTGCTTCTATACCCCGATTGGTCACCAAGAAGCCTAAGAATTTGCTAGATCCTACTCCAAACGCACACTTGGACGCATTGAGGCGTAACTTGTGCTTCTTTAGGATCTCAAACATCTTACTCAGGTCCTTGAGATGGTCACTCGTCTTTGCTCTTGACCACCATGTCGTCGATGTAAGCCTCCATTGTTCTGCCTAACAATGGTTCGAACATCTTGGTGACCATTCACTAGAATGTCCCCCCTGTGTTCTTTAGGCCAAAGGGCATGACCTTGTAACAGTACAATCCTCGCGGAGTTGTAAAGGATGTGATCTCTTGGTCAGGTTTATGCATGGCGATTTGGTGGTACCCTCTGCATGCATCCAGAAAGCTAAGTCGGTTGTGCCCTGCCGTCAGGTCTACCAGTTGATCTATCCTTGGTAGAGGAAAGCTGCCTTTTGGGCACGCCTTGTTGACTGTCTTGTAGTCGATGCAGACACGCCACTTGCCATTCTTCTTTGGCACTATGACTGTGTTGGAGATCCATCTTGGGTAGTGCACCTCTCTAATCGCTCCTGCCTCCAGCAGGTTTCCTACTTCTTCCGCCACTATCTCTGCATGGTGGAGTGCCAATCTGCGTGTGCGTTGAATGATTGGTCTGGCGAATGGGTGGACATTGAGTTGGTGGCAAATGAAGTTGGGATCAATGCCTGGTATGTCGTATGGTGTCCAGGCGAACACTTCGATGTTAGAGGTCAAAAATTCCAATACCTCTAACCTCTCAGTGCTGGACAATGACGAACCGAGCAAAAAGAACTTATCCGGGTTCTTTTCATCTATTCTTACCTCTACCAAGTCTTCCACTGCTTTCTGACTAGCTGTTTTGCCAACATCTGCGAATAGTTCATTACTCTCAGGTTCTTCCACCGAATGAACGTATCCTTTGGCAGCGCGGCTGCCATTCACCATAACAAAGCACTGCTTCGACATGATCTGATCTCCATAGACTTCTTCTATTATTCTGGTGTCATTGGGGAACCGCATTACTTGGTGGTAGGATGACGCCACCGATCGCATGGCGTGTGTAACATGCCCGGGGGGTACTCGCGCGCGTTAAACAGTTCGGACTCCCGAGATCTCTTCGATCTCAAGTTTCATGAGTGCAATGTGAAACGTAAATGAGAGTCCAGATTTGGCAACTTTTATTGAAAATCCATTTTATTGCAATGTTGTCAAAAATGGACTGCGTCATCAGATCTCAGAGTCGCCACCTAATATTTTGGGAAATTAGGAAACCCATGACTCGGTGCCAAGGCCACTGTTCGTCGTAACCAATGATGCTTGGCTCGGAACCTTAGGTATGAGAGGGGAAGGTCAATAATGAACACCCCTGCTCACCCGATCAAAAGATCGGCCTCTACTAAACCATGATATGACTTTTATTTTCTTTATATGTTCATGTTCTGATTAGTTAATAAATCCTAAAATTTACTATGTGAAGCATACAAGTATAGACTATGCCATTCATTTTGGAACAATTTGATATCATGCATTTTGAAAGAGTTTTGACGATGTACAACCCAAATAAATTGAGTTTACAAGCATGAAAAATCAACATCATTCCAAATTAAGCGACACAACCTCCATCCACTGGCATTCATAGAGTTATATCACATAAGCAAATAGCCTCATGATAGAATGCTAGACATAGTAAGAAAAACACACACAAACGGGATGCTAAAGCATAAAAACTCACAGATTGACCGACGTCCCTCGAACAGCTACAAAACAAAGTTAGTAAAATATGCATGATCTTATATACAAAATCCTAATGCAATTCACTCATGAGATGCAACTAAAGATTCGGCTTCTAAGATATGACATGTAAATCATCTCAAGAACATGAGGTAGCGCACATAATCACATAGAAATTGATTAAATCCACAAATGCAAACTTAGCGGAATCAAGATGCGTGAAACATGGATGCAAAGCATGAATATGATGAAAAATAAATATGATATTTATGTACAAATAAGGAAAGTAAGTAAAAGAATGGGATAGAAAGAAGAAGGGTGGGGGATTATTACAACACTTTAATATTACAAATCCAAATTAGAGAGGGATGAGGAGAATATTACATCAAAATAAAAACCTCGCAAAACACTCAAAATAAAAAAAATAAATAAAAGCTTCATGTTCTTTGGAATCGTCGGCGGAAATTAGTCAACATTGGGGGATTACGCCATCTTGTTCGGAAGAAGCTAACCGACCGGCCAAATAGGTCGGCCGGCCAACTAGGCCAAGCAAAATCTGTCTTGTTGCGAAACCAAGAAAAAGGCACAAACAAAAAATATGTAGGTGGATCAACTAACCACTACCAGTTAGATTAAAAAAAAAAACAAGAAAACAAATATAAAATAAAATAAAAAGTGCAAACTTACAACATAAACTTAAAACAATAAAACAAATATAAGATAGAACATGTAAGATTACAACAAAACTAATATGAGACTAATACAAAAAATAAAAATAAATATGAGGTAGAACATGCAAGATTACAACAAAACTAATATGAGACTAATACAAGAAAAAAATAAAAATAAATATGAGGTAGAACATGCAAGATTACAACAAAACTAATATGAAATTAAAACATGCGAATAAAAATAAATAAATAAATAAGTATAAGCTAAACAAACCACTAGGATTATAACAACACACTATGAAATATAAAGTAAGAAAATAAATATGAAATAAACAAACCACTTGGATTATAACAAAACACTATGAAATAAGAAGCAAGAAAATAAATATGAGATATAAAATATAAGAAAATGAAAGACTAAAAATTCACCTTCCAAAGAAAGATTGAACTTCTTGATTCCCAAACTTCCTCTTGATCACCCTTAAGTGTAGGAAGTGTGTTCTCAAATTCTCAATTCAAAATTATGGAGTTTATGGTATGGAAAGTGGCTAACTCTCTAGTTTTTCTCACTTTCAATCACTAAGCACTCTTCCTTATGATCAAGGCAATTGATCTTTGGCTATATCAGAATTTTTAGAGTGGTTTTGGTGTATGGAAATGAGGAATTTCAGTAGCTATGGAAGGTATGGGGTGTATATGGAAGATAGGAGTGTGTTTAGCTCAAAAACTCAATTTTTCTCTCTTCCTCTTTTCTCTAGCTCAAATGTTCTCTCCTTAATCTATTCTCCTCCTCCTTTCAACAATCAGATGTATACTTATAGGCTAAGCAAGTGGAGAAATGGTGGAGGATATGGTGGAAGACAAGATAGAGCATAAATGAAGGTAATGGAGCTAATAGAACACTAATGGAGCTAATGGGAGCAAAAATGGAGCATTATCTTCAATGGAGCAAACACTAGGTAATGGGGGATGAGTATACATGCATTGGAACATATTTGGGTCAGAAAAATGGATCAATGGGTTGTCCCAACAGAACTAAAACCAAGAAAAATGGGCTATTGTTGTTTTTGGCCGAGTCAACAAAATCTGCTTTTAAGTCCAACTTCAAATGGGCATATCTCCCCCATATGGACTTGGTTTTAGGTGGTTCTTGGGTCCAAATTGAAGCCCCATAAGTCTACTTTCCAATGGTGGTGGCCTCACATTTAAATTCCAAGTGTACAAAGAGATATACCTAATTTAGTAAAGGCTGTCTCGGGCTGGGTCAACAAAATCTGCTTTGAATCTCAACTTCAAATAGACATATCTCCCTTATTTGGACTTGGTCTAAGGTGGTTCTTGGGTCTAAATTGAAGCCCCAGAAGTCTACTTTCCAATGGTGGTGGCCTCACATTTAAATTCAAGTATACAAAGAGAAATGCCTAATTCAGTGAAGGTTGCTTATTTCCTTCTTAATGATTTGATACTCATTCTTTTCCTAAACCAGTTTTCTTTCATCCCCTCCTATTTCCTTTAACTCCAAACCTATAAAGAAAATATTTTTCAAAAAAGTCCACCTCCCTTTCATTTATTTCCACTTTGTCCTTACTCGGTTTACTGAAAAGTGTAAAATTTTAATCGAAATGGGAGCCTCGGACATTGTAGAAACATTTAAAAAAAAAAACATATTTTGAAAAGAGGGTTTTAAGGTCTAAAATAGTTTGGCCAAAAAATGGGTGAAGGTTGGGATTAAAACTTAAATTCTATCTTTCTTACTGAGAATTTTGTGAGAAACACACTCTAATTGTCATCATCGGGTAATCAAAAGAAAGCGCCCAAGTCTTAGGGCCGGTCAAAATGGGGTGTCTACAGCATGCAGCCATGTTCTGCCCAAGATGATGTTGTAAGTGGAGGGGACCTTCAACACCCAGAACTCCACTTGTTTTGTCACACTCCCTGCTCTGACTGGGAGGATTATTTTGCCAACGGGCCATTCTAGCATGGAGTTGAATCCGATCAGGGGAGATACGGAAGGTGCCAAGTCTTTATCTTGTAACTTCAATTATTTAAAGGCTTCGTAGTACATGATTTCACATGAACTACCCTGGTCAATCAGAATCCGCTTGACGTCAAAATCCTTGACTTGGAGAGTGACGACCAGGGTATCATTGTGAGGGCAATATATCCTTGCCAAGTCTTTATCCGAAAAAGACATGACATTCGTGGCCTCTGTCTTCCCCTTCTTGATGGCAGGTTGGGCACTTAGCACTTCTCTCAAGTGCTCAGCCTTTTTAATTGATCCTCTGAACTCGCATACACGCTTAGGTTCGAAGACTCCATGTATCACGTTGATTACGCCTTGAGGTGGGGCGTCGATCGGCATTCCGTTGGAGTTATTATGGTCCTGGGGGACTGGCTGTGCCCCTCCTTCAATGTATTTATCCAGGTGGCCTGCCGCCACCAATTCCTCCAGGTGCTGTCTCAATGGCGTGCAATTCTCAGTGCGGTGCCCCTTTTCTTTATGGAAGGTGCACCGTGACCTGTCGTCGTAGTCCTTCTAAGCCTCGCCTAGCTTGGCTGGCCACTTGACGAAAGGCTCGTCTCGAATCTCACTAAGTATTTGGTAGATCGGTTTCTTGAAGACCGTGGTTATGGCAGTGCGGACTCTCAACCATCTTTTGTCCTAGTCTTCTCCGTTGTCTCTTCTGCCACGTCCGTTTCTGTTCGGACGGTCTACCGCATTGACCTTTGTTGAGGCCTTCTTTTCTGGTGCTGCGGTCGCGCCAGATTTTGCTTTGGCACGTGCGCCATCCTCTTCCACCCTGATGTGCTGATGCACTCTTTCCATCAGGGCTTCCATGGTGAGGGGCGGTGTCATGGTGATAGAGTCCCTTAGTCTGTTCCCGACTGGAAGGCCTCTTTTGTACTGTGCAATGGCGAGATTGGTGGGACAGTCCCCAATCTGGTTGAAGGTCTCCCAGTAATGACTGTTATAGGATCTTAGGGTCTCCTTGTCACCCATGTCAATGGAGAGTAGCTGGTTGATCTCCACCGGGGTTTTAGTGTTTGTTCGGAACCTTGTTACGAACGCCTCCGCTAATTGTGCCCAAGAGGCTATGCTGCCCTCTGGAAGTTTCTCAAACCAAGTCAAGCCTAGGTCGCCAAGGCTAGATGGGAAGAGGATGCACATCAAGGCCTCGTTCCGTCGGTATATAGCTATGACCTGGTGAAAGTGGCTCAGGTGTGAGTAGGGGTCCGTCTTCCCTTCGTATGTGGTGAATTTGGGCTGTAGGAAGCCTTATGGTAGGGGCGCATTCTCTATCGCCGGAACGAACGGTGAGGTCTGTAGTCTCGCCAATGCTTTGTCCGTTGGTTCGTAGGCAGGGCGCGGTATTGGCATTCCAACCTCGACGCTTCCGTGCGTCCGAGAAGCCAACAGCTGTAAGGCAGAAACTCTATGTGGATCACGTGCCCTGGCGTCCTCCTTTCATCGTGCCTTCTCTTCTAGCACGGATCGTAGGTCGGACGATCTGGGCAACTCTGTCTGCCTAGACCTTGTCTGGTGCGTATGTGAGGGCCAATATGTGCTTCTTTCGGTATACGACCTCTCAGATCTCATCCTCTCAGACCTGGAGTGACGAGTTCTGGAAGATCTGGATTGCATATCGCCTATCCTGAGGCTCTTGTTCTCTGCTTGAGAGGGTGTAGTATTCCTACTACGAATTTTCGAGTGGCGAGGGGGCGTCTTGTTTGTGCGCCCCTCTCCTGTCGCCACTCCTTTTCCTTTCACCTAGCGCTTTAGAGATTCCATGTCCGCCGCCATCCGACGAATCAATTCGTCTTGTTCCTTAACGCGATCCTTCAAAGTTTGAGGATCAATCCTTCGCCGTTGTCTTTCTAGGCTTTGCGAACGAGAGTGATGGGGGCTGTTAGTCCGCCTTCGTCCCCTTGCATCCCTCCTGAAATTTTGTCTTTGTGGTTCCAGGTTCGCCATGGGAGTGACCAAGGGTAGGCCTTCGCGCCTTGCACCCCCTTCTGGAGTTTGTTCGTCAATGGCGGACTGAGGTAACTCTTTGTTGTTCGCCATTGATTTTTTAGAGAAAAAGCTTGATCAAGAGGTTTTGTTCGTGTCTGCCTTTCCCACAGACGGCGCCAATTGTACGGGAAAGAAATAAACCTTCTCGTATAATCCTGTTGATCAAGTCTGCGCTCCTCCGTACGTAGTCGCTTTATCACCTGAAAACACAAACATGAGCTAGCCGGCGGGTGTGTGCCGGAAACCTCTCCGATGCCTAAGTCAATAAGCTTGACCAATAGACAAAAGCTCTGTGTATTCAGAAAACAAAGTTGTGTTACCTCTCCGTAGGTGATATT
This sequence comes from Camellia japonica, assembly GCA_030407325.1. Taxonomy (NCBI): domain Eukaryota; kingdom Viridiplantae; phylum Streptophyta; class Magnoliopsida; order Ericales; family Theaceae; genus Camellia; species Camellia japonica. Next base: position 24,234,368 of record JAPPVO010000032.1, on the reverse strand, counting down.
GGTGAGCTTTTATAGGTTCCGTGTGGCACAATCCTAGTAGGACTTTTACTCTTCCATGTAGAGTCCTCCTAGGATTCATACTCCTGAAAGATCATGCTTATCCTTCAACACCCCCCTCACTGCTTAAACCAAGTGAGATGGTTTTACTTCGGCAAGATGTCATACAACCGAAGTAACATTACCCCGCCAGACAGGCTGTATGACCGAGCTAACCTATAGCTCGGATTCGCCTTTCCACGTTCCTACCTCGGCTTCGCATGCCGAGGTCGAGCTGGCTGCACCATGCCTTGACCGGACTAATTTAGAGCACCGAATCATCCATAGTTCTCCTTCCGACCGGACTAGAAATAAGGCCTTCTGGGATCGGACTAATCACCACAACTGTGTGACCGGTCTAACTTAAAGGCTTCTTCTTCGGACTGGAGTAACTTTATGGCCATTTTACTTGGCCCTTCACATTGCGGCCGAAAATCGACCCAATTCTTATATAAATTACCCTCTCATGTACTTATATAATATATCCTAAACTAAACACAAAAGTGCAAATCTTGGCTCTGTTTAGAACCGTTTTCAAAATAGTTTTCCACTTGCTAGTTTGAGTATGATGTTTGGATAGAGTTATGGAATTAATTTTCCACAACTCTGCAGAAAGCTCTGTTTACTTTGTCAAACAAAGCGCGATTTTCAAAAAAAAAAATTCGAAATTTGGCCTAACCGATCGTCTAGCCGCTTGACCGGAATAATGATTTTTTTTTTTGCAATTGATATGTTAATTTTTATATATTCGAAAAAAATATTTTCTGAATTTTTTAAAAAAATTTATGTGCTTAAAAATAATTTTGAATTGTATGTTTGGTTATGAGTTATAAATTTTTATATTAAATATCAAATGTCACATCAACAATTCTCCACTCAATTCAAAACTCTTTTTAAAACTATTTTCAAAACTCTTTATCAAATAAATTTTCTACACTCAAATCATAATTTCAAACCTTACAAACTCAAAATATAACTCATACTCTCAAATCATAATTACAAAACTCTACCAAATGTAATATCCATTAATTTTATTTTATTTTTTCATTGGAAAGTTAAAGCAAACATAGGTTTTAACATATTACAATACAAAGGGCTACTCCCTCACTACACAAGAACCAGGCATGTTATCAATGAGTAGAAATGTAACTGCTGCTTGGGAAAACAAAGGGCTACTTCCTCACTACACAAGGAATTGAGACAAAGGTTACTCCCTCTCTTACTTGTTTGGATAAGTTAAGTGGAAAAAAAAAAAAAAAAAATAAGAAAATAGAGAGAAACTCATTTATCTTATAAGACTCATTTTCAATCTTTTCAAAAGTGAAAATATTGGAAGAGAAAAAAATCACTATTTTCATAATACTAATTTTGTCTCTATAAAAATAAAAGAAATAAATGATTGGAAATATAAAAAGGTTATTTTGGTAATATAACATAAAATAATTTCTTTTTTTTTCTCTTAATGAAATCTAACCAAACAATAATAAAAGAAATCACAATCATTTTTTTTTTTCTTTTATTTCTTCCTTATCTAAACAAAAAAGAGAGAAATCACAATTACTTTTATTTATTTTTTTTATAACTTAAATAATTATTTCTTTTCTTTTCTCTCTTTAAGTTTGTTTCCCAATATAGTTTCCAAATATAGTGTGAGTGCGTGGCCTAGAGGGTAATTACACCTCTTGAGTAGAAACTGTGCATCTTCAATGAGAGTCTTGTAGGGGAGAGTTTTGGTTTGGGCCTTGTTGTATGTTGCTATGGCTTGCACTGAGTCAGATTCAGGGCTAGTTTGACATAATTTAAATAAGTCAAAAAGTCACTATCTTATTTAAATCACATCATCTTATTTAAATCACATTACCTCTCTAACACATCACATCAAATCTAACCCAAACTCAACCCAAACCCACCAATAAGTCAAAAAGTGTACTTTTTTAAGACATCCCAAACCAACTCTCAATATCAACATTCGTAATCCCTTTTTGGGCCTTGTCGTAAGTCCCCATTTGTAATCCCTTATCAATATCCTCCCCATTAGTCAAAGTGCAATCTTAAGTATTATAAAAAGTCTTTCATAAAAATGATCATGAAAAATTTATTGGGTTCGTTTGGTTTGATTTTCTGAAAAAATTTTGGGAAATTTTCTCTACAAATAAGTTTTTAAAAGTAATCAAACCAAACAAATTTTCTCAAAAAAATTTCCCAAAACTTGTAAACCAAACAAGTTTTTCAAACAAATCTCCCTCTCACACATATCAAATGAATCACTTTTTCCAAAACTCTCTCTCAAAATCATTTTCCAAAACATCTTTTGAAAAAAACCAAACCAAATATGTTTTCGTACTTTTTATCTCTAAAATACATCTCTCAAACACAAACCAAACATACCCATTATTTTTAAATTACACTTACAATAAAACATCACACATTAATTAAAATAATCTAAAAATTAAAAATCTTTCATTTTAATTTTGATGAAAAAATTTTCATGGTCAAAACACACAGGACGAACCAATATTATTCTTTCTCCCTACAACACACGTTCTTGTTCCAAGTATAATTTGGTGACGTGGCATTGACCATTCAACAGAAATGAAAGCAAAGCAACAGCTAGCTCTCGGTTGGTGTGTTCATCAATGCACACAGGGGCAAAACTGACTTTTCACTACCTGTAGCATCCACACAGAACTGACAAGGCACGTGATTCATTTTATTTTGTTTTGTTTTTCTTTTTTAGAACTGGATGATTTATTTTGTTTGTATTTGTTTTTTTTTTTTTTTTTTACCGTTCAGGCTATTGTCGCCCTAAACACCCACTTCTCAAACGGCGAGTTTGTGGGCTTGTGTGGTTTGTTTTTCAAAAAAATTTTTGAGAAAATGTTTTTATAAACAATTTTTTAAGAGTAATTAAATTAAATAAATTTTTTTTTAAAAAAAATTAAAATTTTGTTTGATTCCTTACTTTCTAAAATCTCTCTCTCTCTCTTATACACATCAAATTAATCACTTTTTTTTAAAACTCTCTCTCTAAAATAATTTTCTAAAACTATTTATGAAAAAAGACAAACCAAATAAGTTTTCGTACTTTTTATCTCAAAAACTACTCTACAAACACAAACCAAACATACCCTATATATTTTTAAAGGGTGTTTTAAGGTGATTAAAATTTTATTTTATTTTATTTTTAAAAAATGTGTAAAAAATATGAAAAATGGCATGATCTAACATAGGTTAAAAGTTGAAATATAACTTTTAACTAGTTTTCTAAAATAATTCTAACAATCAACTTGGATTGTAACTCACTAATCGAAATTGGTTTCTCATATTTTTTCTACAATAAATTTATTGTGTTTATTATCACAACATAACATGTTAATAAAATATATAATTTAATAATTTAATTTAAATTATTAAATTATAATTACAATAATTTAGTGATTATAATCATTAGTGTTACATAATATATTTATTGTATTATTTTTATCAAAGTATATGGCGCCTAATATGGCATAATCACAGTAGTTAGATATTAGCCCTGTTTGGTGTAGCTTAAAAGTTACTTATTTCAGCTTTCAGCTTAATTTAAGCTATTTTGATGTGTTTGGCTTAGCTTATAGTTGATAACTTATAGCTTTTTGAAAATCAGAAATCAACTTATTCTTTGAATAGGGTAGGAGATAATTAATTTATAAGTCAGAAATCAGCTTATATTCATAGTTATAACTTATAAGCTGTTTAGGTATAAGCTGTAAGCACTTTTCCACAGTTCTACTAAACAGGGCCATTAATGGATTCATGTGAGATTCATTGTTTTAAAATTTTAATTGTGCTAAAAGAGATGACAAGCAAAATATAATAAAAATATAATCATCCTAATATTTTTTTAAAGGTAAATTCACTTTTTTGATTATGTAGTTTCGCTTCAAAACTCTCTATTATTCAAATATAAACGAAGAGTTCTCTTATAGTTAACGTTTGTTTTCCAATTTAAGGGATTGTTTGGGGTATCTTAAATAAGTGTATTTTTTATTTTTTTGATAAAAAAATTAAGGGAAAAAATATAGATGTTTGGGTTAACTTTTTGACTTTTTACGAAAAAATGTGTATTAAAAAATTGTATAAATAAATGTATAGGAGAAGTTAGTTATGTAGCCCGTACAATCTGGCAAAGCATTGCGCAGATTAGGAGATAGGAAATGATTACCTCCTTTTTGAGTTTGAATTGAACGGTATTGTTCGGCCCTTGGGGGCCCACCACGGGTCCCATTTTGCTAATCAAGACCGTTCAATATGTAGAACTCGTCAAGTACTATATACTTAAAAAAAATCACGGTGATCGGATATTGATAGCTATTTGATCGTGTTAGTTTTTTTGTCAACCGTTTACTATAACACCATCCATTTTTTATACAAAACTGATTTGATCATATAGTTAGCGATATCCAATCAACGTAAGTTTTTACAGACATATAGTACTTGATGAGTTCTGCATATTCAACGGTTCAGATTATCAAAACGAGACCTGTGATGGGCTTCCACTGGCCCAACATTACCCTCCAATTTAATGAATATATATATCTAATTTTCTTTTTTTTTTTCCTTTGACAGCCCATTTTCATCCGTTCGTACCAATCACATCAACTGGCTGATTTGTATTAAAATATTGTGTAAATTAATTTTTTATATTTTAATTTGTGAATAGTGATAATTTTTAAATTTTTTAGTAACTTTTTGACTTTTAAATTTTTTTAGAATGTGAAACCAGGCCTAAGAGCAAGTAGTAGAAATATTGTATTTATTATTTAAACAACGAATTCATGGTCACTATAGGATTCATTATTTTCTAAATATAATGGTATTGATGTACACACATATCATTTGTTGTGTAGATGAGGTAAAAAAAAAATGAAAAATAAAAATAAAGAAGTGCAATTCAACAAACAAATATCTTTTTTTTTTTTGGTTGGGGAATTAAGCCTTTTTTTTAGAAAAACATGTTTTAGAAGGTCTGGTTGGACCCTTGGATCAAAATTTTTAGTCCATTTAGCCATCCCAAATTGGACTAACCAATTTTAAAGTAATCTGGCCCATATACACTTGTATCGCATGTTGAGCCCACGTAGACCTTAATTCATCTGAAGCGTAAGAGAATTAAAAGAAAAGACAAACCTTATTTTACCGTTCATTTTATCTGCTTATCATTTGAAAATAAATATATGATCCCTTGTCACATGTTCCGTCCAAATTAACCATAAATAAAAAAATTACTAAAAAAGTTAATTTCAAACAACATTACAATAATAATTTATTGTAATGGAAAAAAATAATCTTCAATGTTCATATTTTATAATAATACCTGATTCATAACTTTTGTGATAAAAGTGCAGCTAGCAGTTAGTTTTTAGTTGTTAGAATCATTAGAGAAACCACATTGGAAGTTGACAAAAACAGAATTGTGAATTAACGAGTACATTAGAAGCAAATGGCTATTCCACTAAAGTACATATAGATCGGTTCATTAGGATGAGACCAAAGTAAAACACTTATATTTGTTTAGTTAGTTTTTTTTTTTTTAAATATTTTTGGTATCTTCTTTTACATATTTTATTGTATTTAGTGAATTTTTTTTATTTTTTATTTTTATATTTTAGTTTGTTTATATTTTTAGGTGCACATACTCTAAATACACTTAAAAAAAATAAAATATATGTAAAAAAAAATCTATATAAAAAAATACTAAAAAATACCAAGTCATCAATGTTATTTTGAAAATCAAGCAAAATAAGGCGAATTTTTTATAAGTTTTATTTTTCATCTTTTATGAAAGAAATTGAGAAAGATTGAAAGAGCAAATATTAGCTCTGTGTTTTGATGTATTTGCAACCAAATGGAACCTCCATTATATAGGAGATGTTTTACAAGACAGAATGATGAACAAAGGAAATATACAAATGAAAGGCCACCGAAAGATAGCCGAAAGCAAAAGGAAAAGAAGACGTCTATCTGTGCTAGGCTAGCAACAACTATCTATACATATATTTAATATAATCTGTTAATATACTATCTACTATTAGCAGCTGTAGATCTATACATATTAATATATTATTAACTTATAACATATTATAGGTATATTATTAACATCCCCCCTCAAATTCAAGGAGGACAAGTATCAACCAACTTGAGTTTGGAGACAAGGTCAACGAAGCGGCCAGGAGAATGAGCTTTGGTGAAGATATCAACAGGTTGATCAACAGAAGAGATCGGATGGAGATGGACAGTACCATGAGTAACGTGTTGCCGAATAAAATGGCAGTCAATCTCAATGTGCTTGGTGCGATCATGAAAAACATCATTGTGAGCAATTTGAAGAGCACTGTGATTGTCACAAAAGAGGGCAGTAGTGCCAGAGGGAGTAACACCCATGTCAGCAAGAAGCCAACGAAGCCAGAGAAGCTCCTGAGTAGTATCAGCAAGGGCACGGTATTCGGCCTCAGTACTAGAATGAGCAGTAAGAGATTGTTTCTTACTGCGCCAAGAAATAAGAGAATCACCCAGAAAAAAGCAAAACCCAGTAGCAGAGCGGCGGTCAGTAGGATCGCCAGCCCAATCAGCATCAGAGAAAGCACGAAACTGGAGAGAGGAGCGGGCGGAATAATGAAGACCATGAAACATGGTGCCTTTGAGATAGCGAATGATACGAACTAATGCAGCATAATGTGTGGTACGAGGAGCCGACATAAACTGGCTGACAATATGGACGGCATAGGCAATATCAGGATGAGTAACAGTGAGATAGACAAGATTGCCAACCAGTTGACGATATAGAGTAGCATCAGAGAGAAGAGTGCCATCAAGAGGTGTAAGACGACTCTGAGGCTCCAGGGGAGTGGAGGCAGTCTTGCAATCCGTAAGACCAGCACGGGTGAGAAGATCAGATGTGTACTTAGCCTGAGAGAGAAAAGAACCCGTGGAATCATGGAAGATTTCAAGACCCAAGAAATAACTGAGAGGACCAAGGTCTTTCATCTCGAAATGATGGCGAAGAAATTGTTTAAAATGAAGAATACCATTGACATCATCACCGGTAATAATCATATCATCCACATAAAGAATAAGCAAGGTGGTCCCTTGAGCAGTTTTGCGGATAAAAAGTGCAGTATCATAAGAGCTGGAGGTGAAACCACAGTCATGAATAGTAGAGCTGAACTTGGCAAACCAAGTGCGGGGAGCTTGTTTAAGACCATATAAAGCACGCTGAAGTTTGCAGACTTTATGAGGTGGATGAGTAGACCCAGGGGGAGGTTGCATGTAGACCTCCTCAAGAAGAACACCATTAAGAAAGGCATTTTTCACATCCATTTGATAAAGATCCCAGTGTCGGGTAGTAGCAACTGCAATGAGGTTGCGAACAGAGGTGAGACGAGCAACAGGAGCAAAGGTCTCCTCATAGTCAATACCATATTCCTGGTTGAAGCCTTTAGCAACAAGGCGAGCTTTATAGCGCTCAATAGAGCCATCAGAACAGGTTTTGATTTTGTATACCCATTTACAGCCAATGGCAGTCTTGCCAGGAGGAAGATCAACAATGTCCCAAGTGTGAGTTTTGTCTAAAGCCTGTAATTCATCAGTCATAGCTTGCTGCCAAAGAGGATTAGAGCGAGCCTCCCGATAGGAGGTTGGTTCATAAGTAGAAAAAGCAGTAGAACCAACAATAAAGTCACGAAGACGAGTAGAAGATTGGATTACCCGGTGTGGTCGAGCAGGAGGAGGAGGAGCCAGAGGAAGAGACTCAACAGGGGGTGAGGAGTCCAAGGGAGCAAGATCAGAACCATCAGAGCTGGCAGGTGCTTGAGAAAGACCAGTAGGCAAGGCAGTCTCAAGAGAGTCAGGCATGACCCAACATGACTTACAGACAGAAGAGACCCATCAGTAGTATGGATAGAAGGAACATGAGGAGTCGAAGAGAGAGGAGTAAAAATAGTAGGATCAAAGGTCATGTGATTACAACAAGCGGAGTCAAAGTACCAGGAAGTGTTACCTGCGGTGGTAGACAAAGCAGTAGATGGAGGAGTACCGGAATGCTGCCAAAAATGTTGAAACATGGTTTCAACATCGGTGTGAGAGAAGACCGGAGTGGAAGGATCTACAGGGACAGAAGAAGGTGAATCTTCGGAGGCGGCAGCAGCAGTGCGTGGAGCAGGCATGTTTTTAAATGGAGTCCCAGAACGGTGAAAGTTGCTGCGGGAAAAATTCCCGGTGGAAGGACCATGGCGAGAGGCACGGGTAGGATTGCGGAAGCAATCTTGTTGGAGATGACCGGGGCCAGTCTTGTAGCAAAATCGACAAAGACGAACGAGACAATGAACCAGAAGATGAGTCGATGGAAGATTGCGGTTGTGACAGTAGTTGCAGGCAGTGGACCGCTGTGGTGAAGGAGAACTCCGAATCTGGAGAGTAGCAAGAACAGAGTCCACAGGGTGCGGATGGAGAGTACCAAACCTGGTTTCCTCGGACAGGAGTTCAGAAACGGCTTGCTCAAGAGTGGGTAAAGGAGTGCGATGTAGGAGAGATGCGCGTACGGGCTCAAAACGAGGAGTGAGAGCCATGAGAAACTGAACCAAGCGCTGTTGGTCACGGTAGGTAGTAAACAAGGCAGCATCCTCAATATGAGGCCATGGAGGCTCAGAAAAAGCGAGCTGATCCCAAACATAATACATTTGGGAGAGGAAATCATTAATGGTCTGAGTGTTTTCTTGGCGCATACGGTGAAGATGACTCAGAAGCTGATATTGGTGAGCAAGACCGGTAGTCTGATAGCGTTCTTGTAAAAAATCCTAGATGGCCTTGGCTGGAGAGGAAGCAGACTCAAGTTGGAACCTACCAAACTGAAGGCTGATGGATGTAATAGAAGTATTGCGAAGCCAGGTGATGATCTGATAGTTTTTACTATCCCAATCTTCTAGTCGGTCGATATATTTGGCAGCGGAGTCCGTGGCAGCGGATTCGGTGGTTGCTGGGACTGGTTTGCACACATCCCCAGTAATGATACGCCAAAGTTTCTTGCCTTTGAGGAAGCCAGACATGGCTTGTGCCCAAAGGACATAATTAGTCCCGTCAAGAATAACGGAAATAGGGTGATTAGAGGAATCCGAGCGATCCATGAGGGAAAAATAGCACAATGGAGGTAGAATCTGAAAAAATCGAGGTTACCGGTGAATTCAAAAGGCCAAAATTAGTGGAAAAATGAGTGAAAGGACCCAAAATATGACCACAGAGGCACAAAAATGAGAGGCAAAGGGCGCGGCGCACGTTAGCAAGAAAGGGCGCGGCGCACGTTAGCAGAAGAAGCCATGTAGTGCACGGTAGCAGACAGGCCTGACGTGTGCTGACGTCAGAAACACGCGGCGCACGTTAGCAGAGGATGTCGCAGCGCACGATAGCACGGGACAGTGTGAGAGGACGCGTGGAGTGCGTGTGAGGCGGAAGGCGGCGGCAGGCGAAAGCGGCGCTTGAGAGCGCGTGTGACGTCGGAAGGGGCTGAAATTGGTGGCGTTGGAATTGTCCGGGGGAGACGAAGGCTCTGGTGTGGTGAAAACCGTATTTCAAAGATGGACGAAAATGGGATACAGATGAAATGCAATCTGCAGAAAAAAAAATATGTTGGAAGAGGCTAGGCAGAATACCTGTGCTCTGATACCATGAAAGAAATTGAGAAAGATTGAAAGAGCAAATATTAGCTCTGTGTTTTGATGTATTTGCAACCAAATGGAACCTCCATTATATAGGAGATGTTTTACAAGACAGAATGATGAACAAAGGAAATATACAAATGAAAGGCCACCGAAAGATAGCCGAAAGCAAAAGGAAAAGAAGACGTCTATCTGTGCTAGGCTAGCAACAACTATCTATACGTATATTTAATATAATCTATTAATATACTATCTACTATTAGCAGCTGTAGATCTATACATATTAATATATTATTAACTTATAACATATTATAGGTATATTATTAACATTTTAAATATATCTTAACTTAGGTCTCGTTTGGCAAGTGATTTTTTTAGTCAAAAAGTCACTAAAAAAATTAAAAAACCAACAATCCATACCAAAAAGTCAAAAAATTAAAAAGTCATTCCAAACATATTAGTTTTTTTAATTCATATTTTAGTTAAATAGTCAAAAAATTATTAAATTAACATGTTCCCAAACGATGTCATAGTATTTAGATTTTAAATTTGTAGAGAAATAAAAGTGAATTGTGAATAAATTATATATATAAATCTATTTTTCACTTTCATATTTTTGTACTTTATTCTTTACAAATTTCTCCCAAAAAGATCTTAAGATAACGATGGGTCTGAAATGTATAGCCAACTTTGGGACCAAAAAAAAACAGTTAATCGAATTTTTGTCCCTAAAGCTAGTACTTGCTTACTACTTTGGAAACGTCGACAACTCTTTTGGAACCACGTTTCAATAAAATCGGCCGACTCGATTTCTTCAATATGTGGCACGTGGAATCCGACTTTCAATTTTCAACTAACCATCCAATTCTTAAACTAAATATATTTATATAAATATGATTCAAATATTGACTTTTCTTTTTTAGGATAATCAAATTCCATATCACTATTATTCAATTAATTTATGAATGCTAAATTTTAGATCGATTAATCTTTTATCTCTCACTAATTTAGATGAGTTTCAAGTTTTCTGATTTTTTTTTAAAGATAAATAAATTGAGATTATTGAGTTAACTTAGCTTCTATAATTATTATTTTTTGTATTTTTAAGTTTTTGTAATTGATACATTTTTTTTATTTTTTATTTTTTCTGTAGTTTTATAATGTCTAGTTGTTAGTTTTGTTTTGTGAAAATAGTGAACTCTGATAAAGAACCAAAAAAATAAAAAACTTTTAAAGTTGTTAGCAAAAAATCTGTTATGCCCAAGATGACTTTGCAAACTTTGAGCTAAAATCTCACACAAAATTTAACTTTATCATTTTTTTGGCAATGAGATTAACTCACCATTAGATGGAAATTTTTGTGAGCTCTAATTATTATTTTTTTCTTTGGCAAGCTTCTTGGTTGGAAAATCATTGAATATTCTTCAAGTATTGTTTATTTAATACTTTCGTTTCGACTAATAATAAATTGCATCATATACCAAGTGAATTATTCTTTATCTAACTAGGGTTTTTAGTCTAATAATTATGTGTTACCATTTTATGGTCTAAGGTTGCATGTTCAACTATAATTTAGAAAATGTAATACCCTTCATAGTAGTTTATTCCTCATATTTATGAATTTAATACTCTCCTAATGTGGGAGTTGTAGTTTGGGCAAGTAAATAGTGGGTATTGACAATTGGACTTTCCACTCATATTTACAAATACTATTCTATCAATTGATAAAAATAAATAAAAAATAGTATTCAATATCTTCTACTAAGGCCCTGTTTGGGGTGTTAATTTTTTAGCTAAAATAATCAAAAAGTCAAAACACCTAATCATATTATTCTTTCTATTTTTTTATATATTTTTTTTGTAAAAAATCAAAAAATTAAAAAATTCAATTAAAATAATCACTTTCCAAACACTCTAACTATCTAATAAAAGCCTTACCTATAAAATTTTTTTTCTATATAATTGATTTGAAAACATTAGATAAACATGGTCCAAAAATATTAAATAAAGATAAATTATAAATATATTTTCTGAGATTTGTTTAAAATACGATTTATTTCTTATGATTTTATAAATTACATCTTTCCCTTTGAAGTTTCTAATTTCATAACAAATAACTCATTTTACTAATAAATTATCAAGTCAATTAACAGTTTTTAATAATATCATAAATTTATTTTAATTAATAATTCTGATGATTTTATCATTATATGGAATAGTAGTTATAAATTTTACTTTTTTATTTAATTCTACTAAATAATTTTTTTTAATAAAAAGATATTTATAATTTTTTCAATTATAAAAAAGACAATTTATATTTTAAATAAATTTCAGATGGTGTATTCAGAATTCACCCTCAATAATATTACTTCACCATGCATGACAATTGGCAATATTGAAGTGTTTTAAGAAAATAGTTAAAAGTTAATTTTTTAATTTTTTTTATTATTTATATATAAAAAATAATATGATTTAAAATAAATTAAAAATTGACTTTTAAGTTTTATTTGACATGTTGTCAAAACGGCCCATCGCATGAAATACTCAATTACTCAATTATTGTTTGTATTCCAGTAATCAAAGCCGCCCATCGAACCGCCTGAAACCAGCTTCGAAAGGGAATGGAAAAATTATTGGGTGCAGTTGGACGTGTTCACGTTCTCTATTAATTATTCCTTCCACTTCAAAATATTAATTTCTTATTTTATTTTTTATTGTCTTAAAATAGGATAAACTACCAATAGGTCCTACTTTGGAGACTTATTACCCAATAGGTCCTACTTTGGAGACTTATTACCCATTAAGTCCTATTTGATAAATTTATTAAGTGATAAAAATAAATTTATCAGTCTTTTATTTTTATGAATAAATTTATAGTGATAAATTTATCAGTCTCTTTGTTTTTGTGAATAAATTTTCAGTGATAAATTTATCACTCTCTTATTTTTATAGTGTTAAATTTATTAGTTAGGACCTGTAGGTAAATAAGTCTAGTTAATAGGACTAATTGGTAAGTACCCCCTTAAAATATTAATTTTTTTCAAAAAATCAAGAAATAAGTTAATATGAATTTATTATTTTACCCTTCTTTCAAATTCATTAAAAATATAAAAGGTATAATTATGATAATTTATATTCCTAAAAAAATGTATTATCAAATGATAATTTTAAAAAATTAATGTGTGTTTGGTTTGAGTTTTCTAAATTAAATTTTTTGAAAACTGAATTTTTTATTTTTCGTTTTTTTTTTGTTTTTAGTGAATATTTTTAAAATTTTAAACATTTTTTTACTTTTTTAGATGCACCTTATTTAGATGTATCTAAAAAGTAAAAAATTGTGAAAAAATATTTTTAAAAATTAATAAATACATAAAAATATGAAAAATATATTGAATTCACTACTAGAAAATTGGCTTTTTGCGACTATTTGTTTGCGACTGCTTGTTTAGCCGTCGCAAAAAAGAGAGAGAAAAAAAAAAGGCTCCAATTTATATTTAACATTTATTTCTCGTATTTCTTTTTTTTTTTTTTTTGCTCCATTTCCTTGGTTTTGCCCTAGCTTGGCTCGCTCAACCTCTCTCACTTTCGCTCACAGGTATGAATCTCTCTATCCCTCTTGATCTCAATCGATTGATCTCTCTATCTTGATCTCTCAATCTCTCTCGATCTCTTAATCTCTCAATCTCTCTCTCACACACTATCTCGCTCTCTTTGCATCTGCGTACACATTATCTACTCTCTCTTTGCAATTTGCGCGATTCGTAGCAGAGAAACCCTAACTCTGCCATGGAAAAGTTCTCTCGGAGCACTCAAATGCGGCAGAGTAAGCTCACCTCTCATGCGTTTCATCTACCTCAAAATTCACCTACATTACGCGCGCGCGCACACACACAAAGACTATCGTTGAGCTTCATTGTGCACATAGCGTCCTATCAATGCATAAGTGCATGAATGCTTATATGCATATGTATATGTATTTAGCATCGCAATGCAGGTCTGTCATCGGTTCTGTTTTTGCTTCTTTTTTTTTTAACCTCTGTTTTGGTTTTTTGATCCATAAATTGCTCGATTTGTTCTAATTTTTTGTTCTTTTTTCAATGTTTTTCGTGTTTATTGGTTGATTAGTTGGTTTGAAAAAATCATCGTAAAACTTTCTGGCTATTGCTAGTGGTGTAGTGGTGATGCCTCTGAGGCCTTTGTACAAGCATTACAAGAAAAGGTTTTTTTGTTGATATTCTCATCTCATTAGAAGCAATATTCTCATCTCATTAGGCTAAATTTCATTTATTGACTACATCTCACTTACCATCTGTGTTCTGCAGCTTGCCAAGGAGCTGAGGTTGTTTTCCATATGGCTGCCCCGGATTCATCCATTAACAACTACGAACTCCATCATTCCGTTAATGTCAATGGTAAAAATGTAGCTCAAGGGGACTGTATCAGCAGTTAAATCTTTTATGTACATTAGAAATTCTCTCTCCTTTGTTCCGTGCTATTGCGTGTATATACTTGGAAGTTTTATTCTGATCATGACCTGCAGGAACAAAGAATGTAATTGATGCTTGTGTTGACCTCAAAGTTAAGCGACTTATATATACCAGCTCTCCTAGTGTGGTCATTGATGGAGTTCATGGAATAATTAATGGGGATGAGTCGTTGCCATATCCAGCTAAGGTATTGCCTATACCAGATGACTTTCATCAAAATTCTATGTTTCAAATCAAGAATCAAGATCAATTGTGATTACCAGCTGCAGAAAAACTTACATTATATTATATTTTCCTCCTCCTTTCTTGCTTTTCTTTTTGTTTATTTATTTTTTAATTGCTCGAAATAGAACTATGAGTGCATTTGTACATTGTTTTATGACTTTCTTCACAATTTGAGATTTAGTCAATTTCTAATTTTTCCAAAGAGCAAGCCGTACATTTACATTTCTAATTCTTCACAATGACTTTCTAATTTGTTATTTATTTTCTAATTTCTAATTGTCAATTTCTTCACAATTTGAGATTTAGTCAATTTCTAATCTGAGATTTAGTCAATTTGAGATTTATTTTTAAAGAAATACACACCCATTGTACCATTTCAGGTCTCTCCTTATCCAATGAAATAAGTACATTTACATTTGATTTTCCTAATGCGAAATTATGGAATATACTAAAGACTTCTAGGAATGATTTAATTCTAGTTCCTTTGCTTTTAGGGGCTTGAACTTTAGCAAAGTTCTCCATATAGGTTGTATCAATTTTTTTTTTCTTCTGAATTTGCAGTGCTGCACTTAATTTCTTTGGAGTCACATTGATTTAATTGATGATGAACTTCTAGGCAAACGCGTGTTCTATTTTCTTCAAGGACATATTGAGCAGGTTAGTTTCCAACTCTAGGCAATCAGATTCGGAGTTCTTTGTTTCTCTCAGAGGTTAGATTCATTAGGATTTCTCATAATGCTCTATAATTTTATCAATTTTGTCTCTCTTGGTTGTGCATCTCCAATTGTTCATCAGATTCAAATTTGATGAAAAAAATGGCTCCAAAATGTTTGATTATTGATGAAGAATTATGTTTGATGGATATGTTTGATTATCTTCAGTCATCAAAATGATATTACTCCAATTTTGCCATCATACAATGATTTTAGGAATTTCTAAATTTTTATTTTATTATTTTGTGATCTAGAACTAGCTAATTATTTTGTGTGAAGTAATAGTCAAACTAGTTCAAATGATTTGATTATAGTAGAAAAAGATCAGGTTAGAAAACACATATAATTTTTTTTATGAATATATGTGCATATCTAATTATATTTAATATATAGTATTAAAAATAAAATAGGAAAATTAGCAATACCTCCTCCATCATAAATCTATAATTCCTAGCAAAAGATGATTCAAAGTTGAAGTCCCTCTGTTTTTTATTTAGGGAGACAGATTCCATTACTTTTTATAATTTTATGCAAACAATTTGAACTTTGGCTTGATGAATTTGATTGGCTGTACTTTGGCACTTCTTCACTTCATCTACTCCTTAAGATGTAGGTCCTTTATGATTGCTGGTAGTTCAAGTGTTTGTAATTACTTCTTGTTTTTAGGTTCACTGACAAGATCACTATATTTATTAGGAAAATATACATACGTTAATGTTTTGGCTATGGGTGAAGAAGATTTTAGGGTGGGAAAGCCGCTATGTGGAAGCTTTTGGATTTGTTGGATAGATGGATTATTTTGAATTTGTTTTTTCTTTTTAATGTTTTATACATGGTTTGTGTTGTGGCCTCCATTTGGTGCCTTGAAGGCTTGAATGGAATATATTTATACATTGAAACAAAAGATAAGAAATCAAGAGTTAAGAAACTAGTCCTTTCGCCTAATGTATTAGCTTTTTATATCACTTTGGGTGGTTTGTCTGTTTTCCTGATTGTTGTGGTTGTTCATGTTACATCTGATTGTCTCCGGAAACATCTATTCTCTTTTGTAAATATTAAATTTTGCACATTCAATACGATTATAGGCAATGAATGGTTAGTAAGATAAGCATAATAGTTTTGTACCAATAGCAATTATACTTTTCTGTATGCTATTTTGGAGTGTGTATGGAGGTAAGAATGGTGCTGATTGCTAGTCATGCAACATGCAATCTGCTTAGTATTTCTTTCCAAGTTGGGGCCTTTGATTGTGAGCATTTTCTTCTATTTGGTAATTTCTTGAACAACAGGAATCAGATTTTATTTGTGGCAATTATGGTTGGTTTGATGCCTATAAGGTGGAATGAAGTGCTATCTTGATTGTGTTAAGAAATTTTCTTTTAGCATAAATATTTATTAAATCAGTCATTAGCATCCTTGTAGTCTCCATGACATCTTTCAACCTGTTATTAGGCCCATTTTTGGAATCTAAGGCCTTGAATATCTATAACATCCTTAGGCCCTATTACTATTATTTCTTGAAGAAAGTATAAGCAATTTTCAAGAGGGAAGAATACAGGGGAGAAGTCACAGCACATTGATGTGAAAATATATAATTGTATAACTGTTGCAGGTTCAAAATGATCTTCTGTGTTTTGCAAGTTGTGAAACTTGGCCAATATTTGCGATAGGTGTTATGATAAATCCTAACCATATTGAAAAAAACACAATTGTGCATTTGTAACTTGGTATATGAGCTCTGCATGGTATACAAATTCAGGAGTCATTTTGAGTGAGTCTGAGGGAACTAGAAGCCATCGTGTCTTTACTGCATTAATTGTAGACATAATCTAAAGACCAGTCATATTTGCTTTGTATTTTTATTTCCAATTTATTGTCATACATTCATCATAATCTTTCATATGAGTGTATTCTATCTAATATAATGCACCTAAACATCCTCTAAACATGATAGATTGAAATTTTTGGTGGATGATGAGTTGACATTGTTTTGCAGTGTCATTTTACTTCCTATAGCAATCACGTTCTACACCACTTGGTGGTTCTTTCATTTTGTGGATGGGTTCTTCTTCCCAGTGTATGCTCATCTGGGTATCAATGTATTTGGTTAGTATAATGAACTTTTTAATTTTACAGTATCATACATTTGAACACTTGTAGTACTTATTGGTATTGAGGTTTGATTCAGTAACAAAGGCATTATCTAAATATGAAAATAAAGGCAACCAGAAAAAAAAGCCAATTAAAATGCAAAAAGTCAAGGATGATAATTTGTTGGCCAAGATAACAATTAATGGCCAATATATAGTTGTTGATGTTTGCCAAGTCAAAATGGAGAAATGGCCATGCAACATTCCTTAAAATCTATCGGTTTTGTTGTGTTAGTTTTTGTGAAAAGGTGTTATAAATTTTTTAATGGAAAAATGAACTTATTTTCTACAATTAGTCAATGATGGTAATTAATGGTTCTTTCTTGTTGCTCCGAGGTTTGAGCTACTTAATGAATGAATGTCATACTCTAATTTCTATACTAATTAGCAGGTCTTGGGTTTGTGACCTCTATCACTTTTATCTTCTTGGTTGGTGTCTTCATGTCTTCATGGTTGGGAGCTTCTGTTCTTGGTTTGAGAGAATGGTTTATCAAGAAAATGCCCCTCATGAGCTATATATATACTGCATCAAAACAAATTAGTGCAGCAATATCACCAGGTGAACATTTTTCAATCCAAATTCTAGTGTCAGCATATCTGATCCTAAATCGACAATGTAAATCACTCTTTCAGATCAGGGTTCCCATGCCTTCAAGGAAGTGGCCATCACAAGGCATCCACGTATTGGGGAATATGCATTCGGATTTATCACATCTACTGTTATTCTGCGTAAGAGCTCAGGAGCAGAAGAGCTCTGCTGCGTTTATGTCCCGTCCAATCACCTTTATCTTGGAGACATTTTTCTAATCAATTCAAAGGATATTATGAGACCTAATCTCTCTGTTCGAGATCGGTAAGAATTCAATACCTGAATATAAACATGTGTAGATCTGCTGGAAATTTAACATTCAAGTAATGTTGTTTTTTATATTTTGTATGGTGCAGAGATTGTCATCTCTGGAGGCTACAAGGATGCTAATGACTGATTTAATAAATATTTGGGTAAACTACCAATAGGTCCTACTTTGGAGACTTATTACCCAATAGGTCCTACTTTGGAGACTTATTACCCATTAAGTCCTATTTGATAAATTTATTAAGTGATAAAGATAAATTTATCAGTCTTTTATTTTTATGAATAAATTTATAGTGATAAATTTATCAGTCTCTTTGTTTTTATGAATAAATTTTTAGTGATAAATTTATCACTCTCTTATTTTTATAGTGTTAAATTTATTAGTTAGGACCTGTAGATAAATAAGTCTAGTTAATAGGACTAATTGGTAAGTACCCCTAAATATTTATGCTGGAAATTTAATCATGAGTTGCTAAATTAATTTATCCATCTTATTATGAAGTTTAAAGCTTTATTAGATGGTGCTCGATAAGACTAGAATTAGTGATTTCACACTAGTACTTTCTTGCTCCAGATGACAGATTTGTTTAATGTGAACTGAATTAGAAATGTTTGAGTGGTTTACTAATTAAATTGATTCTTTTTCCCATTTGCAGATTGTTTTGTTGCAAGCGTTACATGTAATGATATGCAATAATCAGAAATAGAAAAGATTCCATAAACAAAGGTGCTTTTGGGAAGTTGCATGTTATGGGTCAGGCAGCCACTACGAGCACTACTTCTATTGGAGAAGTTATGGCTTTACTAGTGTTTTGGTCATAAAAGAACTTTTCTTGATTTTTAGTTGTAATAACTTTCACATATGGCTCTAATTTTGAGATTCAAATGCAATGCTTGATTAAACTATAATGTTATATTGTCTAAATTTTTGTCATTGCTATATCTAGAGTTTTTTTTTTTTTTTTTTTTTTTTTTTTTTTTGCGACGGTAACAAGACGGTCGCTAAAAAACATGATAGTATTTTTCTTTGTTTTTTGCGACGGCAAAATAACGATCGCCATAAGTAGTTTAGACGGTCGCAAATAATTTGCGACTGTTGCATTGCCGTCGCAAAAAGTATTTGCCACCCCCATATTCGCGACCCCCATTTGCCGTCGCATGGGCTGTCGCAAAAGGTCTTTTGCGACTGTATTTTTATTATTTGCGACGGTTTGTAACGGTCGCAAAAACTACTTTTTTTAGTAGTGATTCTCATATTTTTTTTATATTTTTGGTATTTAGTGAATTTTTAAAAGATATTTTCACAAAAATTATACTTTTATGTGTATTTATATTAGATGTGTTTAAAAATTAAAAAAATTACTTAAAATATTAAAAAATTCAATAGAAATAAAAAAAAATATGAAAAATAAGAAAGTAAATTTTTGAGACAAAGAGAGTATATACTTTATGGTTTTTTTATGTGTTTTAATCACTTAGAACATAAAATTATGAAATTTACATTCTCTACTAATTATAACATCCCTAAAACACCACGTAATCGTACTTCTAACTCAATTGGAAACTAAAATATTTTAGTTAAAAAGTTAAAAAAATTAAAAAGTCATTATAAATTGTCACGTCATTTTTTTTACTTTTCTATATATTTTTTCATAAAAAATTAAAAAATTATTAAAATAATATATTTCCAAACGAGACCTTCATTACTATTTAGTTGACTTTTTAGAATTGACACTTTTTATCTTGGGACTAAAAAGTTTGTTTAGCAAAATTTTTTTAATTTTTTAAATTTTTGTGAGAATTTTTTTTTATAATTTTAATGTAACATTTTATCTCATTAATTTATTTAATTTTTTATATTTTTTTAATCTCAACTGAAATTGTCAAACGAAACTTTAAATCTAATAATTACTCAAGGCAAACGGCAACACGTAATATGTTGTACAAGTTGCGGCTACTTTTATGTCCGTACCCCACTCTGGTCTGTGTTTTGAATTATTGAACTCGTGTTTGGTTTACTTTGCACTCTTTTTTTTTTCCACGGCAATCAATTACTTTTTAATTCTTCTCTATTACTTTCTCATATTCTATTCCTCAATCAATCAAATCATTCTCATACTTATCTACTTAGCAACATCCCCATTACCTCTCTTAAACTTCCTCCTTACCTATTTTAAAGAGTAAATGACTTCCTGTATTCTCTTAAATAATTCATTAAATTTGCTACAATAACTCCTTATTTATAGGGAGTCACTGTTGCTCTTATATATATATATATATATATATTTGTACTTTGCTTTGCTTTACTTTGTTTAGGGACTGCAGTACATATTTATAATTTTTATTTTTTAAAAATTTATAATTAAAAATTATATTTTAATAAAATAAAGAAAAAAATATAGAGTTTGTTAATAAAATAGAGAAATAATAGGAAGTCTGTTGGGAGAAAGTAAATAAAAAAGTGATTCCTAAAATAGAGAATAAATTTTTTAATAATATTTTAAGATAAAATTTAGATAAACGGGTGGGGATCCTTTAACTACAAAAAAAAAAATACGAATTATCTTAAAATTATTTTCAAAATATATAACCAAATAAGTTTTTAAATTTTACAAACTATTTTAAAAAACTATCTTTCAAATTCAAAACTAAACCGAACGGATTATAATGGCCCACTTTCATAAAAAAGTAAAAAAATTAAATTAAATTAAATTAAAAAGAAAACCTTAAATCGCCGCAAGATTTTGATTTTTTTTTTTTAGATGGTGCAAAATTTGATGTTAGGCTTCATCATAATTAATGAATCATCAACCCTTTTATTTGAAAATTCAACCTTGGACCACAATGAAATATTAAACACTCTTCTCCTTCTAATAAATTTTTAAAAAATTATTAAATATTTTTTAAATATTACATAATATTATTCATGTGACAACATGTCTCACCAATAAATTTTATTTACTATGCGATTGGTTTGAAACGTTACAAACACAATGTAATGTGTTACAATATTAGTAAATAATTATTCAATTTAAATAGGAAAAATTACAAATCAACTTATTTAATTAAAAATATGAGATGCAATTCTTTCATGTGTAAAAAAATACAACAAAAGTTACACAGGAAAAATATAATCATATTTTGATGAATATATTTTCTCAACCTCTCGCTGATAAATAATTTTTCTAATTAAATGTACAAAAGTCACAATTTGACATCAAATTTTGATAAATCATACTAATAGCACATGTTAATCAAAGGTCAAAAGCTTTTCTCATTTGACCAAATTTGATTATTCAATATCTGTTGTTTGATTCACACTTGTAATCTTCTTTGTAATTGTTTGACCAAGAAAACTTTCTAAATAACAGAAATAGATAATGATGTGTAGCATTCAGGATATATTAGGTGGATCAATCATAATGACAGTTTGAACTATTTGGGAAGATGATTATAATCAATTTCTTGGTTAAAAACTGCTTATAAACAGCTTTTTTGTGAGAGAGGAAGTGGGTTATAATCTGGGAAGTGGATTATAACCCACTTCCCAAAAGGGACCAATCATCTATTCTATTTTATATAAAGGTAAATCACTATTTGGATGTCGATTTTTGTATTTTAAAAAAATTAATTTTTATACAAAATTATTTTTAATTTTTTCCTAAAAGAGTTAGAATAAATAAAGGTTTTGCAAAATTAAAAGACAAAATTTTTTTTTAGTGGCCTTCATCTTTAGTTTGATAAATAAATAAAATTTATAGACTTCTAGTCCACTTGAAAATAATAATAAAAATTTACTTAATTCAAAAAATTACTAAAAAATATGTCAACTCAACACATTTTAAAAAATGAGAAATTACAATGAAGTGATATCTTTCCAAAATAATTAAAATTTATAAATTTTATCATTTGTTAATTTAAAAAAAATTGCACTAAATTGTTATTTTCCTCTAAAAAATAAAAATTACAATTAAGTGCATGTTTTAAAAATAAATTTAAATCAATGATAAATTTTACTAGTAATTTTATTAATAATTAAAGTTATAAATTTGTAAAAGTACCACTCATTTGGAATTATTATTATTTTTTTAAAAAAAACGTACTTTCATAATTTACTATATATATTTCCCGCCTCAGTCAGCCCCTGCCCCTTGTAACCACCAACCAGTTCTCTTTCTCCACCGCCTCCAAATCTTTCCTCTTTCGCCCCCACTTTATACATTCCATTCTTATATATATACATACCATCTTCACTTTGTATAATCTCTCTATTTCCAAATTAATTTATCTTCCTTTTCTCTCTATCTCTATATTCTATATCTATCTATACATGCAATATATAGCCTCTACAGTTTGTATGTACAAGGCCGCTTCGCCATAGTCGATCGGCAAACCGTCCAAGATGTTGTACTTTGTTCTCATTCTATCTCTGGTTTTGAATTGCTTCACTGAGTTCCGATCCGATGCTCAACTTCTGCCCCAAGACGAAGGTTTGATCGAATTTTAATGACCGTTGCTCCGTTTTTTTGTCCAAAACGTTGTGTGTTTTGTGTTCATCTTTTGATCTGTATTATTCCATGTTTTTGTGTTCGATTGATCTGATTAATTGTTATTATTTCTTCTCTCCGTGTTTTTTGATACTCTCTGGCTCGTTCGGCAACTGGCCTTTTTGGTAGCCGGCCATTTTACTAACTTTTTGATTTTTTATTTTTTTATAAAAAGAGGTACAGAAAAATAAAGACAGGAATGTAACAAATTTTTTAGTTTTTTTTACTAAAATATATAATTGATAAACAGGACTTGGCTATAGTTTTTTGGACCTTTTAGTTATGTTTGAAATGATAATTATTAGTATAATTTTTTTTTTTAATAATTGATTTGATGGTTATAAAAAAAAAAAGAAAAATAATTATAATTTGAATGTGACATTTTATTTTATTAGTTATTTAATCTATTTTATCTTTAGAATAAACTATTAATGGGTCATAATAATTGAATTTGATTCTCAAAAAAATTCTATTGAAAATAAGTCATAATAAAATTGTTATTAAAAATAATTTTTTTGACTATTTTTTACATATATCGCTAAAAATTGAAAATTAGTGATTTTTTTGTAATGATTTTTATAAATTGTTGTTAAAATTGACAATTAATGACTTTTTTCTGTAACAATTTTCAAATTGCCGCTGAAAATTAAAAATTAGTGACCTTTTTTTTTGTGACGATTTTTTTAAACTGTAACTAGAACTTATAATTACTGACATTTTTTGTGATAAAATTTTCAAACTGTCGCTAAAAATTAACAATTAGTGACTTTTTTAATAATATTTGATAAAAAATATCATTAATTATTACAGGACCCATTGGACAATAAATCCACCCATTAACACTTATACGTAAAAAGCAACTAAACCCAATTTCCCAAACACCCTGTTGATTAGTTCATTTTTGTAGGGTTAATTACATCAATACCCCTAAACTACTAACCTGTATCACTTTACTCTCATTTATCACTCAGTGCAAATTATCCTAATAGTTGATGGGTATTAGCATAATTAACCCTTTTTGTAATGATGATTATGATTAAATTATAATCTTATGTTTATGAACATCTGAGTAAGTATTGAGTGATTATTGGGTACTCTTAGAATGCGGCCACTTGTTGCTTCAGGTGTGGCCTCAGGTGTTGTGATTGGTAAAGAAGGCAAAACTCATGATTTTGTGTTGGGTGATTGGATAACATGAGAGGACATAATGTATGATGATTAATAAAGAGTATGAACACGTAGCGCTCCAAGAACACCTAATAATTTTTCCTTATAGTGGGTCACTTTTTGAGAAATTATTTTGGAGTAAATTTGTGGTGCTCCAATTTGAGAGTTAATAATTTTTCTGTCAGTTTTATGGTTCGGTCCTAAATAATTATGTCCTAATGTGATTAGGTTTTGTTACAATTATATGTGATTTGGTTATGATTTGTTATTATTTTATATGGTTTTTTGGTACAGTGAACCACACCCAATTATAGTGGGTGCTTGGGAAGTAAGTTTTTTTGTAGGTTTTTTTAGTTGTAGGATATTATTGGAGAAAAAAAATTTTGTGTTTGGGAAGATAGTTGGATTTTTTTGTGGTTGGATGTGATGTTTGTGAGAGAAAAAGTGAAATGATTATGGGGTTTGATGTGATATTTTGTTTGGATTTATTTTTTTTTGGTTTTGTAACCAATTTGTCTTTTAGTGGAAAAAAAAAACAAAAAAAAAACAAAAAACTTCCTTCCCAAACACCCCCAATCAAATCAAAATTTGGGTAGTCACAAGTGAGGTTGTGCCTGAAAATTTGTTGAAATGGTGATATAACTCCATTTTGCTTACTTTATGAGAGAATAATAGGGCTGATTTGTACTTTGTAATTTTCTTATTCCTGTATCTTATTCCACTAACTCTAATTGCAAATAAGAGTAGCATGAAGTAGAGGTTTAAACAAAGAATGACAGTATCATAAGCTAGTTTCATAGGCATCCAATTCATGTGAGCCCACAAGGTACTTAATCTGAGACATCACAACTTTCTCTCTCTCTCTCTCTCTCTCTCTCTCTCTCACACACACACACACATTTTAAATTCAACTCAGCAGTTGGAAAAAGAAATTATTAAATTTAGTTGAGTGAAATCTTAGATTATATTAAAATACTGTACTACATGTGTTTGGAAACTTGCCTCTGTCCCTGACATTTTTGTCCATTGTTGTTAGATCATGGATAATATGGTTCATTCTGGCATTGAAATGGTCAAATTTTTTGTCTGATGGCCATGAGTTTAGGGACTCAATGATGTTATTAGTAATCCTGAAAAGTAATTTAAAATCTTTTTATTTTATTTTTCATTTGGTTTTGATATTTTCCTGTGTTCTGTTTCCATATATAATTGCTTCAATTTTGTCATCTTATAGCTAGTATGGTCATCAAGTTCTCAATGGGTCCTGGTCTACTGTCATTTAGCTTTGATTCAGTCTAAAAAGAATTTGGTTCTTGTAGTTACTGCATGGTAAAGCTTAATTAATATTATGTCAAGCATATCCTGTGCATAATTGTTGACTCTTCCTTGGGAGAGTTGTGTAGCATTTGGAATATGAACATGCATGGCATTAATCAGAATCAGATTATGGTGTGGTAGGACTGGTCATTGATCCACTTCTGTCTACCATTTTTAAAATGTCAAAGACGAATTAATGATTGGATTTATGTAGATTGCATTGACCACACAACTCATAAATCTCATACCAAATACATTTGACAATTCTAACATGAAAATGAGATGAGTATAGAACTTAGAACAGCTGATATTGTAAGAGACAGTCAAGAAATGGACTCCTATCATTTGGATAGGAGGTGTGACACATGCCTGCGAGGCATGTGGATAGAGAATGGGCAGGGAACTATTGTTAATCCATAGTTGTGAATTTATAATATAGTCAGACAAGAATTGAAATTAATCAGGTTATTGTTTTGGTATTGTTGTAATTCTCTGCTTCACATTGATCCTAACCAATTTTGCATCTTCTTGTGTGTAACAGTGCAAACTCTTGAAACGATATCGGCAAAACTGCAGATAAAAAATTTGAACATTGGCAGAAGTTTCTGCAGTAGCGGTAGATTTCTGAATGTGACTGTTGATACCAAGATTGTTACCAATGTTACTTGCAATTGCAATGAGACTGTTTGCCATGTCACAAACATGTATGCTCTAGTTTTCCTATTAAACTTAACCCATAGTGGATTTGTTTGACGTGCAAGGCATGCAAATAACAAATGAGAAAATGATAGTATTTGTTCCTGGCAAATGCTGAAAAATGTGGTATTAAATGTATGAAATATTATTTACTTCTGTAGACTAGTATATGCGGTCCCTGCAATGAAAGGTAATTGCTGCAAATATTATTCACTAACTGCCTAGTGCTTCTTATGTGGAAATATTAAGAGCAAAATTTGCATTGTTTATCTTTGATTTTTAACTTTATACCAGGAGTTTCAGAGAGTAATTATACTATTTATGTAAACCCAATGATTATCTCTGACCATATTAATTTTTGGGGCTTCAAATGTAATAATTATTAATTACTACAATCATGGTATTTTCCCCTCTGTTTATTAATTCTATGCTACTTTCTCCGATTTCTGTGGATTGCAGCCAATTTAAGGGACAAAATTATACAGGAATTCTACCAGCAGAATTTGCAAATCTTCGTTTTCTGCAAGAAATGTAAGTAACCCATCTCAGCTACATTCAGGAGTCAATTGGCATAACTATGAAGTAGCCTCATTGTTTCATTGTGGCCATTCTTTAAATTGTTTATATGCAATTGAATTTTCTAGAACACCACGTTTGTTTGGTGGATTAGATTGGATGGGATTGTTAATGAGAGGATCGTTAGTGAAGAGATTGTTAATGTAGAGATTGTTAGTGAGAGGATTAATTAAAAGTGTGTTTGTTTTGATAATAGTATGGGAGATGGTTAGTGAAGGGATTGTTAAATTATTTTATATAAAATAAATAAATAAATTATTTTTATATTAAAAAAAACTAAAACAAATAGGTGTACTTGGTAAATTTTTATTTATTTATTTATTTATTTTATATATAAAATAGACTTAATCCCCTCACTCTTTTCGTAATCTCACCCAAAACTCAACCAAACTAATTCCCTACTAATTGAAAAGCCCAGCCTACACTTTTTCTTAAAATTCAGGTATTAAGAAAAGGGAAGTTGGAGTCTTATAAGTAGCAAAGATGGGCAACTCCAGGCAATGTGGGACACATTTCGACACACCCTCCTGGACCACAATATACGTAGCCGGACAAACAACACAAATGGGACAACTTCAGGTGATTTGGGACACATTCCAACACACTCTCCTGGACCACAACATGCAGTGGCCGGACAAACGGCACGTTAATCACAAGCCCAACCAAGCTCTGATACCAAATTGAAAAGCCTGCCTACACTTCTCCTTGAAACCAGGTATTACGGAGAAAACTCAGGCATTAAGGAGAGGGAAGTTAGAGCCTTATAAGTGGCGTAACTCCAAACGATATGGGACACATTCCAACACTACTCAGGGGGATTACTAAGCCCGTTGGAATATCAATCTGTCCTCTCATTTCACTACCAAACATGCTGTGGGTGGGACCCACAGCCATGGTAGTCCAATCCGGCCACCCAGACCGCAAAACAAACATCGGTCTAAACCCTAATGGGCTGATGGATTTCCTAAGGAAATGAAAGTACAATTCTACTTCATGGCTAGAACGAAGTTTATTATGTTCTTCAATACGTTCATACAAGTCTAGCTTGTTTTCTTAGAAGCTATGAAACTTGGGTATGTTGGGATTATTACAGTGATTGAATTGTTGTTTTCATACTGCTAACTTGAGTGTTAGTCCATATAAGACAGACTTGGTTGCTACAATTTCCATAACACATCCAACATGCTCTACATCCATAATTCAAACCGGCTTAAAAATTTATTTGACACTGAGCTGATGAACCAAGTCACTTATGTGGAAAGAACTCTTATCTTCCATAAATCTTTAAATATAATACAATCGTCAGCAAACTTTTTGTCATCTTTCTACTAGTACCAGTTACATGGTCCCTTTACAATCCTAGTAGAAACCAACCAATATGGAATATTGGTGCCTTTTTTTTTTTTTTTTTGTTCACAATGATCATTTTGGAATTGGTAGAAATTAATAAAGACTTCTTTACCAACACAGCGATCT
Source organism: Camellia japonica (assembly GCA_030407325.1). Classification (NCBI taxonomy): domain Eukaryota; kingdom Viridiplantae; phylum Streptophyta; class Magnoliopsida; order Ericales; family Theaceae; genus Camellia; species Camellia japonica. The sequence goes on along the minus strand of JAPPVO010000032.1, from coordinate 24,206,433 downwards.
CTCTCGCAACTATATCAGTGGTCCAATTCCGACGAATTTTTCTCAGCTCCTCTATCTAACCACTCTGTAAGTTTCTAGTTGTATGCTTTTGGATCTGTATTAGCAGTCAGTTATACTGGTTGGATAGACTTTTAACTGTCTCCATACTACAGGTCCCTTTTAGGAAACCGCATTAATGGTTCAATTCCAAAGGAAATTGGAGACATCGCTACTCTTGAGGAGCTGTAAGTCATGGATACTGTTCTGTCTACTGGACTAATAAATGAAGCCTGACCTTGATTTTAACGTGAACTATCTTATATAGGGTCTTGGAAGATAATCAGCTTGGAGGACCCTTCATCAAAACTTGGAAATTTGAGCCGCATGAGGAGGCTGTAAGAAAATTCTTTCTATTTGTTTTAAAACTTAATACTTTCTTCTGAAGTATACACTTGAATATACTGAATTACATGGTGGTGCTATCATTGCCAAAGCTTCTTATCTAAAATGTTTTCTGGTTGGAGATAGAGTATTAATGTGTTGAAAAACAGCTGTTGATCAGGAAGGGTTTCGTATGCATGATCCTGTCCAGCTGTGACCTTCAAATATTGGATGAGAAGTGCCATGAGAACTTGCTTTTTTAACTTCCCAGTGCAGTTTCCATAAGGGTTTTTTTTTTTTTTTTTGATCTTTTTAAGCTACATTGAAGGAGAGCATGGCTATTTTGAATTTAAAAGCATCGTGATTATTGTTGATGCATTTCTTGCCTTGTCCAACATTCAATCATTGTGTCTATCAAATATAGAGTAATGTTATACAAACAAAAAATTCATATATAATGATGTGATTCATTGTGGACATTCCACTTCAAAACAAAAACACCATTAAAGATGGATTTATTTACAAAATGGCATTGCCATATCATTCTTATCAAGTTTTTTGTATGAATTTTATGTATGTTCATAATTGTCCCAATATATATGGTAGTCTTTATCTGAGATTGCAGTGTCAAACATCTCTTACATGCATTGAACATTGTCTTTTGGTATCTTTGTATGTTGAGTTGAGTGCGACAAAATGATGTTAACATTGCCACTACTGGTGCTATCTTTCTCATGTTGTTTCACGGGAATTTATAATGGATAGTTTCTGCAGCCTTCTTTCTGCCAACAATTTTACTGGAACAATTCCAGACACATTCAGCGAATTGAAGAACTTGACAGATTTGTAAGTAGTAATTATTTGACATTTATTAGTCTTGAATTTTAGTAAATCTAAAACTTCTTCAACTAATTGCAGTCGGATAGATGGGAGTGTACTATCTGGGAAGATACCTGATCTGATTGGGAACTGGACAAAAATTAAAACACTGTGAGTATCATTAGGAGTTCCATTCATCAGCTATTTTCCCTGCCTATGGAATTCTAACAAGCTTTCTCTTAAATTTTTAATTTTACTCTAAGAACATCTCCATAATTGTTAAATAATCTGTTTCAGGCACATGCAAGGCACATCCATGGATGGCCCATTCCTTCTACCATCCTGCTGAAAAACATAACTGAGTTGTGAGGACTATTTACATTTGTAATTACTTTTATATATTTAGTAATTCATTTCAACCAAAGAGAAGTTACCGGGATTTATGATGCTATGGATGGATTTGAGGATGTAGAAAGATGAAGAAATTTGATCTGATTGATGCATCTTAATTTTTAGGAGAATATCAGATTTGAATGGATCAAGTATGCCAGTTCCCTGATCTGCAGGAGATGAAAAATTTACAAATTCTGTAAGTTGAATATGAATATAATTTACTGGAAGAATGCAATCTTTTTGTCATCAATTTGTGGTACGGTCACCTTACCAAGTTATTCTTTTATTATTGTTGCATAGGGTGCTGAGAAATTGCCTAATTACTGGTCCAGTCCAGATTACATTGGTGAATTGGCTACACTTAAAAATTGTAAGTTGTATTCTAATCAGTATCTTACTGGATGCATGGTTTATATTTTTTTTTTAATCGAATGCTTGATTGTATATCTCCAAAAAGACTAAACAGAGAAATGCAAAATTTATGCTTGTAATCTGGAATGAAGTGGTTGCACAAGATATTTCACTTGCATGTTGTTACATTATATGTGATCATTGCAGTGAAGGATAAATAGTTTTACAGCAAAGCCAAAGAATCTGTAAAATGACGTGATGTCTTGTTTTTCTTCTTAAAATAATAAAAATTAAATAATTTTACAGGCACTTGGACCTCTATGGTCTCTAGAAAACTTGATATTTAAATAGATCAGCCAGGCATTTACTAATAATTGAGCTAAATTAAACTTTTTTAGGATTCATTTCAGTTGAAGGTCTACTATTATTGTTTTTTCCCAGCCGTGCATATATAGAAGTCATTCATATCAGGAAATTTATGAAATTATTTAATTTGGTTAGTCGGTATGTTTTGTTTGCATTACTTTATTCTTTTAAGGGTTGCTACATTGGATAGGTTTATGTTTTGGCGATTGTCCAGGGGAATGAAGTGGAGTAGATTAAATTACAATAAAGTCATCTCCCTTAATCTTTTTCCCTTTCTGGGAGGTAATTTTATACTTGGCTGACATGTGCTTACTTGCAGAGACCTGAGCTTTACATGTTGACTGGTCAAATTCCAGGAACATTTCAGAGTTTGAATATAGATTACATGTAAGTAACTAATTTTTGGAATATTTGCATGTCCAAGCCTCTACATACTTTATACCTCTTAGCTACTTATTTCTCGTTTGTTAGTATCATAATAATTGATTTCTATTCAATGTGAGACATAATATTGACGATGGGTGTAGGTTTCTGAGTAACAACTCACTAAGTGGAGCAGTACCGAATTGGATAATAGACAGCAACAGTAGAATGTTAGTATTTTTCCAACATATTATTTATTTTTGTTTGGCCACAAATAACACATTCATTAACCACACTTTGATTCTCAAAGCATAGTGAGATTTAGCTTGATCATTAATAAATTAATCAAATTGTCATGCCAATTCCTATTGCAGCGATTTATCATATAACAACTTCAGAGTCCTCTTCATTTGGTTGCCAGGCGTCACTTGTGTAAGCATTTTTCCGTTACAAGTTCGACATTCCAATATTTCATATCACCTACAAATCACCACTTTTTTTATCTGTCAACAGGAATTTAGTTTCCAGCCATTCACCAGAGAGCAACTCGTAAGTTCCTTATATGCTCATGTGTGTATTCTTATTACTTATTTAAACACCAATAGATTGAAATTTCATGGTTACCGAACCCAAATTTGTTTTTTGTAGAGTTGCTTGGTGCTTGAAGAAGGACCTCCCTTGCTCAAGCACACCCAAATGTAAGTATTATGCCTGCCAAGCTTTGTAGTTATGATGTGGTGGTGAACTTTTAAATCATTACTATCTAAAGATCTTTGTCAAAGAATCGTGTATCATGATTTATGTGTTATGCACAGACTATTCCTTGTTTGTCAACTGCGGAGGCGATGCAACTTTTGAGGGGAATGACTATGAACAGGACTTAGCCACAGAGGGTGCTTCATACTTTTACTCTTCTTCAGAAAAATGGGCTTATAGCAGCACTGGGGTTTTCATGGGCAAGGAGGGTGCAATTTATAGAGCAGACAACACATTCTCTTTGAATTTGACTGGTGGTGATTTGTACAAAACAGCCCGGCTTGCCCCTAATTCACTGAAGTATTACGGGCTTTGCTTGCGCAAGGGCAGTTATAAAGTTCGCCTCCATTTTGCTGAAATAATGTACTCTGATGATCAGACATTTAGCAGCCTTGGGAAGCGTATCTTTGATGTATCAATCCAAGTGAGTAAGATGCCAGTGTGCCAGTAGACTTCATGCATAGTGACTTCATATGAACATCAGATTCTTTACGTGCTTATGTGTTAATTTCACTTGTTCCTCAGGGGAAAGTAGTTCTGAAGGATTTCAATATTATGGAGGAAGCTAAAGGCGTTGGCAAGGCTATCACTGTGAATTTTGATGAAGTTCTTGTTAATGGTAGCACTCTAGAGATCCACCTATACTGGTCAGGGAAAGGGACTACTGCGATTCCAGACAGAGGCGTATATGGACCTCTTATATCTGCTATTTCAGTGACACCAAGTAAGTGAGTCTTCTGTTCTGGGTTTATCATTTTTTGTTCCTACCTTGTCATGAGTCTAATCCATGTCTTTCTTGTAGACTTTGATCCTCATACTGGACTATCTGCTGGAGCTATTGCTGGCATCGTGGTTGCTTCATGTGTCGTTGTTGTGGTGATCCTAGTTGTACTCCGAATGAAAGGTTGCCTTGGTGGGAAAGACCTTGAAGATAAAGGTGAAATACGTTCTTTGTTACTATCTGATTGCTAATGCATTTTGGGCTCACCAATTTGAAATGGGATAGATTATGACTTTTTTGTGGGACTTGACATTGGGAAAATATCTTCGGAAAAATCAGATGCTAGGCATCTTGTACAGTACATAACCTAGACTTCACATTGATGAGAAGAATGGCTGAAAAATTGGTCCTCTCTTTTGGCATCTTCACATTTGCACATTTGGGTTTTGTTTTGGAAACTGTTTTCTGTTCACAGGGGAAAAAAAAATACAAATATTTGTTTGGCAGACTGTTTCCAGAAACTGCAAACTGTTTCTATGACAGTTTTTTTTTTTTCTTTTTCAAAACACCCTATTTTGAGGAAATGATTTTAAACTGTTTTCTCAATTCTCAAAAATATTGTCACATGAAAGTGAGAAAAATAGTGTTCCCAAACTTTTCATTGTTTTTGTTTACGAAAAAACGAAAAATGAAAATGAAAATTTTTAAAACTAGACCAAACAAGCAACCTAGGTCTATATATGAGCATCTCAAAACTTTGGTTACAGCTCATAATTGTTTACAATTAATTGTCATATAGGTGTTTCATGTTGATTAGCAATAATAAAAGGTGTATTGAAATATGTAAAAAATTTGTAGAAATATACTAAATTTTATGGGAATATGTGAAATGTGTATTGGAGTTCTAACATTTTTTTTGATATTATTTGATCCTTAAAGAACCTCCATTGGGAGGTCGATGGCAAGACTTACAATGTAAATGCTTTAATCAGTAGGAATATTCTGTCAATAACAAATTCATTGGCATGTACAGTTTTGTCTATGTAGATTGTGATTGAAAGACAACTGAATAAATCTCTGTAATTGAACTTATATGAGGTATCTGATAAAGAAAAAAAAAAAATTACATGAGGTAGACGTCTTCTGATAGAAATGGAATGGTGGGATCTCAAGGCTCTAAAATTAGTCATGTCACAGTTCATATAGCATTACATTTACAACCTTAAGATTGGTTAAGAAAGATGAATTACTCTTCTTTATCTGTTTTGTATTTTGCGGTTGTTTTCTGATATTGTTCATTTGCTGGGAATTTTTATTTCCCATCCTTGTTATAGAGCTTCGAGCACTCGATCTGCAAACAGGTTATTTCACCTTGAGACAGATTAAAGCAGCAACCAGTAACTTTGACCCTACAAACAAAATTGGTGAAGGAGGATTTGGGCCCGTTTACAAGGTAAGTTTTGTGCAAGTTATTAATTTTTTGCCTAGGGTGCCAACCTGCCAACAAAGTCATGCCGATGCAACATTTAGGGCATCTACCCTTTTTATGTATACATGCTAAATGCAGCAATGAAGAAGAAAATAGTATTTTTATATCATATTTTAATAATGATTCTGACACTGTTGCTGCTTGATCTCAGGGAGTACTATCGGATGGTTCTGTAATCGCTGTTAAGCAGCTCTCAGCCAAATCAAAGCAAGGAAATCGTGAATTTGTCAATGAGATAGGCATGATATCTGCCTTACAGCACCCAAATCTTGTCAGACTCTATGGCTGTTGTATTGAAGGAAACCAGTTGCTGCTAATATATGAATACTTGGAAAACAATAGTCTTGCCCGCGCACTCTTTGGTAATTGCTTCACTATCATCTTTCTACACCATTCTATGTATTTATGCATTACTATATTGAAGTAACTGTCTCCTCCATTTTTAGGTCACGAGGAACATCAACTAAAATTGGACTGGCCGACAAGAAAAAGGATATTCTTAGGGATAGCAAGGGGCTTAGCTTATCTTCACGAGGAGTCAAGGTTGAAAATTGTTCATAGAGACATTAAGGCCACGAATGTGTTGCTTGATAAGGACCTGAATGCTAAGATATCTGACTTTGGTTTGGCCAAGCTTAATGAAGAGGAGAACACCCATATTAGCACGCGAATTGCTGGAACAATGTGAGTTTGTTTGCACCCTTTTCCCACTTCCATACACCCCTTTAAACGTTACCGGTCTGCATATCTTCATTTCATCTGAGTATATTTTAGATTAATAGTCATATGAATGTTAGTTGAAATCAAGTAATATATAACTTAGTTCACCATCACTAGCCTTTTCCCAGTGATGCAAGTAGCAACAGATAATGTGTAAACCCCAGAATTTGGAGTATTGCTTAACTGATATTGTATTGGTAGTCTGAAATTATGGGCTGCAATATATATATATATATAAATTATTTCTCTTTGGAATGATGAGTGGTTTTCTTACTTGAAAATTGTTTTATATCCGACACACCACCAGTAGATGTGTAATTCTGCACTGGCTTCTTAGTTGCTACTGGGTGGTAGATAAGAAGTTTTAAACTGTTTTTGCTTTCAAACTACAATTTGGGAACTTCCTTTACGTAATCAGACATGAAACTTGTGGTGAACTGAACTCCTTTTCACCTGTGCGATATCAAAAAATGGACTATCCAAAATGGTGGAAGTTCAAGAGATCGTAGGGTTGATCAATCGATTGCTATAAAAATAAAGGAAGGAAATAAATGTCTCATGGACTGATTTTTTGAGTGATGATATTATTTTAAGGATGCATGTAGATACATTAAGTATTAGTCTTGGAACTTTCTACCCGTACTAGTTAGCCTTAGAGCTTTGTTCAGTTGAGTTGAGTTTGATGACCTTAATGGTGTTTGTTTCTGTACTTTCTTATTTTTTGTTTTTTGTTTTTTTTATTTTTTTAATTTTCTTCCATTTTTTCAGAGGATATATGGCTCCTGAATATGCAATGAGGGGTTACTTAACAGATAAAGCAGATGTTTACAGTTTTGGGATTGTTGCGCTAGAGATTGTCAGTGGGAAAAGCAACACAAATTACAGGCCAAAGGACGAGTTTGTTTACCTTCTTGATTGGGTAAATTATGCTTTTCTCAATTGTCTTTGCTTGACAATCTTTGCGTTTACACATACAGAAGTTGCATTTTGTTCCTCTTAGTTATGTATAACTTTGAGTCTACAAAAAAATTGGAAATGAAATGTTACTGTCACTTTCATGGAAATAAATCCAACCTCAAAACTAAATTCAATGGAAACACTGAAGTTGCAACCTATATATCTCGAATTAGCGTAATAAAATGGTAATTAAAAGTTATATATCCTATGCTAATGCTTTAACTCTCTTAGTTTTACATGAGATGAGATAGCTAAAGTTAGTCTTCTGTTTCTGCATGTGATTGAAGGCTTATGTACTACAAGAGCAGGGAAGCCTTTTAGAACTCGTGGATCCGATTCTTGGTTCAAACTACCCTCAAGAAGAGGCAATGGATATGTTAAACATCGCTCTCTTGTGCACCAATCCATCACCGACCCTCAGGCCATCCATGTCTTCTGTTGTGAGTATGCTCGAAGGCAAGAGTCCAATACAAGCCCCACTGATCAAGCGCAATTCTCCGAAGGAGGATATGAGGTTTAAAGCCTTTGAGAGGCTACCGCAGGACAGCCAGACTCACATCTCTACATTCTCTCAGAACAGTCAAAGGAGCATATCAATGGAGGGGCCATGGATTGATTCCTCGGTTTCTTCCTCAAGTAAGAATGAGGTTCGGAACCATTCTTCATCAAGCTAGTTTCTTCCTGATCATAATGATGTAAATTTACACTGATTACACCCTCTCTTCTTTCTTTTTTTTTATAATAAACTTTATGCTATTTTTTTGTAAATGATATTTATTGGTTTTAGTTAGAGATGAAGCAATAAGGTATGAGGAAAATGTTTTGCAATTTCATTTCTGCAAAAGGGTTGCTTCTTGCATTCATGCACTTTCTGAAAATGGACTACAATTATGGGTTGGTTGGTTTTGAAGGTACTTAATCAGATCAAAAATAATTGATCCATGCAGTTTTAGGCCTGGACAGGGATTCCAATTTGGGTCTGCATTTGCCACATTGTTTATGCTCAAACTGAAGAGTGGGTAGCCAAATATTTAGGTCTGACGTCCTGGCTTTTACTCAACAGTAATATTGCAATGACCAAATTTGGGTATCGAATTTTAGATATAATATGATATGCTCGTCTTTCATGTTTTATACTAATACCATGGTCCATGGACAGAACAAGGGGAGAACTAAGTGGGCCGTGCCCCCTATGTTTTCCAAAATTATTCTATTACCCCCTTTAATTTATTAGTGTTTCTAGATTGTATGTAAATTGCAAAATGGCCCTGCCATGTTTTTGAAAATTATTTTATTGACCTTAAGTATTCTTAATTACAATAGGGTCCAGCTTATGTCATGTTGGACATCAAGATTGGACCGTTCAGTTTGGCCCATGGGCTCATTTTTGGGCCCCGTTTCGATAATTCGAACCGTTAATGTGTATAACTTGTCGAGTATTATATCTCTGTAAAATATCACGTTGATCGGATATTGATAGCTATTTGATCGGATTAAATTTATGTCAACCATTTATTTTTTCACCGTCTATTTTTTTTTTTTTATACAAATCTGATCCGATCAAATAGCTATCGATATTCGATTAATATGATTTTTTACAGGGATATAATACTTGACAAGTTCTACATATTGAACGGTTCGAATTATTGAACGGGGCTAAAAAATGGACCCATAGGCCAGACTGGGCAATCTAGTCTTGTTCTCAAACATGAGACAAGCTGGACCCATTACAATATATATAGAACGAGTACTAAGTATTTCACATACTATTACTTAATAGCATTTTAATATTATCGATTGCAATGTAAATGTCATTTATTGTTTTTTATTTTATTTTAAAATATATAAATAATGTTTACCAATAAAATACTTTAAAAAGACTATCTAATTAATTATAAACTAAGAACTTGATTTTTATTTTTATTTTTATTTTTCTCTCTTTTAGATAGGGGAGAAAATTACAAGAGAGCCCTATGAGGCAATCAACTGTACCAAGGAATGAGAAGCATCCTCCATCCAGATACAAGGAGAAATATAGTTAATCTACATAAACAATGAGTTACATTATTTCCCTCCCTAAAGACATGAGAGATAGAAGAGGATCGAAAGTGTCAGAAATCATCTCGAGAATAGTAATAGTATGCACATAATGGCCAAAGCCAGATAAATCCTCAATGCTTCCCTGGATAGCGCGAATTACCCAAAGAGAGTCACCCTTGAGACACTGGATACCACAAGCTACAATTTTTGTCACATCCCGCTATTGGTTAGAAAAAATAAAGTTGTTGCGATTATTCCAAAGACACCAACAGAGAGTGAAGAAATGATTGAGATAATTTTAAAAAAATGAGACAGATTTATTGATATTTCTTACTGATTTTTTCATAACTAATGTGAGTAATTATCATTTTTTAAAAGATAAGTTTTTTGTTTTTGGTTGGTAAAATTGCACTGTGCAAGTTTCTAAAAAAAATATATACAAATCAGTTGAAAAGTTTTATCAATTTTAGTAATTAAAGTTATAAATTTTCCATGAATTTATAAATATTTTGTTGAAATACCACTAATTTGTAATTTTCTCTTCTTTGGAGATGAATAATTAATTAAAAAGTCACTATACATTACCAAATCAAACAATCAATTCACAAACACACTCTAAATAATTTTGTTTGACTTGGTCTCTGTTGATATGTACCAACCATATTAATGGTCTTAAAGCACATCCACCCCCATATTTCAAATCTGATGTAACGCTCAAAAATCATATTTTGATATCAACTACCAACTCCACCTGATATGCCAAAAGTTGATGACTTTTGACATCATTTTTTTATGTCAATTTTGACATGAAGACTCCTCGAAGGTTTTTTTTTTTTTTTTTTTCAATTAAAGCATCCAAGGTGATGACCTCAAAAGAATTTAAATTTTAAAAATAATATAATAATATATTTGACATATAGAATGGAGAGCTTTCATGTCAAATTGGCAGGAAAAGGGGGCGTGCTGTGAGGGCTCATGGCCCTTGCCCCAAGCCCATGTTGTTGATCTGAATCATTCATATTGTAGGGTTCGTCGAATAAATCATTCATGAAAAAAATCAGATTAATTGAATATTTGTAAGCTCAAAACAAAACCACATTTGCTTTCAAAAAAAAAAAGTTAGAATATTTTTGATAATTTATTTTAAAATTGTTAAGGCTTGACATGGGATTACACATTTTCGATTAACTTGATTTTTTGTATGGATAATATTTTTGAGAAACTTTATAATATGAATAATTCAAATCATCAAAATAAGTCGGAGACAAGTCCCCATTGGACGTCACAGCCATATGTGCTGTGCCACAAGGCACAACACACTCCTTAGGGCCAAATTGGCCTGTGTCAATTTATCACCCAAACTTTTAAATAAATTTAAATTTGAATTTTTTTTGGCCAAAGATTCACGTGCAAAAATATTATGTCCATAAGGACACGTTTTGGAAAAAAACCTAACTACTCATTCTGTTTTATCTATTTAAATTGTGTGATATGTTCCATAGCTTGCAAACCCTATTGATTTTGTTTTATCTATTTAAATGGTGTGATATGTTCCATAGCTTGCAAACCTTATTGATTTTGTTTTATCTGTTTAAATGGTGTGATATGTTCCACAGCTTGCAAACCTATTGATGTTTATAGCTCTCTCTCTCTACACAGCCAAACCCACCCTAACGCTGCCGTCTCACCATCGCGATCATAACCACTGCCACCAGAACCACTCTCTCTCTTCCGCGGCCTTATTTTTACCTTTCCCAGCAACCACCGTTCCTTCTTCTCATTCTCCTTCCATTTCTTTCTTCCCACCACCATCGCAGCTACTATCCTCGTCCAAGTCGTTTCACTACCATCGGAGTTACTGCCAATATAGATCGGCTCAAATCTTCATCAACACCAGTTCAAGGCTGGAGAATGATGTCTGCGCGTCGAACGAGATCCAAGTCGAGGTTACCGGTGACGCACAAAGAGGAGGGAATACGCTGATCTATGAGATATAGAAGCCTGAACCGATGCTACTCGTCGGACTCCGGTGACATTTGTTAGAAATGGTTTGGAAAATCTAGGTAAAAAACAGAATTTTTCATAACTTTGGTCTATTATTTAGGTGGGACTCGTATGCCAAAATTGGCGGGTCTAAGTGGTAACGCGTTCTTTGTCGCGTTGTGATTCACGTGATATACTTGGTTGCTCAAAACCATTATTGAGTGAATAGGAAATTAAAGCCAAAGTGTGCTCCATGGAAATTGAGTTTTGGTGGAAAATCGTTAAAGGTTTGAAAAATGGTTTGTCCCACATTGATTTGGTGAGAAGTTTTGAGTGGGTTTATAAGGCATGGGATTGGAACTTGGGGTGTGCCCCAAGGGGTACCCAAGTTTTGTAGAGAGGGAGGTTATGGGCAAAATGGGCTAGACTCATTGGACCAAAAATCACCACACACGCGTGCGCGCGTCACCGTCTGTCCGGTCGAGCGAGCTGGGTTGGGCTTAGGCTTGGGAGCAGGTATGAGGTTGGGTTGAATTCAAAATTGTTGCACCTTTTCAGAATTTTGTACAGACATATCCGAATCTGTCCAGATTCAAACCCAAAACTGTATTATTTGTTTGAGATTCAAACCAAATTCGGTTATCTATTCAAATTCAAACCGAACAAGTGCTGTATCTGTTTAAAACAGATTTGCTACCTGTTGGATTCAAACTGAGCAGCCACCAAGCCACCACTTCACCTATATAAATAACCAGTCCTTCATTTGGTTTTTTTATATCAATTTCGTACTTCTCTTATGGTAAAATTCTTTGCATTTTGCTGCATATAATTTCTGTGAGAAAGAGTGTAAACACTTAGTGTGTTCGTTGGGCAAACAATTTGTAGTGCTGCTATTGTTTGTTGTTGATCATTTCATCCTAGGAGATAGACGTCCACATTCTGAAAGCACCGTGGAGAGGACGAATCTGTCTTAAGGACGCAGTGTCTAACACTGGACTTGATCAGAATATTATTCAAGAAATTAATCAAGTAAGTTGGTTATTTATTTTCTGTTTTATTTATTTATTTAAATCAGATTTTTGATTTTGTTTTTGTAACAAAATAAAAATCTGTTTTTATTTATTTTATTTTATTTTTCTGGTTTGATTTTTGTAATCAAACAAATTTTCTCATTTCCTTTATTTCTTATATATTCTGTTTGTTGTTAAGTACACAACAGAATTTATTTTTCAAATACAGTGAAAATTGTCCAACAACATTTTCGCCGTCAAATCCATCGAACAAGCTTCTCCGTATATATATATATATATATATATATATATAAGTGTATATATATTTCTGTTGTTGATCTAGATCTCTTCGTCTTTGTCTTCGAAGTATAAGAAATGAAGGCAGATTTTTTTTTTTTACCTTTTTTTAATATGAAATTTTAGCTGATAATATTGAATTTGGTTGTGTTTGACCATTAAAGATCAAAATTAGTAGTTTCGGCAAGGATTTTGGACAGATAAAAAATTGGACACAGATATAGCAGTTTTTGTATTGATTTACAAAGTATTTGATTTATGGAGTATTCTATTTTCAGGTGAAGCTTCTAAGATCTACAACCATTTCTGGGATTCTTTCATTCAAAGATCAAAAGTGCAAGTGCTATACAAAAACAAACAGATAGTCTACACTCTGTTGTTGATGAAGATGAAGAAGATGATAATCTGTTGAATGTGTTAGATTTTTATTTTATTTTATTTTTATTTTTATTTTTTTCAACATTTGAGCGTAGATCGTTAGATCTGTTGAATATATGTGTTAGATTTCGTGTGATGTGTTGTTGTTGTTGTTGTTGTTGATGATGATGATGATGATGATGATGGTGATGATGAATAGATAGGATTTGGTGATGATGTTGTTGTTGATGAACATATAGGATTTTTTGTTGTTGATGATGATTTTGAACAGATGAGTGAGTGAGTGAGTGAGTGAGAGAGACACAGATAGAGAGAAGAAATATTTGAACATATAAATTTTTTTGACCAGATAGTATTTGGTTTGGCTTGATATTTCAACAGATATAAAATAAATTGAACAAATAGAATTTCAACATATAAAATTTAGAGTAAAAATTTGAACAGATAGAAACAAATTTTGAACTAAAAAAATCATAAAATTGAACAAATAGGGAAAAAAATTGAACAGATAGATATAAATTTGAACATATAGTCAAAAAAGTCAACAAAATAAAAAAAAAGTCAACTAAAAAATTAAGAGATAAAATTAAAAGCAAAATGTCCAAAATAATAAAAATGATTTCTCACCAAACTGTTTCACAAAGATTGGAACTCTCACTAATAAAAAAAGGGAAATTTGGCTATAAACCCCCTTTACCTTCTTTTCATTGTTAAAAGGACTAAGAAAAAAATTCTACTTTCTAAACCCCTTCATAATTATAAAATCTTGCATAAAGGACAAAATTTATTATTTAAATATTTTATTAGACTATTATACCCTCAACTAAATTTTCCCTCCTTCTCTACCCACTCTCTCCTTAACCTTCTCTATCTTTCTCCTCCCTCTCTCCCTTCTCTAACTCTTTTAAGCTTCAGATCTGGAAGCTTCAGACCTCGCCAACACCGTCGGCGTCCGATCCTCTTCCGTTGCTCCCTCTGGAATCGAGCTTTGATTCAACAGGTTAACGAGAATCATCAGTCGAAGATACCTGACAATCTCGTTAAGAACGTTGCCTTAATTCGAGAGATCAATAGTAATATATCCAAAGTCATATCTCTCTACTCCGATCTTTCCGTTGATTTCTCCAACATCGTTCAGCAACGACGCGCAATCAACAATGACGACTATGTGGAGAAGAGTGCTAGTGGAGTTGTTTGGTTATACATATTTTTTTAAACACAGATTTGAGTTTTGAATATGTATATATATATATATATTTGTGTGTATGAGTGTTGTTGAACACATGTATTCTTTTCATTGAGATTTATGATTGTTGATCGAGTTTTAGAAGTTTTTCTTCTCAATTAGATATGTTGATTTGTTGATTAATTTGTTTTGTTTTTGTTTGTTTGTTTGTTTTTTTTTTATTATTTATTTTTGTTGTTTTTTATCTAATTTCATTTAACAGAACCAGAGTAAAATTTTACTCTGGTTCTATTGCTCTGTTTTTTGTTTCAGATAATGAGAGTAAAATTTTACTCTTGTTCTATTGCTCTGTTTTTTGTTTGAGAGAATTAGAGTAAAATTTTACTCTGGTGTTAGAATGACAGTAAAATTTTACTATCAAGATGTGGTTATTGCCAAACACTTCAGTCGCCACAAACACTGCCTTCACTTTTTTACTTTTGTGCAGAGTAATATTTTAATTTTAGCTTCAGAGTCTCACAGTTTACTCGTTTTTCACAGTAAAATTTTACTTTTATACAGAGTAAAATTTTACTTTTGTGTAGAGTCTGACATTTTACTAGTTTTTCAAAGTAAAATTTTACTTTTATACAGAGTAAAATTTTACTTTTGTGTAGAGTCTAACATTTTACTAGTTTTTCAGAGTAAAATTTTACTTTTATACAGAGTAAAATTTTATTTTTAGTTTCAGAGTGTAACATTTTACTCTTATTCAGAGTAAAATTTTACTTTTATTCAGAGTAAAATTTTACTCTGAAGTACACAGTAAAGATAGCTTAATAGGAGAACTGATAGATATGAGGGTAATATAGTAAAAGAAACAAATTTTAAAATATTAGGGGGTTTTGAAAGTACTTATATAATTCTTATCCTTTTGAAAAACAAATTAGATAGTGAAGGGACTATCATCAAATCCCCCATAAAAAAATATCCACTAAATCTCATCCCTTATACCCTCTTTAAATTAAACTTTTCAACAATTGTCTCTATTCTAAAATTTGAAGGTTTAGATAAAAATATTCTTAAACATCTCTTTTGATCAATTAGGTCGAATAACTTCTTTTGACGGGAGATTTGACTATTGATTAAGACATAAGTCGAACAATTTCTCTTTTTCCTTTTATTTTCATACTCTCTAATGTAAGATTTAGATTTTATAATTTGTTATTACGTGGGGGGCGAGAATTATAAGTTTTCAGGACACTTTCCTGTAAAATATATATTTTTTGATATATTAATCTAATTGTCAATATTGTATTAGAAATATTTATTTATAATAAAACTCAATACATTAATATTGTATCGATAATTAAAATGTTAAACATAATATGATAAATATAGTATTATTAGTGGATCAATTTTCTTGATAGTGTTTAGAATTGGATTTGTAATGGATGGACCAAGATCTATGGTAAGTTGTCTAGCCATTGATTCTCTCTCTCTCTCTCAAAAAAAAAAAAAAAAAATCTTAATCTTTTGTCCAATTTTTTTTTTAATACAAATTCATCTTATTTACTGATGTAACACCTATAAATTATTGAAGTGTGCGATGTTTCAATTCATAAAATTTTATTTGTATTATATGACATATTTATACAACAATTTTTTCTTTAAAACAATAACGAAGAAAATTCTAAACCGACAATTGAATTGATACCTTTTGATGAGAAAGAATATTTTTTTTATGGGCAATTATTTATTGTCTCAGGAGCATTGTTTCACTTTATTCATATGTGATAAGTGTCTAGTTGTCTCTTAAAAGAGATAAATAAGTAGCGTGACTCCCTATTTTTATCAATAATAATTAAATTAGAACACCACATCAATTTGTTCCTGAGACAATGAATAATTTCTCATTTTTTTTATGGATTTTTCTAATGAAGATTAGTCAAAATATTAGAGCCGCCTCTCTCCTCTTTTATCCTCACTGTCATGTTTTATGAATACTGCTTTCCGGTGACTGATTTGGAAAATTTTGTGCCCGCGGCTACTTTCTACTACTTTTTTTTTAAGGCTATAAGAGGGTGTTGCTGGGTAGGATGGGTCTGACTCCAGATTTATTTTGATAATTTAAATATTTTAATGTGTCAAAGTTATTAAGTATATTATTTTTATAAAAAATTATGTCGATGAGATATTAATGATCATTTGATCAAATTGTATTTGTTTTAATAGCAATTATAATTTTAAAAATAAATTATACCCACAAATACAGAACTGATCAAATAACTATTAATTCCAATTAACAAGATTTTTTACACAAATAATATACTAAATAATATTATACATTAAATAATTTGAATTATCGGGATTATCAACAGCAGTACTGTCTAATTCGTTTCCAGGTTGAAGAAAAGTTCCTTTTTGCAACTCTGCTTCCCAATTTCCCATGTTGTGTTGAATTGCCTAACTACAAACGTTTTCAGTTTTACTCTGCGTCCCATTTCCAATGTTGTGTTGAATTGTCTAATTACAAACCTTTTTTTTTTTTTTCTAGGAAAAAATTGATTTTAAAGCTTTATAAAAAAACACTTTTATTTGTAATAATTTCAACCATGCAGGCAACGTGTTCTATGTCCTCAAATTAAATTAAACGGGTAATCTTATAATTTTACTCAAATTAAATCTTAATTCATCTAGCTTCATATAA
This sequence comes from Camellia japonica, assembly GCA_030407325.1. Lineage (NCBI taxonomy): Eukaryota > Viridiplantae > Streptophyta > Magnoliopsida > Ericales > Theaceae > Camellia > Camellia japonica. The sequence continues at coordinate 24,189,555 of JAPPVO010000032.1, read as the reverse complement.
ATTCTATTTTAGTGCCTTTAATTTTTCAAAGGGATTACATTGAAATAAAAATAAAAATAAAAATATAAGATTATAATTGAAGAAAATAAAGGTATTTTTATTTTAAATAATAAAGATTAATATAATTTACCCTTTAACTATCCACCATAGTCACAAACTCCCATCAAAACTTACGGCATTTGATAATTGTGATCTCTTAAGCATTTTTTTTATTGATTAGTGTTATTAAAATAAATAAATTTGGTAAGTTTTTTCAACCAAAGAGTTATTCTTATTGTATTATTATTTTAGCAAGTACTTGTCAAATTTTAAAATTCAAATGTTAAGGAAAATGTCTATAAAAAAAATCATATAATTTTTTGAAACAACATCAAATCAATAATATTTTTTAAAAAATAATTAAAAATCAGTAATAAACATTATAAATATTAAAAATTAAACTCTTTATTTTTTTTTATAAATATATAATTATTAAAAAAATTCTTGGAATGTAATTGCCCTTAAATTTTTCGGGATAATTGTAGCACAGCGTAATCAAGGAAAAAAATATATATATTTACAAAAAATTTTATAATTTTAATTAGGAAAATAGTTGAGACCACTAATTAGTGATAGCACTAATGATGTTGCAGTGGGTCCCACCCACTGCCACAGTGTTGCTGTGCTCTTTTTTTAAATTTTTTTTTAAGTGTGCCAACTTACTAGTGGTGCTTTAGAGCACCACTTTTAGTAGTATGTATCATTGCCGTTTTAATTATAAGTGATGATAGAGAGCTTTAGAGTTGAGATTCTAAACTCATCTCTAGTGATGTGTAACTTCAAAACAAAAAATAAAATAAAAAAATAAAATCAAAATATCACATCAATGGAATGAGATTCACCCTAGAGTTCTTCTAGAGCTCATGTTTTATAACTCTAAAATATTTTTATTTTAATTATTAATATTTGTAAAAACAATTATTAATTTATAATTATTTTTTCAAACGTCACTGATTTGATATTTTTCTAAATTTTTCCTACCCCAAGTCGGTCAATCATACGTGACAAGAATAGTAGGACACACTTTTTTTTTTTTTGTTTTTTTGATGGGGCCTAAGCCCAGAAAAACAAACCCACTTGATTTTGATTAATCAAAGTAGGAGCATGGGGTGACTGATGCGATATATTTAAAAAAATTAATTTGGTCGGATAATTTTTTTTATTTAATTATATTTATATTTTAAAATAAATAATTAGTGTGATTTTGTGTATAAAATTAAATATAAATATATTTAGAAAAAAGAATTATCGATATTCGATCAACTTAATTTTTTACTTAGGGGTCTTTTGGGAAGTTGCCAAAAAAGCCAGCTTTTTGGCTTTTCAGCTTTTTTAGCTAAAAAATTCAGGCTCTGTTTAGTTGTGATTTGTAATCAATTTTCTACGCGTGTTTTTCAGTATGATGTTTGGTTATGCGTTTGAAATTAATTTTCACGAGCTCTGCAGAGAGCTCTGTGCATCAGCCTGTGCATCAGTCGTTGTTTGGTGAAAATTTTGCAAACTGGGACTACCACCCGGTCGTCCCTATGGACTACCACCCGGACGTCCTTGAGGACATCCACCCGGATGTCCTCTGCTGTACAGAATTTTTTTTTTGCAATTGACTTATATAATTGGGAAAAATATTTTCTGAAAATTTTTAAATTTTTTATGTGCTTTAAAATAATTTTGAATTGTATGTTTAGTTATGAGTTATAAATTTTTGTATCACATATCAAATGTCACATCAATAATTCCCCACTCAAATCAAACCTCTTTTCCAAAACTATTTTCAAAACTCTTTACCAAACAAATTTTTTACACTCAAATCATAATTCTACAATACACAAACTCAAAATACAATTCATACTCTCAAATTACATTTACAAAACACAACCAAACGCAACCTCAGTTTTTTTACTCAAAACAACTCAGCTTTTTACTGAAAAATACACTAAAAAAACAAAAAAGTCAAAAAATCAACTTTTTACTAATTTATCAAAACATCACTTAATATATTTTATAAGATAAACGATTCAAATTATCGAAATAAATCACGAGTGAGCCTAAATAGAGGGTGAAAATGAGAATTTTTTTTTATTAAAATATAACAATGAAAATCAGTTTTCTTTCTATCAACCCTTTCTTTCCCGCTTTTAACTCATTCCTAACTAACCACCAGCCAACCAATCTCTTCCCCATCCTCTTTCCTCTCCCTTTCCGTGTTATATATCTATAGCTATATATATAATAATTATTTAATTGCTTGAGATTTATCTTCGTTTTTTTTTTTTTGATTTTATCTATCCATTTTAAATAATTTATTAATGATGACTTATATATTGAGTGAAAGTTTTTTTATAATTATATAAATATTCTTAGTCAATTATACAATAGGATTTTTCGTAATTACGCAAATATTTTTGGTCATCATAAACCATGTTTTTTTTTTTATAATTTCTAATATTATAAGACCAATTCATATTTTAAACATACCTTATAGGTATATTTATAATTTGTTAAAAAATAAAAGATTTATGTTTCATAATTGACCAAGAATGTATGCCTAATTACGAAAAAACTTGTTTCATGATTGACTAAGAATGTTCGCGTAATTACGAAAAAACCTGTTGCATAATTGATCAAGAATGTTTGCATAATTACAGAAAAATCTTCACTTGACATATAGGCTACTATTAGTAAATTATTCACAATGAAAGGACAAAATTGAAAAGAAAAGATGAACCTCAAGTAATTAAGCGGTTCTTATATATATAGACTAGTTTGAAAAGGCCAGTGCAAGGCATGAGCTATTATTACAGTATATTTAAATTTCATATTTTGATAATTTTTTAAAAATTGAAACATTGTTCTATGAAATTAAATAAAATAAATCATTAGTTATATGATAGAATTATGTGATATGATTTTTTTTTTTTTGATTTGTTATACACTTAATGATTTATTCCTTTCAAATTTATAAAAAAAAAAAATTACGGTGTGTAACTTTTCTTAACAAATGAATGTAAAATAAATATTAAGATAATTATCTCATCTAAAAAAAATTACTAAGATAATTCACTAAACTAATAAAGAAGCAAAAGAAAATACATATATATACAAATGATTAATTTTATTAATACATAAATCGTACTCGCATAATAATTTACCAATTTTATTAATATGTAAATTAACAATTTTTAATGATATGAAAAATATTTTCAGTTAACCATTTTATTAATAAATAAATTATTAAGTCAATTAACGATTTTTATTAACATGAGAAATATTTTTTAATAAATAATTTTGATAATTTATTATTACATAGGAGAGTGATTTTTTTTTCTCATGAGTATTGTGTTAAATTAAAATTTATAACAAATGATAATTATAATTTCTAATATTATAGGATTAATTCATATTTTAAAGGGTAAATTATACACCCCTGAGATTTGATTAAAATACGAATCACCCCTGTGGTTTTGGAAATTACATTCCACTCCTTGAGATTTCTAATTTCATAACAACTTGTTCTTTTTATTAATAAATTATAAAGTTAACTAACAGTTTTTAATGATATTAGAAATATGTTTCAATTAATAATTTAGGTAATTTTATTATTGTATTAGAGAGCAATTATAAATTTTATTTTTTTAATTAATTATGTTAAATAAAAAATTCTAATAAGGGAGTATTTGTAATTTTCGAAACCACAAGGGATAATCTGTACTTTAAACAAATATCATGGGGTGTATTTGTAATTTATCCTATTTTAAACGAATCTTCTGGGTGTATTTGTAATTTGTTAAAAATAAAATATTTATGTTTTATAATTGACTAAAAATATTTGCGTAATTACAAAAAAATTTATTTTATAATTGATCAAGAATGTTTGCGTAATTACGAAAAAACCTGTTGCATAATTAACCAAGAATGTTTAATTATGAAAAAGCCTTTACTCAATATATAGAGCACCATTAATAAATTATTTAAAATAAAAAGATAAAATTAAAAAGTAAAAATGAACCTTAAGTAACTAAGTGGTTGTTATATATATAGATATATGTTTTTTTTTGGATGAAATCACGGGAAGAGAAGATGATGAGTTAACTCGTTGAGAGGATAGACAAACAGAGAGTTGGAGAGGGTTTAACAGAGTTAAAAGTTATGGTAATTAATGGACACGTGGTTGCAAATGAATAATGGTACAGAGAAGTGGGACACTCATCTGGGACAAATGTAGATTGTCAATTTTACCCTCATCAATTGTGTAATGTGTTGTTCTCAACCTTGAGAAATCACACGTGCAGGGACACACGTAAGAAAATCTATCATTCATATTTATATTATATGTTTTTTTTTTTGTTTTTGGTATAAATAATTTTCACAGTGCTGATCATTATTGTTCGGTTTTAATTCAATAATGTTATGATTAATATATTTGTTGATCATATATTTTAATTATCATTACAATTGTATTGGTTTAATGAATTTATTATTTAGAAAATGATTCATCCATATAATTTCTTCACTCAAATTCTCTTAAATGACATGACAAATAAAATTTAAAAAATTGACCCACACTCGAATATTTTATTTTCTCAAAAGTCTCCTTACATGCATTATGTCTTGCTACCTCATTTGGTAGATTGTTGGGAAAAAAAATTATATGAATGTAGCATTGTTACCTAGAGTAAAGATTGCGAATTTAAACCTCATGTGAGAGCTTTGTGGGTGATCCCTTTTCCCTTTTTCCTTAGATTAGAGAATAAGCTAACGTAAGTTCTAACCAGTGATAATAAATAAATAAATAATTTTATTTCAAATGTCACAATTATATTGGTTTAAAAGATTTACTACTTATATGTATTATTAAATACTAATATAGTAATGACATATGAGTAGGGCTGAGTAAGGAATCCGTGAAATCCGTAATCCGATCCAGTCCAGTCTAATCCGATTGGTTTGGATTGGTTTTTTGAATCAACGGTTCGGTTCCGGATTGAAGAATTAAAAATTCGTAGTCTACGGATTGGTTCCGGATTGAACCCCACGGTTTCGGATTGGAACCGATCCGAACCGTATATAAATAGTCTATATTTTTATTATACATCCTCCCCCATAGTATCTTCTCTTATTCTATATGAAATCTAAATTCAAACGTAAAACCGTATAATATCTTCTCTTATTACTTTTGTTTGTTAGTTTTTAGTTTTAATTTGTAATAGTCTAAATACTTATGGTGAAACCAATTTTCTTATGGTTGTTTAAATTTTAGAACAGTATGTCGCTATTATAAAAAAACATATGTTGCTATTGTAGAACTAATATAACGCTATGTTTATATTTTTATGAAATTAAAGTGTTATATATATATTTTTGTTATTTAATTATGTGAATCCGTGGTCCTAAACCGATCCAATCCGTATTTAAATGGATTGGTTCCATGATTTAAACGGATTGGATTGGTTCTAATTTTTCAGGAACCGTAGATAACAGATTGGTCCTGATTTTACCTCAATCCGGTCCAATCCGGACCATGCTCACCCCTATATATGAGACAATAAATAAATGTTGTTATCATAATATTATTAGAATTCAACCATTAAGCAGCTAATTTGTCATCGTTTCTATTTCATATATTTTTTTAATCAAATTATATACAAAAATATATAAAGTGATCATGATTATAGTTCATTTCTATATTATGTTTTAAAAATTATTCTTTTTTCAACGAATAGGTAGGCCAAAGTAATAATATCATATTTAAATAAACATTTTTATATGGTTACAAAAAAATATATATATATTTTCCAATAATCATATATTAAATAACATTTCAATATGGTTACAAAAATCTTACAAAATCATATAACATTATTTTCTAGGATGGTTTCTTTTGCAAAGTTTATTTTTAACCTCTTTTTTTGGCTTAACTTAAAAGAGAATAAAAATTAACTTTAAAAAAAAAAAACATTTGTCATACCTATAATTTTGAAGCCACGTAATTTATTGTATATGAAAAAAGGAAAATTTTATTGTAATATCTAAATTTTATTTTAAAGAAAAATACAAAATTTCCTTTTTTTTGCCAATTGTTATGGTTAACATAATTTTTTGGAAATATTCATAATAAAAAAAAATCAAGATTTGACCTCACTAATAATTAAATCCTATCTTTTTAATTATTTTAATTTAAACCCTTAACTTTTAAAATTATATCAATTCTAAACATCCATTTGTGTTTATTAGTTATAACTAAGGGAGAAGGACAATTTAGACAATTTATCTATTTGTCTTTCTCTTTATTTTTGTTTGACACATTCGAAGCGTTGATTTATAATGACCTGTCAACTCCATATAATCGTAATAGACATTTTCATCAGCAGTTGATTTGGGAATAGATTATTTTTGTAATTTTTTTGATTAAAATATAAGGTAAAAAAAGTTAATATGTTTAAGATATTTTTTTATTTTTTACAAAAAAATATACAAGAATTAAAGAGAAAAGAAAATTTTTAATTTTTTATATAATTTTTTATTTATTTATTTTTTTAACTTTTTGACTATTATTATAATTTCTCAAATTCACCCTAAATTTGTGTAATAGATGGATCAACTACTCCCATCATGGTCTAAATTTGATGGGAATCCATGATGTATCAACACCACTATGCTCAAGGGCTTTTGTGGCTATTTTAATCACAAAAGACAAAATATACTATTTTAGTCATAACAAACAAAATATCACATCTAACCCACAATCATTATACTCTTTTCTTACAAAAAAAAGTCAAAAAAGTCAAAAAGTCAAAAAGTTAACTCACTTCCCAAACGTTTTTTAGATACGATTTAACGATTTGGAAAATCTTTAATGATTTTTTTAAATGTCTTGAATTTTCAAAGTTGAATTTTATTATCAATTTTTTATTGCTCAATTAACTTTTGAGCAAATTATTCACATATTCTCTTTGAAAGATTAGTATTCTATTTAATTTTACAACCTTTTAGGTAAATTCAAAGGTCCTACGTGTTTTCCTTATTAACTTTCTCTACGTTTTTCTTCTTCTCTTTCTCTTTTCTTTTTGATATCTGGCGATCGGTGACTACGCCTTTCTTCTATTCTTTCTCTTTCTGATATGTAGTCACCAACGATTACCAGCGATTGAGGTTCACAGGCAACCATCGACCACTGACTCATTGCTTCGCCCTCATCGACGGCGAATGAGATGAGTTTCCAGCAAAGAAGATGAGTAGATCCACATCAAATCCGGCTAGATCTAAATCAAAAATAGTTGTCGGAGTACAATCCTCTCTCTATATCTGTCTCTTTCCTTCGATTTCTCCCTTTTTTTTACTTTCTCTTACACACTTTTTTTCTTGTTTTAATGGAGATTTTTTTTTTTTTTTTTAAATTCTGAATAAGTTGTTCTCGAGTTTTAGTAATAAGTGGTAAAAACTGTAAAGTTTTTCAGTGTTAGTTTTTTTAGTGTTGAAATGAATCATACTTTAAACTGCAAAATTTTGTAGTTTCATAACATACTTTACAACTATAAAATTTTACAGTTTCATAACATGTTTTTCAGTTTGATTAATAAGAATAAATGCTTAATAGAATCATATTTTAAAACTACAACAGTTTTACAGTTTCAAAGCTTATTTTTCAGTTTGATCAATATTGGAGATTATTTGCTTAGACCTTACAAAAATTGAAAAATAACATATGTTTATTCCATTATTGCTGTTTGTTGTTACGCTTTTTTTTCCATTTCAGTTTATCAATATTTAGCACATTTCGCAATATTTTTTCGCGCTAATTTCTCTATTTATTTATTTTTACCCAATAATATTCTCGACATTCTGGTGAGTCTCCGATGATATTCTTGACATCTAGCCAATGTTTTGGACATTTCGGTGACGTCTAGTGATGTTCAGAACACTCCGGTGATACTCTAGCGAATTTTTGGTGATACTTCAACAACTTATCGGTGATGTTGAACATTCCAGTGAGTCTCCGGTGACTGTCTGACGAAAGTCCAACAGTGGTGGAATGTAGCAACGTTTTTAATTTTTTTTTTATAAAAAAAAATATATTTTTAGGTAACAATTAAAAATATGTAAGATTAATTGGTGCAAGTATTTTATTTTGAGATTAAATGAGTTTTGAGTTTTGTATATAAGAGCGACCAATAAGTGCCCATTAATTTTTTAACCCAGAAATAAGTTTTAGTTTATTTATTTATTAGAACAGTAATAAATTTTAATTTGTAAAGTCGAAAGAAATGTTTTACAGTACAAAGAAAATATAAAGCAAACAAATAGTAACAAAATATTTAAAATTTTATAGTTGATGTTGCAAAAGTTTTTGACTTGTGTTTAGTTGTATTTGGTGAAAACAATCAATTGAAAAGGACAAAAAAGAGATGGGCAAATTACGCCGATAGTCCTACTTTGGTTCTTATGTCAATTTTATAATTTCAATTGACTCAATTTTGACTCTGAATTTATGATTTTGTTTCAATTTAGTCCAATTGATTATAATTGTTAATATTTTTTAATAGAAAATAAGCAAATAAGTGACATTTATCATACTTTTAAGGATAAAATTATAAACTTGCTCAATTTAGTGAGTTAACCCCAACTAATTCAGTGACAATTTTTTTATTAAAACCACTAACGGTATTATCAGTTGGACAAACTTCACACAAAATTTAAAATTAAGAGTCAAAATCGAGACATTTGAAAGTGTAGGGACTAAAATGACGCAAGTGGTAAAATATAGAGACTTTCAGTGTAATTTGCCTGATTTTTTAATATTTTCCTATAATCCTTTAATTTAACATATTTATAGAAAAACAGTTCTAGATTTTTCCAAGTGATGTGTTTGTGTGATAAAAATTGAATTAGTATACTATGAGATTTAAATATCAATGAATTTGGATCATATATTGATATTTCTAAATAAAATTTGAAGTAAAATTTTTTTGTTTGTAATATTACTAATAGAAGAATTATAATGTTCTCGCTGCATCACAGGACCTCCCCACTCTATTCCCAGAATTTATAATATATTATTATAGCAATACTAGAATTTTAGAAATAAAAACCCAAAAAATACCAAAAATTTAACATCAATAGATTTAGGCCCTGTTTGTTTATCATATATAAAAGCCGAATATGGGTGTGGGACCGGATATAATATGAGTGGGTTCCACATATTTTTTTGTTTCCCTATATCCCCACGTTTGGTTGCTCCGGATATAGGGAGTCCAGATATATTATATAAGGGAAAAGGAGTTTTTAACCTACAAGCTTTATGGGAGCTCCCATATCCCAATCTTAATTTCCTAATTTTCTGTCACGCTCCACTTTTTATTACTCGAATTCTATTACTAAACCATTAATTATAGATTTAATTTCAGAGATAATATACGAAAACTCTTTACATTGACAAGAATACATGAATAAAGATTCCCTCGTCCGAATACAATATGCATGCAACAGGAGTTAAAATTAAATAAATTGTTTGTAGGCTTACATCTTTGAAATTAAAAGAAAGGGTTTAACCCTTTTTCATCAATGGCATTCTGCCTACAAATAAAAGGCCCCGTAGCCAACAACTATGGATGATTCTCGATCTTGAACACTTCTTAGCATAACCTGAAAAGAATTAGCAACGTGGGATGAACATAAAGTGCAGTAAAGATCCCAACATGATCCTTAACAACATACAGATAGCTATGATCATGAATGCTTTATATCATGTCATATACATAATGTGATGGTTCATACTGAAAATATACTTGCATATGTACTTTTTTTAAAATCATTCAATTTACCCAACAGCACAAACAATTCACTTTTCTTCATCATTTCCCACTTATAAATAACGTATCACAACTGGTTGTTTTAAAAATGCTTTCATGTAACGCCCTCAAAATAATACATAATTCAATCATACATAAGATCCATGATCATAAAGAAATAATATATTTTCGTTCATCAGAATTTTCTTACAAAAGATGTGACATGTTGACAACAAAAGTAGATGCCCTACGAGTTTACAACTTTCCAGGTCAACACTTAGATACAAGAAAAGAGGGTCAGAAACCCTTTACGAATAAAGCCCTCGGCTTGGAAATAAAAACATATAAACATAAAAGTAAAACAACAAAACAGAGACTTCAGCCCCAAGTCCTCCCAAGCTAAGACCTTGGAGGTGACATGTCTCCTGTACCTGAAAATGGTGTCCCAAGAAGGATGAGCCAAAGCCCAGTAGAGATATGCTAAACCAAATATGAGAAATAACTAAAACATTAGCATTTGATAAACGTCCAACACACGTACATCGATATATATATACCATTTTCATAATTCATCAACATTGCTATTCATCTTTCAACCCGGTCTCATTTATATTTCCAATTCACTTTATTGATATGGTTTGTTTATCCAAGTAATTCAAATGAGACTACAACTCATAAAAACAACACTTCAATTCATCAATAATTCAAAATGAGACTACAACTCATATTATCAAAACTTCAATTATCAACATCATTCAGATGTATATAAGGTTTCGGGACTTTCACCCTGGACACTCCGGCCAACTTAATTATCAATGGAGTCCATCCCCTATCTTCTCCCAAACCATGGAGTACATCCCCTATCTCTTCCCAAACCATGGAGTACATCCTCTATCTCCTCCCAAACAAAGATACATATGCAATGTATTTAAACACTTTATCATATACAATGATCAATTAATGCACATATTCAATGTGTTATTCCAACTATCATATTCAATGACATATTCCAATTGATTAGTTTCAGTTTACCTAATCATCATGCAACCCTAATGCAATCATGGCTATCCTCCACCGATAGCCCCAAACATTTATTTCTAAACAGATAATTAAATTTATCAAATAGATAAATTTACACATTTTCCATAGGTTAGCGATTTTCAATCCAACCATACCAATTTATTACATTTTTCCCCAATTTCATCATTTCCAACTCAATTATATATTCCCATAGTCAATTTCATTATTTTGACAAATAATTCATTTAAATCCAATTAGGGCATTTTTCCTTCTTTCTCAAATATCAACCCTCAGGCTCAATTTCATCAATTATACACACAGAATTCCATTTCAAGACCTCACACTAACAAAGGGACCCAAAACTAAGAAACCCCTCTTTTAAACATTTCAAATTTCAAACCCTAACTTCCCAAAATTTCCAAATCTCACCATTTATACAAAATGACTAATATTTATGTTAAAACTCATAAGAAGGAGTAGTTTATCCCTACCTCAAAGTTAAGAGCCCAAAGGAGAAGATGAAAAAACTTGAAAGTGCTCCAAATCAAAGATTTTTCGGATCAAAACGTAGCCCAAACCAAACTCTAACTTTTAAACAAAAGGAGTAGGGTAGAGAACCACTAGAACAAGGTGTATTTGTAGAGAGAGAGTATGTAGAGAGAGAGGCTGTTGGATCTAGGGTTTGAGAAGAAAAAGAGATGAAAAAGTGATGTATAAACCCGCTGCTGCGAACTGATATACACAGGGCTCGCTCGAGCGAAGGAGTGGTCGCTCGAGCGACCAAACACAAATGGATCTCGCTCGAGCGCAAGAAGCTTTGCTCGAGCGAAAAATGAGATGCTTCAGGTCTGCAACCCAGACGCACGCTCGAGCGCAAGAATGCTCACTCGAGCGAAGGAACACAAAACATAGAGCTCGCTCGCTCGAGCGACAAAAACCTCGCTCGAGCGAAGAATACCAACCTTCAGGTTTTTCAAAGACGCAGACGCACGCTCGAGCGCAAGAGTGCTCGCTCGAGCGAAGAGACACACCACACAAAGCTCGCTCGAGCGCAGGAACTCTAGCTCGAGCGAAGGAACTAAAACCCAAGGCTCGATCGAGCGACAAAAGCCTCACTCGAGTGAAGAAACCAAAATCTGGACAGCAACCGTCTATTTCAACACCTAACCAACTTGTCCCAAATCCAACCAACACATCCCACAACTCAAATACAAAGAATTTAAGGATGAAAACAAGAATAAGACAACAACATACAACCACTAGACCCGAGTCCGGAACACAATACATGACAGGGAAAATCGAGATCGCTATAACCTCCCCCCCTTAAAGAATTTCGTCCCCGAAATTAGATATATAAGTTTCAAAATTGTGATCTTTTCAATTCTCAACATGATTACAACACAACTTTTATCAACATGATCCACTACCGATCATTCCATCTCTTCTCAAGAGAATAACTTTACAAATATAGCTCAATATGCATTATCAACATGCATTCTTTTGAATTTCAACAAATTCCAATACACATACTCTGCAATTTCATAACATATGCAATGTTAAAAACATATTTTCATTTCTAAAACACATTCAACATATACAATGTTAAGTTAAACTCATAGTTCCGAAACATATTCAATGATTTCAATACTTCCATAATCTAGAACATATACAATGTTCTTAGAGTTTAGCAACAAAACAAAATTCTCAACATATGCTCAAACATTAACAAACAAGTCCGAATATTTCTCTCAGACCTCCAATTCACGTTCCTAAGTGGCTTCCTCAACCCCGTGATGTTTCCACAATACCTTGACCAAGGGAATCGTCTTGTCTCACAAGACTTGGTCCCGCTTATCCAAGACCCGCACCGTTCTCTCTTCATACGAAGCATCCTCGTTCACTTCTAAGTCGTTCCAATCCAACACATGTGACGGATCCGGCTCATATTTCCGAAGCATACTAACATGAAATACGTCATGCACTCCGGACAACTGCGGAGGTAATGCCAAGCGATATGCAACCTCCCCAATCCGCTCAAGGATCTCAAAAGGACTAACAAACCAAGGGGACAACTTCCCACTCTTCCCAAACCTCATAACACCCCGCCTAGGTGATATTTTCAGAAAGACGTGATCACCCACCTCAAATGACAAAGGCCTCCTCCTACAGTCGGCATAACTCTTTTGGCGACTCTGGGCTGTAACTAGCCTCTTACGGATAAATGATATTTTCTTCGTCGTTTCTCGCACCAACTCCGGGCCCAACAAAGGTGCATCACCCACCTTGGCCAAACATACTGGAGATCTACACGGTCGGCCATACAAGGCCTCAAACGGTGTCATGCCAATATTTGATTGGAAACTGTTATTGTAGGCAAACTCCACTAAGGGTAAGTGTCTCTCCCACGACCCTTTAAAGTCAAGGACACAGTCTCGAAGCATATCCTCAAGTATCTGAATAGTACTCTCGGACTGCCCGTCAGTCTGAGGATGGTAAGCCGCGTTAAAAGTCAATCTAGTGCCCAAGGCACTCTGCAAACTCTGCCACAACCTAGTAGTAAAATGCAGATCTCTATCTGAGACGATCGACACTGGGACCCCGTCCAACCTCACTATGTCCCGAATATACAAGTCGGCAAGGTGATCTACTGAATCTCTTACACGTATAGGAATAAAGTGTGCCGACTTAGTCAACCGGTTTACTACCACCCAAATGGTATCACTACCCCATTGAGTTCTCGGAAGACCCAACACAAAATCCATCGTGACATGCTCTCATTTCCACTCGGCAATAGGTAAGGGTTGCAACAAACCCGTTGGCCTCTGATGCTCGGCCTTCACTTGCTGACAAGTAAGGCACTTAGATACAAAAACTGCCACATCCTTCTTCATACCCCTCCACCAAAACTGGCGACTCAGATCATGATACATCTTGGTGCCTCCCGGATGCACCGCAAGGCGTGAATAGTGAAACTCTCGGAGTACTTCCTCTCGGCAAGACTTCGACACAAACAACCGGTCTCGATACCTCACACTCAGGTCGGGATACATAGTCAGACCCTTTTCAACCTTCTCACTGGAGATCTTCTCCCGGAGGGATTCTACCTCACAGTCACCCCTCTGTGCCTCTAACACTCAGTTCACAAGTGTAGGTTGTGCAACTACAGAAAACAAAACCGTAGATTCAACGGACTCGCCCAAATGCAAGTCAAACTTGCTAAGAGCACCCAACATCTCCCATTCCCAGATAACAATACAAGCTACAACACCAACGGACTTCCTACTAAGGGCATCGGCCACAATATTGGCCTTTCCCAGATGATAATGCAACTCAAAGTAATAATCTTCTATGAACTCCACCCACCTCCTCTACCTCAAATTCAAGTCCTTCTGTGTAAACAGATACTTCAGACTCTTATGACCCGAGAACACTTCGAATCTCTCACCGTAAAGATAATGCCTTTAAATCTTCAAGGCTAATATCATAGCCGCCAACTTTAAATCGTAAGTAGGGTAATTTTTCTCGTGTGTTTTCAACTGCCGCGAGCCATAGGCTACTACTTTCCCCTCTTGCATCAATATACAGCCCAAACCCTCTCGTGAGGCATCACAATAAACTGCATAACCCAAACCCCTCTCCAGAATAATCAAGACTGGAGCGGTGGTAAGTCTAACTTTAAGTTCTTGGAACGACTTTTCACAAGTCTCATTCCACACAAATTTGACCTTTTTTCGCGTCAATCTAGTCAAAGGCGAAGCTAGCATGGAGAAATCTTTCATAAACCGACGGTAATACCTGGCCAATCCCAGAAAACTACAGATCTCAAAGACATTCTTAGGTTGTGCCCAATCCTGCACTACTTCTATTTTGGATGAATCTACAGTCACTTCTTTTCCGGATACCACATGGCCTAAGAACTTAACCTCTCTTAGCAAGAACTCACACTTCCCAAACTTAGCATATAGCTTATGAGCTCTAAGCAACTCGAGCACCACTCGCAAGTGTTCTTCGTGCTCCTCCTCAGAATGTGAATAAATTAGAATGTTGTCTACGAAAACGACCACAAAGCGATCTAAGAACTCCCGGAAGATCCGGTTCATCAAGTCCATAAACACAGCCGATGCATTGGTGAGCCCAAAAGGCATCACCAGAAACTCATAGTGGCCATACTGTGTACGGAATGCCGTCTTCGGGATATCTTCCTCCCTGACCCTCAACTGATGGTAACCCGATCTCAAGTCTATCTTGGAGAAACAACGGGATCCTTTCAACTGGTCAAACAGATCATCTATACGAGGCATAGGGTATTTGTTCTTAATCGTAGCCCAATTCAACTTTCGGTAGTCAATACAAAGTCTCAAAGCCCTATCTTTCTTTTTAGCAAAGAGGGCCGGTGCTCCCCAAGGCGAAGTACTGGGGTGAATAAAACCCTTATCTAGTAATTCCTAGAGTTGAATATTTAACTCACTCAACTCGGCAGAGGCAAAACGGTACGGTGCTATAGAAATCAGTGCCGTGCCAGACACTAAGTCAATAGAGAACTCGATCTCTCGATGGGGTGGTAAACTAACAAGATCCTCGGGGAAGACGTCCGAGTACTCACAGACCACTCTTGGTAACTCAATCCGGGTCTCATCACACTCACTACTCATAAACCTAGCGAGAAGACAACTAAGCTCATTTTGCCCTCGCGGATCATACACCGGTGGTAAGACTCTACCAACCCGATCCCCCAAGAAATGGAAACAGTCACCGCTCAAGGTACATACAGTAACCCTCTGACAGTAGCAATCTATCACAGCCTGGTATAACGATAACCAGTCCGTACCCAAAATCACATCAAACCCAGACATAACCATTACTACAAAGGAAAATGGAAGCCGACGGTCAGCAACCTCTATATCACAACCTCGACACCCCTGCTTCAAAACCAACTCATCCTCAACAGGTGATACAACACAAATAAGAGAAGCTAACTACGCCAACTCCAACCCCAAAACAGATACAAATGCAGCAGATATAAAGGAATGTGATACACCCGTATCAATCAACACATTAGCAACCGAGTTGCAAAACAAAAAGGTACCTCTCACTACTGATGGAGCCGGTGCAAAATCTAGCGCTGTAACAGCATATACGCGCCCTGTAGGTCTCTAATCTACCTGCTCACCTCTCGGAGCATAAGACTGCTGCACAGACTGAGCCGAAGAGGCTCCCTGATTGGCCCTTGAGGCATGCACCCGTATCAATCAACACATTAGCAATCGAGTTGCAAAACAAAAAGGTACCTCTCACTACTGATGGAGCCGGTACAAGATCTGGCGCTGTAACAGCATACACGTGCCCTGTAGGTCTCTGATCTACCTACTCACCTCTCGGAGCATAAGACTGCTGCACAGACTGAGCCGAAGAGGCTCCCTGATTGGCCCTTGAGGCCTGAACTGACAGAGCTGGCTGATAACTTTGTGTCTGTCTCGAACCAGACGTGCCACTCAACTGCGGGCAAAACCTCTTCAGGTGCCCTGCCTGCCTACACTGATAACAAGTGAGCGGCTGGCCCCTGCCTTGACTCTGGCTTTGGAAACGAGCCGAAGGTGAAGCTGCTCGCTGCCCTCTTCCCTTCTATGGGCAAGCTGGAGACTTGTGGCCCAGCTGACCACATTTGTAACAAGTGATGTCTCCCTGACCTCCTCTCCCAGAACTTGAACTTGTTACTGGAAAGGTAGATCTAGAATGTGCTTCCTGGGACTGCTGAGGGTTAGAACCCCTCTACTTCTTGCTGTCCTCCTGACCTTCCTGACTCCTCCTGAAGCCTCTCATCCTCTCCTCCTCCGCATGCATAATGGTCTCAAGATGGGCCGCAACCTGCACAAGGCACCCATACTCCCTAGTCATGGACCCGGCCACTTGAAACCTGAGTCCGGTCCTCAATTTCTTGTCAAACTCCAAGCATCTACGCTCCTCGGTCGCCACCAACTCTGGTGCAAACCTCGACAAACTGGTGAAGGTGGCCTCAAACTTCGCCACTGGTGTATTCAGCTGCTTGAGCTGACAAAACTGATCCCTCAACTTCTCCCTAACAGTGTGAGGCAAGAACTTCTCCTGAAAGCCATCAACGAAAGCCTCCCAAGTCCCTCCAATACCCCATCATACAAACTTCCACCACTGACCCGCGTTTCCCTTCAACTGGAAGGACGCCAAGGTCACCCTCAAGCCTCTGTCTTCGATGCCTAGCATCTCAAACGTCTTTGTCATATGCTCCAACCACTCGTTAGCCTTCAGTGGCTCTTTCGGATCACCCAAAAACTCGTCCGGATTCGACCGGAAGAACTCCCTCTTTAGAAAAGAAGGCCCTGTTTCAGCTACTTGGGCCTGGACTTGATTCTCAGTCCTGAGAATGTCCATGGATTCCCTCAATACTCCTGCCATCTTGCGGGCTAAGGTGCCATGGCCTGCTGTCCTACTGGCTCGGCCACATTGGCCTGACCAACACCCTCCTCCTGTGCCGGAATTTCATCCGGTATAGGCATCTCCTGCTTCTTAGGCCTACCACGCCTACCACGCCTACCACCACGTCCTTGTCCTGACATCCTAATAAAGCTAACAAAAGGATTAGCACATTCACAATGTGCCGAAGCTATTTCACTCGCGTCCTAATACATTGGACAACTGTAAGTCACTCCACTTAAGCACATAACTACATAAACACATACGAATTTTGTCCCCGGATAATGATCGTCCCGTGGCGTTGCTAGAATTCCAGTTAGAAACGGCAGTGATCAAGTGCCTTTCCAACAGGACTCCCAGAAACCCATAGACCAGATCAACATCCTAGAAACTAAATTCCATACCCATATAGTCACATAAACATGTTATCACATAAGCACATAACATTATACTTAGGTCTCTAACAAGCGAGACAAACCCATTGTGCTACTAACCACTTCCCACGTACACAAAGTTTTCTAACCCGGTACGCTTTGATACCAAGTTGTAACGCCTTCAAAATAATATATAACTCAATCATATATAATATCCATGATCATAAAGAAATAATACATTTTCGTTCATCAGAGTCTTCTTACAAAAGATGTGACATGTTGACAACAAAAGTAGATGCCCTACGGGCTTACAACTTTCCAAGTCAACACTTGGATACAACAAAAGAGGGTCAGAAGCCCTTTACAAATAAAGCCCTCGGCTTGGAAATAAAAAAATATAAACATAAAAGTAAAACAACAAAACAGAGACTTCAGCCCCGAGACCTCCCAAGCTAAGACCTTGGAGGTGACATGTCCCTTGTACCTGAAATTGGTATCCCAAGAAGGGTGAGCCAAAGCCTAGTAGAGATATGCTAAACCAAATATAAGAAATAACTAAAACATTAGCATTTGATAAATGTCCAACATACGTACATCTATATATATATATATATATACCATTTTCATAATCCATCAACATTGCTATTCATCTTTCAACTCGGTTTCATTTATATTTCCAATTTACTTTCTTGACATGGTTCATTTATCCAAGTAATTCAAATGAGACTACAACTCATAAAAACAACACTTCAATTCATCAACAATTCAAAATGAGACTATAACTCATATTATCAACACTTCAATTATCAACATCATTCAGATGTATATAAGG
The DNA here is from genome assembly GCA_030407325.1 of Camellia japonica. Taxonomy (NCBI): domain Eukaryota; kingdom Viridiplantae; phylum Streptophyta; class Magnoliopsida; order Ericales; family Theaceae; genus Camellia; species Camellia japonica. The sequence continues at coordinate 24,171,058 of JAPPVO010000032.1, read as the reverse complement.
TTTCAGGTTTTTCACCATGGACACTCTGGCCAACTTAATTATCAATGGAGTCCATCCCCTATCTTCTCCCAAACCATGGAGTACATCTCCTATCTCCTCTCAAACAAAGATACATATGCAATGTATTTAAACACTTTATCATATACAATGATCAATTAATGCACATATTCAATGTGTTATTCCAACTGTCATATTCAATGACATATTCCAATTGATTAGTTTTAGTTTACCTAATCATCATGCGACTCTACAGCAATCATGGCTATCTTCCATCGATAGCCCTAAACAGTTATTTCTAAACAGATAATTAAATTTATTTCTAAACAGGAAATGTAGATCTCCGATTTGCTGGGCAGAAGTTGGAGATGGGCCATTGCTTGGGCCCGAGATTGTTTATGAAACGACTGAGAAAGTAAAACTGATACAACAGAGACTGAAAACTGCACAGAGTCGACAGAAAAGTTATGCGGATGTCAGAAGGCGAGACAGAGAATATGAAGTGGGTGATCACGTTTTTGTGAAAGTGACACCGATGAAAGGCCAGACTCGTTTTGGAGTCAAAGGCAAGTTAGTGCCAAGATATGTCGGACCGTATGAGATTATTGAGAAAATCAATCCGGTGGCGTATCAAGTTGCGCTTCCTCTTGAAATGGAGCATATGCATAACGTCTTCCACATTTCTATGTTGAGGGATTACCTCCGGGATCCTTTCCATGTGATTGAGCCTACTCGTGTAGTACTGAGTGATGACTACACTTACGAGGAACGGCCTATTCAGATTGTAAATAGACAGATCAAGAAGTTGAGAAACAAAGAGATCCCGCTGGTGAAAGTCGACTAGCAAAACCATGGTGGCGTGTATGCCACTTGGGAAAGGGAAGATGACATGGCTAAAAGATATCCTGAATTGTTTCCACTGAATCCTGTTTTCTTCCAGAATGAAGGTAACTCGAGTTTAGAGGACTAAACTCTTTATAAGGAGGGGAGACTGTAACACCCCTCGTCACTGATCACTGATAAACTACCGATTACTGCTAAACTGAGACTGATTATGATAAGTAATTGAACTGATTAAAATATTGGACTGACTGATTGGAATCTGAAACTGAATTGATTAAGTATATCTGTCATATTGCATTTCTATCTGTTGCCTGTTTGATTATATGTTTATGTTTTTATGTTTGAACTGCAAATTGAAAGCCTTATCGGCGGCCGAACCAGAAATTGATTGATGTTTTAGGACCATCATAATTTATATGATTTTATGGCATATTCAGTTAAAAAGCGATTTGGTATGATTAAATTAGATTAAAATAAGTTAAATTGCATTGTTGCACTTATTTACATTTTTGCCACATTAGTGGCCCACTCAATATAACATAATTGAGCCTTATTACACTTGCACAACACATTTTGCCTCAGCCATTTCCTTGAGTTCCCACCGAAATAGAGAGAGAGGGAGAATTAGGAGAGAATTTGGCCTCATCTTGTGAATTGTTTGAGAACTTGAAGAAAATTGAAGGTTTCTTTGCAACCTGAACTTATATTCTTGGAGTTTGAAGAGTTAAGGTTGGTGTTTCACCCTCTCATTTGTGTATTTGAGTTGAGCTTTGCATGCTTCTTGAGCCTCTAGTGATTTGAGTCTAGAATTGGTCTTAATGTATTGAATTATGGCATACATCATGCATGCATGTCTATATTGATAAATTTTAAGTTGAATTCATAGGAATTGTTACATGCATGTTCATAATTAGAGTTCTAGTGCATGAATTTATCATGTTTTGAAAAGATTGACTCATTTGAGCAAGTAAATGAAGCTTTGAATTGGTTTACACTCTTGCATGTTCCATGTTCATCTTGTTCATGAAAGTTGGTTTGAAATTGGGTTTAATTCCCTTACCTTTGGGCCTTGATTTTACAAATTGAGCTTTGAATCATGCTATTCTATGTATTTACAAGTGTTTTCCATGAAATGGGCCCAAAGGAATTGATTTTGATACATTGAAAGTCGAATTTGAGCTTGAGGTTCAAATCTGGGAATTCCAGATTTTGAACTCACGCTCGAGCGGGGTTATTGGCGCTCGAGCGTAAAATCCGTGCTCCCAGCACTTTGCACTATTTTGAAGTCCGCTCGAGCGGAAGAATTGACGCTCGAGCGGGACCTTGTGTCTTACGCTCGAGCGGGTGTCGAACGCCCATCGACCGTGATTTTTGAGCATCCAGTACTTTTGACTGTTTTGCAGTCCGCTCGAGCGTGTGAAGTGACGCTCGAGCGGTAACCGTTGTCTGCATGTCCGCTCGAGCGGAGTAACATACGTTCGAGCGGGACCCCTGTTTTCTGAAAATTCTGAAAATGCTTTTAAGTGCATCTTTGCATCCTCATTCCATCCTAGGCATTCTTAGGCCTAGTTTAAGGTATCTTAATGAGGATATAGATGTAGAACACACTGAGGCAATTAGGGATTAAGTTATTATCTTTCGCAACTGTGTAGCTTAGTGTGTGTTCGCTCTGTAAACTGTGTAGGGTTGGCGACTGGAGACGCGCTCTAGCTTTATTGTAGCCCAGAACTCTGTGAGTAACAACTGTGTAAAGATATGTTCAAAAATGATTATCTTCTGAATAATTGAACTATACTGTTTCTGAACTGCTACTATTAACTGAATGAATGTATGTCCTATATTCTGAACTGTATTGTGGCATCCTTAGCAACTACTGTTTACTGTTACTGTTACTGTTACAGAGATCTCTGTCGGTTCCCTTGTTGGAACCACTACTGTTTACTGATTGATGGCCATCATTGACTGTTCGGTCTTTTTAGACCTACTGTTTACTGTACTGCTATGCTACTGGATGTACCACATATGACTGTTTACTGTACTGAATAACTGATATACTGATTGAAACGACTGTTTTCAATACTGAAGGACATTCATTCTTAACCCCTTTACGCATTATGTTATTCACTGGGCTTTAGCTCACTGCTCATATATATATGTAAGTGTACAGGCACCAGACCGTGGCTAGAAGCGTCGAGGTAACTCCAGTTTTGTCAAGCCAACCACTATGCCTCACTGCGAGGTTCCGAGCCTACCAAGCTATGGCTTAGGGGTGTTTTTATTTCCCCCTGTCTGTCTCTGTGTCTGTTTTGTATAACTGTATAAACTGATAACACTGTACTGTACTGTTTAATAGGGATTTGGTCCCTGTTCTGAATGATTGTAAATATCGTGCATACTGTTCTGTACTTTGTATATATATATGTATGAAAAGTCTTTTTGCATAAAGGCTGTCACAGCTCATTGGACATTGTTTATTTACTGTTTTGGCTTCCGCCAGGCCCCTGTACTCTGTATTACTGTATTACTGTTAAACAGGCCTTCGGTAATCTCGGATTACTGGCCGGTTACGGTACTAAACCCATAGGGGCGGGTTTGGGTCGTGACAGAGTGGTATCAGAGCGATACTTACCACGAGTTATATCGCACACACGTGTCCAAATGAGCTATAGGGTGTCCTAGAAAGTGATTAGGGCATTGCATGAGCATGATAAGTGTGCGACTATGACATGACTGAATATATGCTAATGTGATAAACTGTTTAAGTATGCAATTGCTTATGTTGATAATTGCTATAACTGCTTATAGTGAAATGGATAATGCAAGAACTGCAAATGAATCTGAATCCTCATCCTCCGAGGCAAGAATGGCAAGACTGGAAAGAATGATGGAATTAATAACTGAAAGATTAGATCAACAACAGAACCAACAGCCCCCACCTCCTCCTCCGGTACAGCCGGAACCGAATGTCGATGTTAATGATGGGGACATAATTGCTCTCACCCACAAGTTCAGCAAAATGAAACCGCCATCCTTTCAGGGAGGCCTTGAACCGTTAAAGGCTGAAGCTTGGGTTCTTGAAACAGAAAAATTGTTTGAGGTTTTTCCGTGCTCTGAAGCACATAAAGTACTGTTGGCCATCTTTACTCTGCAAGAAGAGGCTAGAAGGTGGTGGATGCTTATCCGTGATGACAACACTGTAATGACTTGGGCTCAATTCAAAGGAGCCTTCTTTGAAAAGTACTTCCCTCAGTGTGTCAGGGACAGAAAGGTGACTGAATTTGAACAGCTGAGACAAGGCACAATGTCCGTTGCTGAATATGAAACAGAGTTCACCGAGCTTGCTAGATATGCACCACACATGGTGGACATTGATTACAAGAAGGCCAGAAAGTTTGAAGGCAGCCTGAATGTTGCAATACTGGACAGAATTAATGTTTTGAAGCTACCGAACTATGTCAATGTCCTTGACCAAGCTTTGATGGCTGAATCAAACATCGAGGCACTAAAAACTGAAACACCAGCGTCTGAATGGCGTGGTAAAAGGCAGGGTTTTAAGTTCAAGAAAGGCAAGCATAACCCATTGAACAAGAAATAGAATACGGGGTCAACAAATAGCCCCAGCCAAGGGAGTGGTTTCATTCCACCCTGTTCTGAGTGTGGCAGGAAGCACAAAGGGGTTTGTTACAAAATATCTGGAGCCTGTTACAGGTGTGGCAAGGTGGGCCACATGGTTAAAGACTACCCCTCTGTTCTGCAGGCCAATAGTACAGCTGCACCTAGCGTAGTAGCATCGACTGTTGCACCAAAACCGAACTCTAAAGCTACCGGGAAAGAGCCTATGAGGCAGGGCCAAGTGTTTGCCCTAGTATCGGGAGACCCGAGTCTGGAACACAATACATGACAAGGAAAATCGGGATCGCTATATTTCACAAAACCTGATTACTTATTATTTATGCCCAATACAAAACATAAGTTCACTTCTGATACTTTCATCACATTTCCTTGGCCCTAAGTCTATGGTCAAGGAACACTTTCAACAACTCGCCTAATACGCCTATGTAGATGCATATATGTCCTAACACGAATACAAAATCAATACATGTACAATGATCATAGAATAATACGGCCTTACCTAACCATAACCATCACCTACTCATAATAAATAAGGATACACCGAGACAAAATGAGAAGCGAAACAACACTCTACCTGCCTTAAGCACTGTAAACCAAGGATACACCTTTCTATAATGAAATGTCAATTTACCAGATACAAGCTGGAAAGTAATGCTACCTTTGCCAATTTACCAGACATCTCTGCCAAGTTCTCCAAGCGTTAGCTAGAAGGTACTGGTACCTCTCATTCTAAGCGCAACCAATTCTCCAAGCGCTAGCTGGAAGGTAATGGTACCTCTCATTCTCAGCGTGTGAACATTTTCAACCATGTCAACATACTAGAATGCATAACAACACAAGTGTACTACATACACGATATTAATCAACACCACAATGTCATCCTCCACTGATGACCAGGGACAAATCTCTAAATGCATGTACTTAATACACGTATGATCATAATCAAACTCACATAAGACTTTAAGTCCAACAACAACAACAATGGTAAACTAAAATATTCATAAGTTGACTTCACATTTATTTCTGAAATACAAATCGTCATGGTTTCTTTCCCTTTTCAAAAATCAATCCTCTTATTTTCCAAGTTAACATACTCTAATCTTTATCCAGAATCCATCCTCTTTAATTTACAAAACTAAATCCATTCTCCTTGTTTTGCAAAATAAAATCCATTCCCTTTATTTTAGAAAACCAAATCCGTGAATGTCAAAGCCATAGCTCAACTCAATTTAACATAATTAATCAAGAATAATTCCAATACCATGGTTAATTCACCCTTTTATCAATTAACACAATTACACAATACATATAATCAAGCACAAAATATTACCAATTTTCTCTCTTTAATCCATTAAGTCCATAATATTAAATTAGATCTTTTTCTCCCTCTCAACATCAACATGCTAAACTACTCCTCAAAGAACCCAAACAACAATTTATATAATGATTTCGAACCCCTAAGTACCAAACCCTAGGTATCTCCCATATAATTTTTCAAAAAGAACTCCAATATACATGGTTTTTGTACAGTAAGAATCTACCACATATCTATCTATAGACAAAGTATTGAAAATGAGCAAGAAATCCCTACCTCAAGTGTAGAAGAGAAAACCCGGAAAACCTAACGTTGAACGTCTCGGATCAATAGAAAGCCCTTGACAAGATCTACAACCTTTCCCAAAGGACCAAGGTGAAAAGATGGCTCTAGATGAGTAGATCTGAAGATCTAAGTGTGAAAAAGTTAAGTTTAGAGAGCGAAGAGAGAAGTCATGGTTTGAGAGGAAAAGAGCAGGAAAAGTAATAAGAGGAAAGTGTTTTGGATCCTATTTATAGTGGCTAGGCACTAATAGAATAATAACCCCAAAGTCAAATGAAAAGAACAAGTCAAAACCCCCAAAAAGTAGGGCCCAAACTGGTCCAAAAATTTGAAAATTACTCACAGGGGTCGACCCTTAAAATAGTGGTCCCTCAAGAAGAAAAACTGAGACAAAAAATGTGTGCAGCAAGCAAGGGTTAACCCTTGGAACCCTTGGTGTCGACCCTAAATTTCAACAGCTAATTCTAGATTCAGCAATAGACAATGGTCGACCCTTCCCAGCTCGGTGTCGACCCTTGGGGCCAACAACAATAGGCAAGTGTCGACACCACCAAGACTGGTGTCGACCCCAGAACAAGATTTCTAAGTTCCCAAACAACTTTCGACGAAATCAAGTGCGAACGAACAATCTTAACAAATCTAAATCGAATTTTACTCCTCCAAAACCAAGATACAACAACTCCAACGACTCTCAAAATGAAAATAAAGGAATTAAATACACTCTCCAATACTTTAAAGGACACAAGTGCTACATTTTCTGATTTAAAAAAAAAAAAAAAAACCCCATCCATCATTTAATTTGAGCCTTTTTGAAAACCTAAACCCTACTAACCTAAACCCTACTGCCAGCCTTTTTGACTTATCATATACCATTTAATTTGAGCCTTCTCGAAATCTTCACTTCCGCAACATTCTTCACTTCATACCTATTGACCCAGCCTTTTTTATATAAAGAGAAAGTTTGGGAGAGAGAGAGATGGACAAAATCTGGGAAACAGGTCAACACCTTCACAGTTACAATCTTCATTCCAACACAATCTTTAAAATCTGTAAGTAATTTTTTCATTTATTTTTCAATACGGTGATTGTATTTTTAAACTGATTATGTTTTTTAACTCAATGTGTTTTTTAAATATCAATTAAAAAAATTTGTAATTAATTTTTGATTGGGGTTTTAACTCACTGTATTTGTGATTGTGTTTTTTAATTATCATTTGACTATGTTTTTTACACTCCATTTCGATCACATGATGAGAAAAAAAAATTGTTTGGGTTTTGACAATCTCTGTATTTTTTTTATTACTTATTGGATTGTATTCATTAGGTTCACATAAAGTATCCACTATTGATGATGATTAGATTGTATTTTGTCTAGCCAAAAAAAAAAAATTGTAATTGAATTTTTTAACTCATTGTATTTTTTGAAAAAAAAGATGATTATGCTTTTTAACTATTAATTAACTTAATTTGTGATTGGGTTTTTAACTCAATATGTTTTTTGAAAAGAAAAAGAAATTGTGCTTTTTAATTACCAATTGACTTCATTGTTTTATTTTATTTTATTTTTATTATGAGCAAAAATATGATTGTATTTTTTTATACTCCATTTTAATCACAGGGTGATTTAATTTTTTAAACCCTACTTTGAAAACCTAAACCCTATTGCCAACCTTCTTATCATATTACGCCTCTGTTTGGGAAGAGGCTTTTTGAGCTTTTTTTTTGGCTAAAATAGTCACAAAAGACAAAATAGGCTATTTTAGCCACAACAAACAAAACATCACATCCAACCCATAATCATTACACTCTTCTCTCACAAAAAAAGCCAAAAAAGCCAAAAAGCCCTTCCCAAACCAAACTTTTTAGCCCAGGCTAAAATAACTAAAAGTCAAAAAACCAAAAAACCGACCCACTTCCCAAACCAACCTTCTTGACTTATTCTAATTTTTTGATTTTAATAAATAAATAAAAAAAAAACCATCATGCCCACCATTTAATTAGCGCCTTTTCGAAATCTTCACTTCTACAGCCTTCTTCACTTCCGCAGCCTTCTTCACTTCATACCTATTGACCCAGCCTTTTTTTGTATAAAGAGAAAGTTTGGGAGAGAGAAATGGACAGAATTTGGGGGAAAATGTTGATAGTTTCACAGCTACAATTTTCATTTCAACACAATTTTCAAAATCTCTAAGTAATTTTTTCATTTATTTTTCAATATAGTGATTGTATTTTTAATTGATTGGATTTTTTAACTCACTATGTTTTTTAAATATCAGTTAAAAAAATTTGTAATTAATTTCTGATTGAGTTTTTAATTCATTGTATTTTTAACTCACTGTATTTGTGATTGTATTTTTTTACTATCAACTGACTGTGCTTTTTACACTCCATTTAGATCACATGATGAGAAAAAAAAAATTGTTAGGTTGTGACAATCTCTATATTTTTTTTTATCACTTAATGGATTGTATTCATTAGGTTTACATAAAGTACCCATTATTGATGATGATTAGATTGTATTTTGTCTAGCAAAAAAAAAAATTTGTAATTTGGTTTTTTAACTCACTATATTTTTTGAAAAAAAAAATGATTGTGCTTTTTAACTATTAATTAACTTAATTTGTGATTAGGTTTTTAACTGACTATGTTTTTTGGAAAAAAAAAATAATTGTGTTTTTTAACACCAATTAACTTCATTGCTTGTTATTATTATTTATTATTATGAGCAAAAATATGATTGTATTTTTTTACGCTCCGTTTTAATCACATGGTGATTTTATTTTTTAAATGATTGTGTTTTTTTACACTCTATTGCGATTACATGATGAGAAAAAAAATCTGTTTAGCTTGTGACAATCTCTATGTTTTTTGATGATTAGATTGTATGTTGTCTTACAAAAAAAAAAAATAGTAATTGGGTCTTTAACTTAATGTGTTTTTTGAACCCAAAAAAAAAAATGATTGTATTTTTTAACTATCAATGGAGTTAATTTGTGATTGAGTTTTTGTACACTCCATTTCAATCATATAATGAGAAAAAAAATTTGTGGATTGTGACAATCATCATATTCTTTTAAAAAAACCTATTCAGTCAAGTAATAGATTATTTAACATTCTCTTTTACAATATAAATATTAACTACAATATCACCCATATTATGCATGTGATTGTTTGTGCGTTTTTATTTTTGTGTTAAAAAATAAATGGGTACCAATAGAGATATTTGTGTGTTTTTATTTTTCTGTTTTTATTTTCTACTTTATAATTTATTAAATATTCATTTCAGATTTATTACAATAACTTTTTTACAAGATGGAAGGTTGTCACCTTCACAGTTACAATCTTTATTCCAACACAATCTTTAAAGTCTGTAAGTAATTTTTTCATTTATTTTTCAACACAATGATTGTATTTTTTTAAATTGATTAGGTTGTTTAACTCACTATATTTTTTGAAAACAAAAATGATGGTGTTTTTTAAATATCAATTAAAAAAATTGTAATTAATTTCTGATTGGGTTTTTAACTCACTATATTTGTGATTGTGTTTTTTAACTATCAACTGACTGTGTTTTTTACACTCCATTTCGATCACATGATGAGAAATTTTTTTTGTTTGGATTGTGACAATCTCTGTGCTTTTTTCGATCACTTAATGGATTGTATTCATTAGGTTCACATAAAGTACCCACTATTGATGATGATTAGATTGTATTTTGTTTACCAAAAAAAATTTGTAATTAGGTTTTTTAACTCACTGTATTTTTTTAAAACAAATTATTGTGTTTTTTAAATATTAGTTGACTTAATTTCTGGTTGAGTTTTTAACTCACTGTGTTTTTTAACTACCAATTAACTTCATTTTTTTTTTGGTATTTATTATGAGTAAAAATGTGATTATGCTTTTTTACACTCCGTTTTGATCACACGGTGATTTTATTTTTTAACTGATTGTTTTTTTTTACACTTCATTTCGATCACATGATGAGAAAAAAAAATTTATTTGGATTTTGACAATCTCTATGTTTTTTGATGATTAGATTGTATGTTGTCTTACCCAAAAAAAAAAAAAAAATGTAATTGAGTCTTTAACTCAATGTGTTTTTTGATCAAAAAAATGATTGTATTTTTTAGGGATATTTACACACAAGTCCTAATTTATGAACTTATACTCCATTAAGTCATAACTAAGATTTTTTGAACCTTCAAGTCCCATTAAATTTTTAGTAATCGGAATTGCCTTTTAAACAACGATTGTTCATCATTTATGATTATCTATAAAAGGAACATGATGATTTGACATTTATTTTGATTTTTAAAATTTTAAAACATCAACTTTCAAATTGAAAAAATAAAAAATAAAAAAATTTATGTGCTAAAAAAAAATTGAATTTTTTTTCGAAAAAATTGAAAAAATTGAATTATTTTTTTGTGCAAAACTAAAAATTTTGTGTCTATAAAGGAGCATGATGATGGAACATTGATGTGCAAAACTGAAAAAAAAAAAAATTAAAAATGAAGAAACTGATAATGTTCTCAGTTTTAAAACTAGGAAAAACTGTTATATTCTCTATTTTGTTGGATAATTAAATCAAATCAATAAGTAGAAAGGTAAAAATGTTTAATCTCATACTCTTTTTTTATTTATTATTTAGTGAAACAATTATCTGAAATATTGCTACGCAAAATTAATAATGTTCTCAATTTTAAAAATTGGGAAAAACTGATAATATTTTCAGTTTTACTAAATATGACCCAAAAACTCTTAAATAGGATCTAAGCTACCATAACATTTGTAAATAGGACTTTTAGGTAATTAACTCTATTTTTAAACTATCAATGGACTTAATTTGTAATTGAGTTTTTGTACACTCCGATTTGATCACATGATAAGAAAAAAAAATTGTGTGGATTGTGACAATCATCATGTTCTTTTAAAAACTTATTCAGTCAAGTAATAAATTATTTAACCTTCTCTTTCACAATATAAATATTATTACCACATCACCCATATTATGCATGGGATTATTTGTGTGTTTTTATTTTTTTGTTAAAAAATAAATGGGTACCAATAGAGATATTTGTGTGTTTTTATTTTTCTATTTTATAATTTATTAAATATTCATTACATATTTATTACAATAACTTTTTTTATAGGATGGAACGTGATGGAATTACCACTAAAATCAATCGACTATCTTGAAAAAGAAAATTACTCATTTCCCGCCAAATTGATCATGATGATCCCACATTCAAGAATAAATTGAAATAACTTCAAAAGAAGCACGTCAGTTAAGAGCATGTGTTCTACGTGATACGTGACAAACAATTGCAATATAGAACCAACGTTCGGAATGTCACAAGTAAGCATTGAAGTATTATCATTTTCATATATATAGATTTCTTATTATTTTTTATACTTACTATATTTTTTTGAAACAATTTACAATACAGGAGTTGTTATGCCTTCCACATCAGAGAGTGTTTACTTCCAGCAACATGTTTCAAGAGTCACCACATTGACAAACAATACTAATGTTCTAAATAGTAAGAATCTCAAGTAATAATATTTTCTAATTATGATTCTTTTATATTTGCCATTTTCATAATGAATGCTAATAGTTACGTTGTTTATATTTTTTATGAAAATTATATGATGCAATAGTCACGCCTCCCATATTTGAGGAAGAAGGTAAGAAATATTATTTATATTAATTTTACAATTATGATCTATTTGACAATATTCTTATAACTTCAAAAGAAAAAAAAATTATACTAATTATTTTATTCATGTAAATCTAAATAAAGAAATTGTCATGTTCCCAATATTTGAAGGTGTTCAGATACATGAGGATGTTTAAGAAGTCATAATGGTGGTGAATTATATTGTCCTACAAGAAAGTAAATACTAACATATATATAGATTTTGTAATTATGATTTTTAAAATTATAATTCTCAAACTTATATTGTTTATTTTTTCATCCAATTAGATGACGGGATAGTCATGTCTCAAAGTTTATAGGGCATTCAGTTGCATGGGGATTTATTACAAGAAACAATAATAGCGAACAATAATATTGTCACAGAAGAAGAAGGTAATAATTATTATTTATATTAATTTTAGAATTATGATTTATTTGACAATATTATCATAACTTCAAGGGTTAAGTACCAATAAATCCTAAAATATGATCTTGTAAATGGTTTAGTCCTTCTTTTTTTCTTATAAACCCAAAGGTCCCATTAAAGTGAAAATTACATAAAAGGGTAGTCACTTACATATTTTGGTTTAATTTTTTAGGGATAAAAGTGATTTTCTCAAAATATGAAATTACACATTTGGACAATTTGAACTATAGAAGTTTTGGATTTTCCCTTATTCTAGAACAAATCTCACATTACGAACAAAAACCTAACACTCTAATGTAACACTTCAATGTAACACACTAAAAACCTCATTTGTGTACTTTTCCCAAACGTAACAATGTAACACTTAAAAAAATTTCTTTGGTGTATTTTTCCCAAACGGCATGCAAAAAAAAATAAAATAAAATAAAAATTTAGTGTACTTTTCCCAAACGTAACACTTCAATCAGTGTAATCCCAAACGCAACACTCCAATGTAACATACTCTAATGTAACAAACAAAAATACTAAAAAAACTCCTTAATGTACTTTTTTTCAAACATAACACTCACAGTTTGAAATTATACATTTGTTCAAAACTTACTAAGGAATATTTGTACTCTTTTGGGAATGGTTTGAAGAATCTCACATTTTTTTTTTTTTTTAGTGTTACATTAGAGTGTTATGTTTAGGCAAAGTACACTAAGAAGGTTTTTGTAGCACCTGTATCCTTCGAAGCTTTTGGGAAGTGTATTTGAATCCTTTATTTTATTTTGGAAATCTTTAGTGTTGTTGTATGTTAGTTTTGGTGGAGTATAATCCGATTTAAACTTGTTGAGTTTGTTTGTTCGCACTTGTTCTTGTCAAAAGTTCCTTGGAGACTTAGAAATTCTATTCTAGGGTCGACACCAGCCTTAGTGGTGTCGACAACTGCCTCTTGTTACTGTCCACAAGGGTCGACACCAGTCTGGGAAGGGTCGACCCTTGTATATTGAAGAATCTGTGTGTTAGTTACTGGAAATTAGTGTTGACCCTTCCTGTCTAAGGGTCGACCCCCTTGCTTGTTGCCAGATTGTCTTTTCTACCTAAAAGGTTGACACCTCTGCCCGAAAGGTCGACCCCTGCGTGTTTTTTTTAGAATTTTGGATGCGAATGGGCCCTATCTTTGGGGGGTTTTGGGCCTATTATTTTATTTGACCTGAGGACTATTTGCTACTACTATAAATAGGGCCAAACCACTTTTCTCTCATTATTTTCCTCCCATTTTTCCTTTCAAACCGTGAGTTCTCTTCTCTCTCTCTAAAACTCAAACTTTTTCACTTAAATCTCTAGATCTACTCACTTAGATGATTTTTTCACCTTGCTCCTTTGAGATTAAGTATAGAGCTTGTCAAAGGCTTCGTTTTGATTGGGGCAAATCGTTGTTTCGTCGCCATCGACTTTTGAGCTTTTCTCTCTTCTCTCTCATCTAAGCTTAAGGTAGGGATCTATCTACACTTCCATATGATATTTAGCTTAATTATTTATATTTTATGTAACAATGATGTGATTTGGGGGTGTTTAAGGCAAACCTAGGGTTTAAGCATAAAATGAAAAGAGGGATTTTTGGGTGAAGATGAAATAAATGCTTGAGGGATTTGAAAATGATGTTGTATTGTGTATGATTTGACGATTTTGGCACTTGGCTAATATTTGGGGAAAAAGGGGAAATTTGCCCTAATTGAATCAAATTATTACTTTGTATAAATAATGGAAATTCACATTAAAAATGTGAAATTGAAAGAGTATTGATATGAATGGTGGGATTAGTTATGTGCTATTCCATTCTTTGGTAATTTCGAATAAACTATCTGTTATGAGATTTTATATTTGTTTAGAAATAACTGTATTGGGCTATCGGTGGAGGATAGCTATGATTGTTGTAGAAATTGCATGCAGATTAGGTGAATTGAAACTAATCACTTGTGCTTGTCATTGAATATGACTATATTTGTATACATTGTATATGTATGGTTATTTGGGAGTGGAAAGAGGATGTACTCCATTGTTTGACTTTGTGATTAAATACATTACATATGTATGAATGATTGTTTGGGAGGAGAAAGGAGATGGATTCCATTATAATTAAGTTGGCCGGAGTGTCTTGCGTGAAAGTCCCGAAATTATACATGGGTACCTAGCCCGTGGACGAAATATCCGTAAAATGGCAATTGTAGTGCTTGTATAGCCTACGTTTACATGGGTCCCGTTTGACGGCTGCCCGCAGACGAAATATCCGTGAAAGAATACATGGGTCCCGTTTGACGGTTGCCTGCGGACGAAATATCCGTAAAAGAAAAGTTTGAAGTGCTTACGTGTTGATAATGTGGTTCTAGTACTAATGAGTTGTAATCTCATTTGGGTTGTTGAGAAATGATGAAATTGGCTTATGTAATTAAATGAAATGAAGGGAAATGGCTTAATGATTGAGTTTGGTAATTTAAGACTATATATAATATGGATGCCTTTATTTTGACGTTGTATATGCATAGTGTACTTATACCTTTCCTAAATTTCATATACTGTGTTAGATGGTTTTTCGCTGGGTTGTGGCTCACCCTACTTGGGAATAACATTTTCAGGTAATGATGGCATGCCTCCACTAAGGCAATAGCGTTGCAGAAACTTTTGGAAGCAAGGGCTTCTCATTTGATTGTATATTTTTGTAAAGTCAAGAGCTTAAGATGTAATGAGCGAAACTCACTTTTGATTGTAACCAAGATATGTCTTGGAAAGATGTAAGCCCGTAGGGCATTTAATTTGTTGTTATTAATTTGCATTACATGCTGCAGATTCAGAATGAACGTTTATGAATGTATAATGCATGTAATCCCTTTTGTAATACGAATTCTGTTATGAGAAAGTGTACCAGTTATGTTAGATTCATTTCTCTTATGAGCTGGGTTATTCGTATTCTTTTGAGGGCGTTACAGTTTTTTTTTTTTTTAATGTTACATTGGAGTGTTATGTTTGGAAAAAGTACACTAAAGAATTTTTATGGAGTGTTATATTGAATTGTTATGTTTAGAAAAAGTATACTAAGGAGTTTTTTTTGTGTATTACATTAGAGTGTTACACTAAGGCTTTTTTTAGAATATTATATTAGAGTGTTATATTTGAAAAAAGTATATCAAAATTTTTTTTTGTATGCTACATTAGAGTGTCACATTAAGGAGTTTTTTTTTTTTTTGGTGTTATATTAGAGTGTTACGTTTGGGAAAAATGCACTAAGAAGTTTTTTTGTGTTACATTAAAGTGTTGCAATAAGAATTTTTTTCGCGTGTTACTTTAGAGTGTTACACTAAGGAGTTTTTTTTAATGTTATATTAGAGTGTTACGTTTGGAAAAACTATAATAAGGAGTTTTTTTTATGTGTTATATTAGTATTACGTTTGGATGTTAATTAATGTCAATGTTATAATGTTAATGTTACAATAGGGACGAACACCACAAAAAGGAATGACACTACTGTTAGAAAAAATGGTGTTTTATATGGCTTATTTTGGGCCAACTTTGAGGCCAAAATTGAGTGGGCCCCGAACGTCTTTTAGGGTGGGTCCGAAGAGGTGACGTGTTCCTTGCCGCGTGGCAAGTCACACGGTGAAGACGGAACGTCAAAACCATTTATGAGTGAATGAGAAATTGACATCGTTTTCAGGTTTAACATTAATTTTTTAGACAAAATTCATTTGAATTTTTTCAATAAAAAATTATTGTGAGAATTTAATTTAATTCTAAATTCAAATTTTGGGTTCCTAAGTGGTTTCCTAAAATTTGTAATTGTGATAATTTAATTTAATTCTAAATTCAAATTTTAGGTTCCTAAGAAGTTTCCTAAAATTTATACCTCTTCATTATTTATTTAAACTATTTCTATAGTTTAATATATATATATATATATATATATATATATATTCAATTAATTTAATATATATATATATTTAAAATAGTTTAAAAACAATAAATTACCTACAATTCTTTGACTTGGTCCAACGGACACTTTTGGATTGTTTGAATTTTGGTACAACCGTCCGATTTATTTGAATACAACTAGTGCATTTGTTCATTCAAAAGGGTTGTACCTGTTCGGGTCCTTTGGTTTGCCTATAAATACTATTTGTTTTTCAGCAGTCCATGGATACGGGTAAAAAACAGTCTGAGATTTAGTCTGCATTATTTATATTGCTGTCCAACTTCTTTTTAGGGAATTTTCCTTCATTCTAGTTTTAAGAAAATTACAAAGAGAGTATAGATCACAGGTTTGGTTCGCCGAACAAATTTATTTGAAGTGCTTCTATAAATTTGTGAAGATCATTGTATCCTGGGAGATAGACGACATTCAACTGTAAGCACCGTAGCGGGGCGAATCTGTCTTCAAGGAAGTGGCGAAGCCATTCTGCCTCTTCCCCAGCTTTGTCTAACGCTATGAATTCAGATTCCATAGTAGACCTAGCAATACAAGTCTGTTTGGAAGATTTCCAAGATACAGCCGCACTAGCAAGAGTAAAGACATACCCACTGGTGGACTTCGAGTCTTTAGTATCCGATATCTAATTTGCATCACAGTATCCTTCAAGTACTGCTGGATATCTAGTATAATTAAGCCCAATGTTACGAGTAAATCGGAGATATCTTAAAACCCTTATAATTGCTTTCCAGTGTTCTACTCTCGGATTACTCGTATATCTACTTAATTTACTTACTGCATAAGCTATATCTGGGCGAGTGCAGTTCATCAAGTACATTAAGCTTCCAATAATTTGGGCATACTGTAATTGAGAAATACTTTCTTGTACATTCTTAGAAAGATACAAATTAACATCTACAGGAGTTCTAGCAGGATGATCATCATCTTTGCTGAATTTGTCAAGTATTTTCTCAATGTAATGAGATTGTGACAAAGTATAACCTTCTGATGTTTTGGTAATTTTCATACCAAGAATTACATCAGCAATGCCCATGTCTTTCATGTCAAAATGTTTATTCAACATTTTCTTGGTAGTTTTAATCATATCATTATTACTACCTATGATGAGCATATCATCTACATAAAGACATACAATGACATAACCTTTGTCTGTGTTTTTAATATAAACACATTTGTCACACTCATTAATTTTAAAACCATTTGACACTCTATCCTTAAGACAGATTCGCCCCGCTACGGTGCTTACGGTTGAATGGCGTCTATCTCCTAGGATACAATGATCTTCATAAATTTATAGAAGCACTTCAAATAAATTTGTTCGGCGAACCAAACCTGTGATCTATACTCTCTTTGTAATTTTCTTAAAACTAGAATGAAGGAAAATTCCCTAAAAAGAAGTTGGACAGCAATGTAAATAATGCAGACTAAATCTCAGACTGTTTTTTACCCGTATCCATGGACTGCTGAAAAACAAATAGTATTTATAGGCAAACCAAAGGACCCGAACAGGTACAACCCTTTTGAATGAACAAATGCACTAGTTGTATTCAAATAAATCGGACGGTTGTACCAAAATTCAAACAATCCAAAAGTGTCCGTTGGACCAAGTCAAAGAATTGTAGGTAATTTATTGTTTTTAAACTATTTTACATATATATATATATATATATATATTAAACTATAAAAATAGTTTAAATAAATAAATGAAGAGGTATAAATTTTAGGAAACTTCTTAGGAACCTAAAATTTGAATTTAGAATTAAATTAAATTCTCACAATTACAAATTTTAGGAAACCACTTAGAAACCTAAAATTTGAATTTAAAATTAAATTAAATTCCCACAATAATTTTTTATTAAAAAATTCAAATGAATTTTGTCTAAAAAATTAATGTTAAACCTGAAAACGATGTCAATTTCCCATTCACTCATAAATGGTTTTGACGTTCCGTCTTCACCGTGTGACTTGCCACGCGGCAAGGAACACGTCACCTCTTCGGACCCACCCTAAAAGACGTTCGGGGCCCACTCAATTTTGGCCTCAAAGTTGGCCCAAAATAAGCCATATAAAACACAATTTTTTCCAACAATCCCCCACATGAATGGAATTTGACGGAGAGAAAATGCAACAATATGATCTAATTTTAGAGAGTATAGAAATTGAAAATATTCTGCAAAAGATAGGTAGCTTTTGGCTTTGAACCTTCCCTTGTGAGACACTATCGGATTTACTAGCTAACCAGTGAACATAATGTCTTGAACTGTTCAGCCGTTTGTGTAAACCAAGACAATAGAACTCACACAGTATATTCCCAGACACAGTTTAGTTCTTACTGTTGTGTTCATTTTGGCCCTGAACAACCTGGTCTTCATGAGTGCTTTAGAGAATTGTAACCCTTCACAAATCTCATAGAACCGGCCCAGTTCACACTCATATAGGTGATTCTTATGAAGAGTATCCTGCCATACTCTACTAGGTTTACCTAGATATAAGAATCATAACCTTTAACACTGCAGACATCACTATTTCATCAAAGAAATGGGTAGGAGTTGGACTCCCCAGTGATCCTTCTGAGTCAATCACAACTCGGTTGTCCCTTTGAACCTAGATCTTGGGATCTCCAGTCAACTAGGTTGGGTTGCCGTTGTGGTAACTCTTATTTAATAGGCTTAAGTCCCATTCCCCTCGATGAATTCTCAACTAACTCTCTTGCTAACCCTTTGGTCAGTGGATCCGCTATGTTGTCTTTGGACTTAACATATTCTATGGAAATAATTCCATTAGAGAGTAGTTGTCTTACGGTGTTATGTCGACGACGAATGTGTCGTGACTTACCGTTATACATATGACTCTGTGCTCTACCAATTGCTGATTGATTATCGCAATGTATACATATAGCAGACACCGATTTTGGCCATATTGGAATATCTTCAAGGAAGTGGCGAAGCCATTCTGCCTCTTCCCCAGCTTTGTATAACGCTATGAATTCAGATTCCATAGTAGACCTAGCAATACAAGTTTGTTTGGAAGATTTCCAAGATACAGCCGCACTACCAAGAGTAAAGACATACCCACTGGTGGACTTCGAGTCTTTAGTATCCGATATCCAATTTGCATCACAGTATCCTTCAAGTACTGCTGGATATCTAGTATAATTAAGCCCAATGTTACGAGTAAATCGGAGATATCTTAGAACCCTTATAATTGCTTTCCAGTGTTCTACTCCCGGATTACTCGTATATCTACTTAATTTACTTACTACATAAGCTATATCTGGGCGAGTGCAGTTCATCAAGTACATTAAGCTTCCAATAATTTGGGCATACTGTAATTGAGAAATACTTTCTTGTACATTCTTAGAAAGATACAAATTAACATCTACAGGAGTTCTAGCAGGATGATCATCATCTTTGCTGAATTTGTCAAGTATTTTCTCAATGTAATGAGATTGTGACAAAGTATAATCTTCTGATGTTTTAGTAATTTTCATACCAAGAATTACATCAGCAATGCCCATGTCTTTCATGTCAAAATGTTTATTCAACATTTTCTTGGTAGTTTTAATCATATCATTATTACTACCTATGATGAGCATATCATCTACATAAAGACATACAATGACATAACATTTGTCTGTGTTTTTAATATAAACACATTTGTCACACTCATTAATTTTAAAACCATTTGACATCATTGCCTTGTCAAATTTCTCATGCCATTGCTTTGGCGCTTGTTTTAAACCATATAATGATTTAACCAATTTACACAATTTCTTTTCTTTCCCTGGAACAGAAAACTCTTCTGGTTGTTCCATGTAAATTTCTTCATTTAACTCACCATTTAAGAAAGCGGTTTTAACATCCATTTGATGAATTTCTACATTGTATAGAGATGCAATGGCAATTAGCATTCTAATGGATGTTATTCTAGTAACTGGTGAGTATGTGTCAAAGTAATCTAGACCTTCTTTTTGTCTAAAACCTTTGACTACAAGTCTTGCCTTGTATTTGTCTATTGATCCATCCGCTTTTAATTTTCTTTTGAAAATCCACTTGTACCCAAGAGGTTTACACTTGTACCCAAGAGGTTTACAACCTGGTGGCAAGTCCACTAATTCCCAAGTGTGATTTTGCAAGATGGATTCAACTTTACTGTTCACAGCTTCTTTCCATAAAGGAGCTTCAGGACTAGACATAGCTTCTTTAAAAGTTAAAGGCTCATTTTCTAACAAAAATGTTAGGAAATCTGGACCAAAAGATTTTGAGGTTCTAGCACGTTTACTACGCCTAGGTTCCTCTTCCTCATTTTGATCTAACTCTTGCTCTTGATCATGTTCTTGATTATTACTAGTAATAGCATCAAAAGATCTCTTATTATTACTAGTCTCTTGGCTAGTCTTATTTGGAAATACATGTTCAAAGAATGATGCATTCCGAGACTCAATAATAGTATTTACATGCATTTCGGAATGTTCTGATTTATGAATCAAAAACCGATATGCACTACTATTCTTGGCATAACCAATGAAAATGCAATCAATGGTCTTAGGACCTATCTTAGTCTTTTTAGGACTAGGAATAGCCACTTTAACCAAACACCCCCACATTTTTAAGTATTTGTAGGATGGTACTCTTCCATGCCACAATTCATAAGGTGTTTGATTTATTTTCTTTCGGGGTACTTTATTTAAAATATAATTAGCAGAAAGTATTGCTTCCCCCCACAAGTTCTGAGGTAATCCAGAACTGATCAACATGGCATTCATCATTTCTTTTAAAGTTCTATTTTTCCTTTCAGCAATTCCATTTTGCTGAGGTGAGTAAGGAGCAGTGGTTTGATGAATTATTTCATGTTCTTTACAAAATTTACCAAAAGGTGATTCATATTCACCACCTCTATCACTTCTAAGTTTTTTGATTTTCTTACCAAGTTGATTTTCAACTTCATTCTTATATTGAATGAAAGTTTCCAAAGCTTCATCCTTGGTTCGAATTAAATAAACATAACTATATCTAGTATAGTCATCTATAAAAGTGATTACATACTTTTTCCCACCTCTGGTTTGAATTGATTTAAAATCACAAATGTCACTATGAATTAATTCAAGTGGTTCCGTACTTCTTTCAATTGAATGAAAAGGAGTTTTAAATAATTTTGCTTCAACACAAATTTCACATTTATGATTTGGATCAATGTCAAATTTAGGTAAACATTCCATATTAATTAATCTACGTAAAGATCCATAATTAACATGTCCTAGTCTACCATGCCATAAATTTGAAGACTCAAGCAAGTAAGAAGAAGATGTAGTATTATTAATAACTGCGAGTACAACGGTCATTACATTTAACTTGAAAAGGCCATCAGACATGTAACATTTTCCTACATACATCCCATTCTTAGTAAGTACAAATTTATCACTCTCAAATACTAGCCTAAACCCATTCTTACTCAACAAAGATCCGGAAACAAGATTCTTGCGAATGTCCGGTACATGCAGCACATTGTTGAGAGTGAGTTCCTTTCCTGATGTCATCTTGAGAACAATCTTTCCTTGTCCTTCAACTTTGGAAGTTGAGGAGTTGCCCATAAAAAGTTGTTCACCATTGTCCACTGAAGAGTAAGATGTGAACATCTTTTTGTCGGCACAAATATGACGAGTAGCACCAGTGTCCACCCACCATTCTTTAGGATTTCCGACAAGATTTGCCTCGGAAACAACAGCAGAAAGATTGATGTCATTTACACCATTGGAAATTTTGTCCACTTCGATCATATGGGCTTAAGCAGGCTTCTTGCTTGTTCTTTTCTTGCTTTTGCCTTTGCTACGGCAATCTTTGGCCCGATGTCCCTCTTTGTCACAGATGTAACATTTGCCATTAAACTTGTACTTTTTATTTTCCCCCCCTTTAGAGCCTTGTGATGAACTTTCTCCAGAAGACTTTCGTTTCTTGGTTTTTGAAGCATGTTCCACCACATTTGCCTTAGACTCCATAGGAAGCTTACTAGCCCGCTTTTCAGAATTGTGGTTGTCCTCCTCAATCCTTAAACGCACAATTAACTCGTCCATAGAAATTTCTTTACGCTTGTATTTAAGGTAGTTCTTGAATTCCTTCCAGTCTTTTGGTAATTTTTCAATTAAGGCTGCAACTTGAAAGGATTCACTGAGAGACATACCTTCTACATGAATGTCATGCAGAACGAGTTGGAAATCTTGAGCTTGGCTGATCACAGTTTTTGAATCAACCATTACAAAATCCAGGAATCTGCCAACCACAAATTTCTTTGAGCCGGCATCTTCCGTTTTGTACTTTTTCTCCAACGAATCCCAAAGTTCCTTTGCTGTCTTGATTGGACTGTAGACGTTGTATAATGTGTTGTCAAGTCCGTTCAAGACGTAATTCCGGCAAAGGAAATCGGCTTGTTTCCAAGAATCAACCGCAGCAACCACTTGCCGGTCGGTTTCATCCTCTTTCAGGATAGGAGCATCTTCACGGAGGAAACGAACCAGGTTCAGAGTTGTAAGATAGAACAACATTTTCTGTTGCCATCTTTTAAAGTCACTTCCTAAGAACTTCTCTGGCTTTTCTCCATGATTTATTGGCACTGTCACCACAGGAGAGGGGGTTGGCGTCATTGCAGCCACCACAGTAGTACTTGTTTGGTCATTTGTTTCAGTAGCCATCAATTCTAATTTATAAACAAAATTATAATTAGAATTTACACTACACAGAAAATTAAACCAAATGTACAGAATTAAATTCTGTAAAAATAAAAGAAAAAAGAATGTAACTTTTATTTTCCAATTAATTTGAAAATAAAATAAAATTTTATTTAAACAAATTAATTCCACACAGAAAATAAAAGAAATAAAAACTATAACTTTTATTTTTTTTTCCAATTAATTTGGAAATAAAATAAAATTTTATTTAACCAACTCCTATCCATTTCTTTGATGAAATAGTGATGTCTGCAGTGTTAAACATTAAGTAAAATTTTAATGATTCTTATATCTAGGTAAACCTAGTAGAGTATGGCAGGATACTCTTCATAAGAATCACCTATATGAGTGTGAACTGGGCCGGTTCTATGAGATTTGTGAAGGGCTACAATTCTCTAAAGCACTCATGAAGACCAAGTTGTTCAGGGCCAAAATGAACACAATAGTGAGAACTAAACTGTGTTTGGGAATATACTGTGTGAGTTCTATTGTCTTGGTTTACACAAACGGCTGAACAGTTCAAGACATCATGTTCACTGGTTAGCTAGTAAATCCGATAGTGTCTCACAAGGGATGGTTCAAAGCCAAAAGCTACCTATCCTTTGCAGAATATTTCCAATTTCTATACTCTCTGAAATTAGATCATATTGTTGCATTTTCTCTTCGTCAAATTCCATTCATGTGGGGGATTGTTGGAAAAAATTGTGTTTTATATGGCTTATTTTGGGCCAACTTTGAGGCCAAAATTGAGTGGGCCCCGAACGTCTTTTAGGGTGGGTCCGAAGAGGTGACGTATTCCTTGCCGCGTGGCAAGTCACACGGTAAAGACGGAACGTCAAAACCATTTATGAGTGAATGAGAAATTGACATCGTTTTTAGGTTTAATATTAATTTTTTAGACAAAATTCATTTGAATTTTTTTAATAAAAAATTATTGTGGGAATTTAATTTAATTCTAAATTCAAATTTTGGGTTCCTAAGTGGTTTCCAAAAATTTGTAATTGTGAGAATTTAATTTAATTCTAAATTCAAATTTTAGGTTCCTAAGAAGTTTCCTAAAATTTATACCTCTTCATTTATTTATTTAAACTATTTCTATAGTTTAATATATATACATATTCAATTAATTTAATATATATATATATATATTTAAAATAGTTTAAAAACAACAAATTACCTACAATTCTTTGACTTGGTCCAACGGACACTTCTTTGACTTGGTCCAACGGACACTTTTGGATCGTTTGAATTTTGGTACAACCGTCCAATTTATTTAAATACAACTAGTGCATTTGTTCATTCAAAAGGGTTGTACCTGTTCGGGTCCTTTGGTTTGCCTATAAATACTATTTGTTTTTCAGCAGTCCATTGATACGAGTAAAAAACAGTCTGAGATTTAGTTTGCATTATTTATATTGCTGTCCAACTTCTTTTTAGGGAATTTTCCTTCATTCTAGTTTTAAGAAAATTACAAAGAGAGTATAGATCACAGGTTTGGTTCGCCGAACAAATTTATTTGAAGTGCTTCTATAAATTTGTGAAGATCATTGTATCCTGGGAGATAGACGCCATTCAACCGTAAGCACCGTAGCGGAGCGAATCTGTCTTAAGGACAGAGTGTCACACACTCGACTTGGTCTTTATTTTTATTCGGTTTGATAAATAAATCTGGTATGTAATTTATTTATTTTGTTTGAGTTATTTCAAGTTATTTTTTTTTACACAGAAGATTGTTCCAACAATCTTAAGACAGAATCGAATTATTCTGTTTATAGAATTTTTCGTTTGTTTCCCTTTTTCTTTCTTCGTAAATAATTTCGAATAAAATTATTTTCTGTGATTTACAAAATAATATTCTGGTTGGAAAAACAAATAGTGATTATATGCTATTTGACAGATAGTAGTAATATACTGTCTCTTTTCTTGACAACAACTAGTAGTACGATACTGGTGTCATTAACAATTCAGAATATATTTTTGTGGAATTTTTTCAGAAATTAATTTTGGGTTTTAGAAATTATTTTCTGAGTTTTCATTAATTAAAATTCTGTTTTCAATATTTTAATTATTGGAGTGTAACAAGAGATTTAAGGTTCTGTGTGAAATTAATTTGGTTAAATAAAATTTATTTTATTTCCAAATTAATTGAAAAATAAAAGTTATATTTTATTTCTTTTATTTTACAGAATTTAATTTCTTGTGTGGAATTAATTTGGTTAAATAAAATTTTATTTTATTTCCAAATTAATTGAAAAATAAAAGTTATATTCTTATTTCTTTTATTTTACAGAATTTAATCTTCTGTGTGGAATTATTTTGGTTAAATAAAATTTTATTTTATTTCCAAATTAATTGGAAAAAAAATAAAAGTTATAGTTTTTATTTCTTTTATTTTCTGTGTGGAATTAACAAATGGGGTAACATCATTCACTTATAAATCACTCCACTAAATTTCCACAAAAAAAAAATAAAAAAATAAATAGAAACGTAAAAACCTACCTCACCCACGCACATCCAACATTAGGAAAAATACAAACAAAATCACACACAAGGGCAAATAAGCAAACTTAAAATACAATATACCCAAAATAAAAAGAACTAATTGGTTTGAAAGAAAACTTCTAGGACTAAATGGAATAACTTTTCTCCCAATGAGATTTATGAGTAATTTTTCCTAACTTCAAATAATAAATGATTTGACACTAAATATTTTATTAATGCAAATTCAAATAAAGGATTTGTTGTGTTCTCAACATCTAAGGGTGCTCACATACATGAAGATATTTTGGAAGTTACAAAGGTCTATCTAAGCTTGCTATGAATTCTATATCACAAAAGTTGGTATCTTGGAATCGAAAAAATGATTATCTATTTCACAATCATTAGTAATATCAAATACCAAAAGAATTCAAATACGTGATTTGATACCTATGCCAAAGGTAAGAATTGTTATCATCCCAAGTAATGAAAGTTAAATGATATGTATATATATTCATTTATAGAGAGAGATTAATTTATGTTTTTCTAAATATTTTGTAGGTTTCATATTTTCGAATACTTGGGTACATTGAATAAATTGATGTTGATAACCTTTGAATTGATTTGTGCAAAAGTTGCTATCAAAAAGTGTAAACTCGACTTTCTTCGCGCGCCCTCTTTCGGAGAGCATCGAATTTGGTCTTACTACAGTTTGGACTCCTGTTACGTTTCTAAATCTAATCTCACAAAGTGCAATGCGAGACTGATAAACACCAAAGAGACTGATAAACACCAAAGAGTCCAAATCCGGCAATTGGTTTTGAAAAATCAATTTTGAATGAAAAAGCGCCAAACATGGACTGCTTTGCCAGATTACAGAGTCGCCACCTAAATACTTTGTTTGGGGAAATTTAGGAAACCCTGACTCGTGCCAAAGGCCACGTGTTCATCATCACCAAAGTTGCCTCACCTCAGGAACTTGGGTACGAAAGGGGAAGGTCCTGAAATGAGCACCCCCGCTCGCCCGATCAAAAGATTGGCCTCTACTAAGCATGATATGTTATTTTATAAACCATGTGTTCTTATTCCGGTTATTAGCTAATATTACTATGTGATGCGCACAGCATACAAGTATAGACTCAATCACGAGAATTGGAACAAAACAACTCATGTTTGTTTTTGAAAGTGCTACTCACAAGTAGGCTAAAGTGCAGATTTGCCACCCTTAAGTGGGCTTGAAAACATGATTTTGCCACTTCACAAAGTGGGCTTAAAACTCGCATTTGATGAATTGTCCCAATTCAAGCAATCAAGCCTTCACCCACAGGCATTCATGTAGTTAATCAAGTAAGCACATAGCTTCATGGCGAGCATGCTGAACATGGCAACACTTACACTCATGCAAGGGGCTAAAGCATAAACACTTACAGTGTACTCCGAGCCAAAACAAAAAGCTAGTTAGAAATATGCATGATCCTAACTATACAAGATGCCTAATGCAACACATGCAATAATGCAACTAAATAGGCTCGGCTATCTAAGATGGCACATGAATGCAACACTTTGATACATGTATTCAAATAGGTATTGCAATACAATGCAGTTTGAATGATGCGCCGAGCCCGGTGCATGCAAGACAAAAGAATGATGCACGCATGCAAGCATAAGGTATGCTAATCGAGATATGCTCTAAACTAACCATCAAAAGCTGATTAGTAAAAGGAAGAAAGAAGAGGGGTTGGAAGACATGCATACACACACGCACCCTTATTACAACATTGTACCCTCTCGGAGGAGGGTTCGAATAAATAAGAGCTAAACTAAGCTACTTATTACAAAACAACTAATTAACTATGCTAAGCTAATTAATGATAACACAATTGAATAACTAGCTAATCTAAGCTAATTAGTTACAAACTGAATTAATCAATTAGCTAATCTAAGTTAATTAGAATATTACAAAATAAACTAAGCTAAATTAATTATAGCACATGTAATTAACTACAACTAGCTAATGAAGCGATGAAAATGGCCTCGCAGACGAGGGAGGCATGCATGCTCGGTCGTGTCCTCCCGGAAATCCACTACCTTGCCTCTAAATGCCTCTGTTTGCACTCTTTTGACTTCTGAAAATTGTACCAACCTCCAGATTGCTTCTGTTTGATCCCAGGAACATGCTGATGAACTGATCGGCTAGAAGTGATGGCCATCGGCCAGTATTGGTGGCTAGTCTGCTGGCTTGGGTGGCCGGTCAGCCACTGATTCCTGAAATTTCTCCTTTTGCTGCAACAGAGCACAAACAGAGGCATGTCAGTGTATTTGCAAGGAAATGTGTGTGCAACTACCCTCCTTATCATATCTCAAGCTCAAAGGAGCGTAGTACTCGGCTCTCAAGCCACCAACCATGCATCTCAATGCATGATGGCCAAAGAGTCAAGCTTGCACAATGTTAGTGAATACACACATAAGACTCTAAGTGTCGTCACCCTATCATGCATGATCAAGGGTGACAACAACCAAGAAACGCAACACGATTCATCACTTTGAGTATGAAACGTGCCATATTTCTAGTGTTTGGATTAACGTCCGATCCAAATACATGCAATGCAATACACATATGTTATCTTGGCATGTTTTACTTTGCTTGATTCTTGTTTACACATTTACATTACCAAACCATTTCTTAATTGATTCAGTCCAATGTGCAAGTCCTCTAAGGAGAGGAGGTCAACCAAAAGAATGGTTTAGGACATAAGAGGGATTATCCTCTTTGACTAGGAGGAACCCTCAAAAGAGGGTTAAAGCCATTTGGCCACAAATCCTACTTCATGCTTAAACACAAGCTTAAGGCCAAACAACCCTCAAATCAAATTGAAAAATGAAGAAATGAGGCAGGTTGCAGCTGCTTTAGTGTTGAGATGGCATGCTAAAGACCTTAAAGCATGCAAGTAATACAAGCATAACATGTTGAGGGCCAAAAACATCAAAGCTAGTAAAGAGCATCACACAAGAGGCATGCAATACATAGCCTAAACAAACAAACCAGCTCTGGACAGAGCTCGATCATGCCAAAATAATGGCCTAAACATGCTGAAATGGTAGCCCAAAAGCTTAGACAAACATGCATACAAATTGGCTTTCGAGCAAGGCATAAGGCACAACTCCCAAAAGCATTGAAAGAGTAGAACATGCGAGAGTGTGACTACATTATATACACTGAAATCATGTGAGAAATGAGGCTAAGGCATACAAACAACTCAAGCAAAGCATGCTAGAGATTTTGAAGCTCAAAGCTAGTCAAGGGCCTTTACATTAGAGCTATACAAAGCAAACCTCATATGACCTAAACCACTCAAAACAGAATTAAAGCATGCTAAAACATGGATAAAAGCATGCTGGAGTGTAGCCAAAATAAGCTAGAATGATGGGCTAAAGCATCAAGCATACAAGGTTAATTAGCAAGATTACACTACAAGTGTAAGAAGCATGCATGAGGTGACTCAACCAGGCCAAAACAGAGTTACAACATGCTGAAATAAGGTCAAAAATAGGCTGAGATCAAGTCAAGTGATGGTAGAAAAACATGCTCAACAAGTAGGCCAACAAGACATGCAACCAAGAAGCAAAGAGGGGAGGCCACCCCCTCCTACTTTGGACCTCAAAACATAACTTCTACCACTGAAATTTCTCTGAGTTTCAGTGGTAGAAAGGCCAAACAAAGGGTGCCTCAAGAGCCTTAAGAGATGGCACAAGGCTTAAGCAAATAAGGCACACAAGGGGGTGAAACACCTCTAACTCCCACAGGGCCTCAAACAACCATTCTTAACACTTAAAAAAAAAGAGATTTTTAGTTGAAAGCTAGGCCAAAAACAGCATGCAAGGGTGGCCAAGCCAATGTACAAAAACAAAACTTAAAGAGGTAGATTCTCACCCTTGAAGCACAATTTTAAAACAGCAAGCAAACAGCCAACTTCTAAGCCAAAATCACTCCAAGGAGCTCCAACAAGGCCTCCAAGAACCTCAAGTCTAAGGCTAAGGTGTTTGACTAGGTGTCTTAGTGCAAATATGTGAAGAAAACATACTTTCAAGCTCAATATAGCACAATATATATATATATATATAGAGAGAGAGAGAGAGAGAATTCTAGAGAGAGAGAGGGAAATTTCAGCTCTGAAATTTTGTAACCCTCAAATAGGGGGAGGGAGCTCCCCTTATATAGGAAATACAAGCAAAAAGCTTGCTTCATCCCTCCATACACGTATATGGAGGATGAGCTCAGTGTTCAACAGCTGGAACAGTTGGCACCAAAAATATCTGCAAAAGTAGAAAAAAAGGTCCTCGGCCAAAACTTGTGGCCGACCGCCCATCAACGAAGCCGACCGGCCACCACTGATGGCCGATAGAAGCAAGGCCTAGCCGATGGGTTGTAGGGCTGGCCAGCAGACCACCCTCTTCCCCCATAAGCAATGATACAAGTTCTTGGTGCACAACCAAGCATAAAACAGACAAGTCGAGAGATCCGAAGGCAAGGCACTCCGCCAAGAACTTCAGGCGCTCTAAACAAACACGAGCATGGATGATCATTGAGTGTTCAAATAATAACGTCTAAGTCTTGAGGACGGTCAAAAATGGGGTGTCTACAAAAAGTTGAATATCATTATGATCACATTGTTTGTCGTCACTGCATACATGATGATATTGATATTATAACGAGGTAATTTCCTTTAAGTAAATAATATATATGTACAATAATAATTCAAACTTAACAAATGTTTTAATTTTTTATTAAATACAATATTTTGTTTTAACAAATGTTTTTTTTTTTTTTATTAGATATAATGTTAACATTGTGATCAAAAACAATACTAGTTCAATAAATCTCGTTGTTCAAGATAAACGGGTAGAGTTTATCTTGCGATGTCAACCATCATATTTGAAGAATATGAGATCAAATGTAGGAAACTATACAATTTATTATAAATAACTTATTCCTACCTTTTCAAACACAATGTTATAATTCCAAAATTTTGTAGGATAATGGAGTTAGAATGATTAAAGATTATATTGTATCATGCCAAGACCATGCCTATGCATTTATCATACCTGCACCAACAATGCAACGTTAACTAGATTGTGCACCGTGCGTGACGTTTGTTTTTTTTTATAGATTGGTCTGAAGAATGTCTATACCTTTTAGAAGGTAAAAAAAAAATGTAATATGTACGTATAACATTTTTACTTATAACATTTTATAAATACATAATATAATATATGTGTTATTCATCCATTATAATATTAACTATCATGTTGATAATGCAGGAATGTTGATGGAAGACTCACAACAATTTAGATTTTAGTTATAGTATATTTTATTTATTCAGTGAATTTTGAACAAATGTAATAAATTTTTATTTTTATTACTTTAATTATGAAATGTCAACATGTTCTTTCAAGATTACATATATTTTATGTTAACAATTTAAAACTATGTTTTACATAACCATAAATAGTTTTTTTAAATCCAATCTTATGCATAGCACGGGTGATATGCTAGTAGTATATGATGCAAAAGGGGGGGATATACAATACCACCCCCTAATGGTATTGTATATCCCCCACCATCGGATATAACTCATATTTCATCCAAAGGTAAAAAATAATCACTCTCTTCTTATCTCATCCTATATTTTATCTTAACCAAACATAGTATAAGTAACCCTACAGTATATATAATCCATTTTATATCCTACAACATATTATATCTCATCTTTATCCTTAAGTATTATATATCCTCCTAAAACCCTTATATCCAATCCAGACAATTAAACGAGGCCCTAATGAAGATAAGGACTCACAGCAACTAATTATGTGACTCATGAATATGATAGTCTGATTTATTTTATGGTTTGCTTTCCCAACCATGGACTTTTCTGGGATTGGTTTTGCTGTAATTAATAGTAGAGGTGGGCATTCGTCGGGCCAGGTCGAGTTCAGACCGGGCCAGCATTATATAATAAGAGATTTGTGTCTGTCTAAGCATAGCCTGGTCCTAATATTGGGTCTCTGCATTTGCCCAAGTTCAGCCCAAATATGTTTTTAAAAAAAGAATTTGAATTAGTCTAATGTGGGATTCAAATATAAATGAATTTGGATCATATATTGATATTTCTAAATAAAATTCAAATAAAATTATTTTATTTGTAATTTATCTATAAGGAAAATGGAGTTTCTAACCTACAAGCCTTGTGGGAGCTCCAATATTCCAATCTTAATTTTCTAATTTTTTTACTTTAAAAAAAAAAAACTCAACATTTATTGACTTCTCCCAACCCTCAAGCCTTTTTGACTTCTCCCATACTTATTGCTGCATCCTTTTCAACTTCTCCTATACACTACGGTTAGTGGTGGGATTGTTAAATTATTTTTTATAAAAAATCTAAAAAATAATAATTTGTATATTGAAAAATATCTAAAACAAATATAAATTCTTATTAAAAAAATAACATGTTGCAATTGCGAAAAAAAAGAGAGAAAAAATAACACTGTGCATTTCATTAATGCTCAAAAAATGTGCTAAGTGTTTGTGTAAAGGCTTGACACATGTCCACTCTCAAATTATCAAGTGAATATAGATGAAACCAAAGAACTTAGCTTTAAAGGCTAACAAATATTAAAAGCCTAAATTAATAACTATTAATTAATAGAATTTAGTAATTGAAAGGTTTCAAACTACATCTCTTTGTTTTCTCAAATGTTCCTTTTTTTGGGTTCATGCATTCATTTTAATATTGATAGAGAATTGGACACGCGGAAGAGTGAGAGATATTAAATTATATATTGAGTTATGTAATTGTTGTAATGAAAAATAAAGGTTGCCTTCCCTTTCTATGGCGATTTATCTGGTTATACCTCCAATTAAAACTTTAGATGCGTTTCTACATCATCATTGAATGTTACTTTCATTTTTTTTAGATACTTTGTCTCACAATTGTTTGTGTTTTGTGTTATAAAATTTATTACATTTGTGTTTGCTAAAGCTATTAAATGGACCTAATGTAAGAAGTGCAGACTATTTCAATGTCATTCTCGGGATTAGAAGTACAAAGGTTTTACAAAATTTGTTTGTGAGTCTTACTTTTTGAAAATCCTATAATTTATTTATTTTTTGTATTATATTTTATGTTTGATTTCTATACTTTTTTTTATTATAGTTTTCTTTGTTTTCATTACAAGTTTATTTTAAAAAATTAATAAATAAATCATTTTCTATTTCAAACAATGTTATTTTTGTTTTTTATTTTTTATTTTTTCTTAAAGTAGTTTTAGTTTTGGGCAATTACTTATTTTTTTTTCTTTTCTTTTCTTTTCTATATATTGTAATTTTGTGCATTTTAAGTGTATGATGTTTTCACTAATACACTTGGAGATGCACTATGAAAGAAATATCATGCGAAAATCAAGCAAAGCTTCTTGAAAATCCTATAATTTATTTATTTATTATGTTTGATTTATATACGTTTTTTTATATAGTTTTCTTTGTTTTCTTTAAAAGTTTATTTTTAAAAATTAATAAATAAATCATTTTCTATTTCAAACAATTTCATTTTCTTTTTTTTTTTTTCTTAAAGTAGTTTTAGTTTGGGTGAAACACCAATAAATCCTAAATAGTGATCTTATAAACTGTTTGATCCTCCATTTTTTTTATTAACTCAAAGGTCCCATTCTAGTGTGAATTTCATAAAGGGATAAGTATAAACAGTGTGTTATGTGTTGAGGGATAAATGTGGGTGTTCTCATAATATTGAAATTACTAACCATAACACTTCCAAAAAAAAAAAAAAAAAAATCATTCGTATACTTGTCCCAAATGTAACACTCCAACGTAACAGACTAAAAAACTCCTTAATATACTTTTCTCAAGCTGAACAATGTAACATTCTAAAAAAACTTCTCAGTATATTTTTTTCAAACGTAACACTCCAATGTAATATACTAAAAAACTCCTAAGTATACTTTTTCCAAACGTAATACTCCAATGTAACACACTAAAAAACTCCTAAGTGTACTTTTCTCAAACGTTTGCAACACACAAAAAATCCCAAGTGTATTTTTCCCAAACGTAATATTCCAATGTAACACACTAAAAAAAAAATTTAGTATATTTTTCGTAAAAGTAACAACGTAATTTTTTCCAAATGTAACATTCTAATCAATGTAACACACAAAAACTCCTTAGTATACTTTTTCCAAACGTATCACTCTAATGTAACACTTCAATGTACCAACCAACCAAACCAAGCCTTAAGTCCCATCAAATGGGGTCGGCTACATGAATCCTTCTTCTCCACGCGGCCCTATCAAAAGCCATTTCATTAGTCAAATTAAGTAGATTCATATCTTTATTTATAACACTAGTCAACGTTAATCTAGGCCTACCCCGTCCCCTAACACTACCATCAACCGTTACAGCATCGCATCTCTTCACTACTGCCTCTGTTGGTCTCCATTGAATATGACCAAACCATCTCAAACGATTCTCTCTCAACTTATCTTCTATCGGTGCTACTCCTACCCATTCTCGAATACACTCATTCCTAATCCTGTCTTGTCTAGTCTTACCACACATCCACCTTAGCATCCTCATCTCAGCCACACTCATCTTATCTACATGTTGTTTCTTGGTTGCCCAACACTCTGTCCCATACAACATAGCCGGTCTAATAGCCGTTCTATAAAACTTACTTTTAGTCTAGTGGGTATTCGTTTATCGCACAAAACCCCAGACGCACTTCTCCACTTACACCATCCCGCCTTAATCCTATGGGCCACATCTGCATCAATCTCTCCCGCTGTTGTGATAATCGACCCTAAATAACGAAAATGTTCACTCTTAGGCAGTTCTTGGTTCTCAATCTTCACTTCTCCTCTGCTTTCATTATTACTGTTACTAAATTTACACTCCATGTACTCTGTCTTAGTTCTGCTTATCCGGAATCCTTTAGCTTCAAGAGCTTTTCTCCAAATCTCTAGCTTTGTGTTAACTCCTTCTCTAGTCTCATCCACTAGCACAATATCGTCTGCAAAAAGCATGCACCATGGCACGTCATCCTGAATATTTATCGTCAACTCGTCCATAACTAAAGCAAAAAGATAAGGACTTAAGGTAGATCCTTGGTGTAACCCTACAGTGATAGGAAATCATTTGTCTCTCCAGCTGGCGATCTAATAGTGGTCACCACCCCTTCATACATGTCCCTAATCACGTCAATGTAACCTTTTGTCACCCCTTTCTTCTCTAACACCCACCATATTATATCCCGGGGCACTCTGTCATATGCTTTCTCAAGGTCAATCACCCTCTCCCACACTTTCATTATATGACACATTAGCTTGATTCCTCTATAGTTGTTACAATTCTAGACATCACCTTTATTCTTATAGATTGGCACTAAAATACTCTTCCTCCACTCATCTGGCATGTTCCTAGTCAACAAAATTTTGCTAAACAACTTAGTCAACCAAGCAACTCCCTTTTTGCCCAAACACTTCCAAGCTTCAATAGGGATATCATCAGGTCCTAAAGCCTTATTAGATTTCATCTTCTTAAGTGCAAACTCCACTTCAAAGTTCCTAATCCTGCGATAGAACCTATAGTCTTGGTTTATCGTATTATTGGCTATTTCTTCCCTTATTATCGTACCTCCATGTTCCTCATTTAATAGTTTCTCAAAATAATTCTTCCATCTTTCCTTAATCTCATCATCCTTCACCAATACCTTAGAATCCTCACTCTTGATGCACTTTACTTGATTAAAATCTCTTGTTTTCCTCTCCCGCGTCTTAGCAAGTTTGTATACCATCTTCTCTCCATCCTTACTATCTAGTCTAGTGTATAAGTCATCATAAACTTTCAACTTAGTCTCTCTCACTACTTTCTTGACCTCCTTATTAGCCAATCTATAGTTCTTAAGGTTTTCCTCAGTTCTATCCTTCTGCCACTTTTTAAAGCCCTCTTTTTTTGCCTTAACTACCGCTTGAACCTCTTCCCTCCACCACCAAGTTTCCCTAGAGCTGGGTCTCGTTCCTTTCGACTCTCCAAGCACTTCCCTTGAGATTCTCCTCATACAATTGGCCATCGAGTTCCACATAGTGTTAGCATCACCTTCTAAGTCCCAAGTACCTTCCTTATCCATTCGATTCTTAAATATTTCTAATTTATCCCCTTTTAGGTCCCACCATCTCGTCCTACGACGCCCACCATCCTTCTTAGCTTGGTATTGCCCTCTAAAACATAAATCTAGTACCAAAATCCTATGTTGAGAGACCATACTCTCTCCAGGAATCACCTTACAATCATTGCATTTTAGGCGGTCCACTTTTCTCACTAAGAAGTAATCTATTTAACTCTTAACTAATCCACTCTTAAAGGTTATCAAATGCTCATCCCTCTTCTTATACATAGTATTGGCCACCACCAGGTCAGAAGCCAACGCAAAATCTAAGATACTCTCTCCAGCCTCATTTCTGTCACCAAAACCGTATCCACCATGTACCCTTTCATAACCTAATTTATCTATGCCCACATGACCATTAAAATCTCCACCTATAACCAGGTTCTCTCCTACGGGTATCCCTGTAAGATCTCATCCATTTGCTCCCAAAAATCCCTCTTAGTCTGATCATCTAACCCTACTTGAGGGGCGTATGCGCTAATAATGTTCACTATATTCCCTCCAATAATTAGTTTAACTAGCATAATCCTATCTCCTTTCCTATTGACCGCCACTACACTTTCCACGAGACCCTTGGCAACTATGATTTCTACCCCATTCCTACGTCTATCCTTACCACTATAATATAGTTTAAAACCGGTATCCTCAATTTCCCTAGCTTTCTCTCCTGTCCATTTAGTTTCTTGTAAACAAGCTATACTAACTCTCCTCCTAATCATAACATCTACCAATTCCATCGTCTTACCCGTTAAGGTTCCTATGTTCCAAGTGGCTACCCTAAACCTATAGTCTTGGACTAGCTTCTTTACCCGCGCTCGTCCAGAAAAACGCGAAAACCTTTGCCCATTTTTCACCGCACCTAGGCGTCGATACGGCGCCCCTTGCTCACTTTTCGAAACACCCGGAGGCAGGCGCAATGCGTCACTTGAGGGGAACGACCTAGCATTTAAACGATTCAAAGTAGGATTCATTTTCATAAGGGATCCGAGCGGCTTTTTTTACGTGTTGGCTGTCGGCTACCTAACACACAACCCTCTTTCTTAACCCGGGCTTGGGACCGGCAGAGTTGTAACACCAAAAAATCACATTAACAAAAATATAGATTTCCATATAGCGATTCAGGTTTAGACCCGACCCATTCGATGTTCTGGATCCCGATTTTATTGTCTTATACGATTGTTCATGTCTTGTTTCTCCTTATTCGTCATTGAGTTTGGTTATTGGAGTGTCTTTGTTGTGTTTGTAATAGGTCGGGAGTTGGTTTTTTTTTTTCATGCCCAGATTTTGACTTCTTCGCTCGAGCAACACTTTTTGTGCTCGAGCAGTCTTTGAGACTCTCAGTACTTTTATGGGCCTGCAGAGATACTGGGAGTTGGCATTCTTCGCTCAAGCGGTACTTCTTGCACTTGAGCGGTGTTCGCTCAAGCAACATTTCTTGCGCTCGAGCAGTCTACGTGTATATTAGTTCATAAAAGTCACTTTTTGAGTCACTTTTTCATCTCTCTCTCTCTCTAAACATTCCAAAAACGCTAGATATAGAGTCTCTCTAAAACTCTCATTCTCTCTACAAATACACCTAGATCCATTGATTTCTTTACCCATGTCCTTTTGATAAAAAGGTAGAGTACTTCGAGAGCTCTCTTTTGATCGAAACAAAGTTGGATATCGGCGTCTTTGAAGTTTCCCCATTCTCCCTATCGTCTTCTAAGCTTGAGGTAGGGATTCTCCGCACACTCTTATGATTTTTAACTTAGTTATTTGCTATTTTCTAAAACAATATTGTGATTTGGGAATTTTTGGACAAATCTAGGGTTTTTGGTTAAAAATCAAAAGAGGAGTTTTCAAATGGATTCTTGGAATGGTTGTGGGATTATAAATAATGATGAGTTTTGATAAAATGATGTGTTTTTATCCTTAGGATTGATTTATAAAGAAAAGAGAGTTTTGTCCTAAAGATTTCAAATGTTGATTTTGAAAAGATAATGGAATCGATATTGGAATTGTGAAATTGGGTTGGTATTGATAAAGATGGTGAAGTTGGATATGTATTATCACTCACATCTTGAAATTTGAAAAAGTTTATCTTTATGAAAGATTTATTTATCTGTTTAGAGATATCTGTTTTGGGCTATCAATGGAAGATAACTATGATTGTTATAGAAATTGCATAAGAATTAGGAGAATTGAAGCTATTTTCTCATCCATGTGCATTGGACATTGTTGCATATTAACACATTAGAAATGTTTATTGTTTTGAGAAAAGAGGTGAATACATGATGAATCTGGGTAAGGGGTGGGGTTACGGTATTAAGTTGGCCTGTGTGTCCTTAGTAAAAGACCAGAAACCCGTGCGGATAGGTGTCGAGTCTTCCAGTTAATACTGGTAAAAATGACAAATTGGTAGTACTTCTATAGTCTGCTTGCAAACACGTACCTAGAGATTCATAGAGTTAGATTCACAGTCTTGCTTTATATTGAAAAGAAAACGTTTTATGAATTGTGATATAAACTTGACATTGCATGATTTTAGAAAGAGATATAAATGTTTGTCATGAGTATTGTATATGTATTTACCTTATGACTTTGTTAAGATTCATAAACTATGTTGTAGTATCTCTACTAAGTTTTGGCTCATCTTATGTGGAAAACCATTTTCAAGTGCTGATGATATGTCTCCGCTAAGACAATAGTTTGGGAGGACTTGGAGCAAAAGTTTTATTTTGTTTACTTGTTATAATTATTTTTGTACAAGCTTAGAGCTTCATTTGTATTGAGTATAAAATTCATTTTTATTGTAACCAAGTATCGTCTTGGAATCCGGTGCTGGCATTCCTCATATTTATGTCGCATCCCTCGCTCTTGAATCCAAGCTTCCTCAGCTTAAGAAGATCATATGGTATTGGAGGACAATCATCTTTGTGTGGATCAGTTTAATGTCATTCTTGACAGAGTTGATGATTGTTCTAATTTTCTTTAGACCGTTGATTATGCCACGAGGAAGGTTGAGAGCAGTTGGTGCTAAAATGGAGTCTCACCGGAATAAAATTTCTTGGTATAGAAGCTTTTGATTTTGAAAGATCATGATTTTATTGGAGAGAATTGCTTCGAAATCTTATGCATCTGTTTTAGCAGAGTCAGTTTTCCTTGGTGTGGCCGTGTAACTTCTTTGTAATAACTAATAATTTTTTAGAATGAATGACCACCATGGACCTGTTTTTGTTTTTTAATGTTTCTTTTTGAAATGAAATTGTCTATTAAAATAAAATGCTAAGTGTTTAATGTAAATATATGAGCCAAAAGTGTATTCAGTTTTGAAATATATATAATATATAATGTATAAAAATTTGTGAAATGTGTATTAAAATTCTAACTATTTTAAGAAGAATATATATATATATATATTAGATTGATAATTAAGAATTTTTTTTGTTTTAGATTGATAATTAAGAAGCGATAGTTAGCTTACTCAAACCAAACCCATGAATTGAAAAGTTCTCCATTTTTTTTTTTTTTTTGGGTCCAAAAAAGTTCACTATTAACAGACTTTGTATGAAGCAATTCAAACCCCAATTTGTGATGCCAATTATTACTTCATGACAACTCTCTCTCTCTCTCTCTCTCTCTCTCTCCAACAGTTCTCTTTCACACTATTTTGTCCATCAGTTCTCTTTCGCACTATTTTGTCCATTTATCATTCAACCCAGTGTAATTATTTTTATGTAATTATAATTACCATGTCACTATTTTTCATAATTGCAATTCTTCAGCCTCCCTCAATGTGATTGGACAAAGCATTACCACCAGAATTTCAGAATCCAAACATATTTACCATGGGCGAGGGGACAAAAATCAACTGTTCATATAAACATCCGCTGAATGTTCACATGAACACTACAGTATAGGAATATTCATTGTATCGTATCTCCTCACAAAAAAAAAAAAAATGCTCATAATCAGGACTTTCTTTAAGAGGAGAGATGGGAGGGAAGGAGGGGCAATTCAGGGTCCCAATAGCCTCCTGATGAATAATGAATGCAAGTATTACAACCCAACATGGCATAGACCCTAAATATGAGATTTATGCTTCAACCGTACAGGGGAAGTAGATGATTAGCATTCTGCATGTAATTTATACACTATGGATGAAACACAGACGAAAAGCTTATATTATTAAGGGTACAGAATTAACTTACAGATAATGATTGAAATGCAGAAGGATGTGTCATGAAAGCACAACCACAAATCAGATTCAATTCCTCATTCACAGAATGTATAAGCTCTGCCTGCAGCCCAGGATTGCTTCCACCATATGTTGGGCATACACTGGCAGGGTATAAAGAAAAAGAATTGATGATCTGTGAACTTCACGTAGCATACCAAATGTTGACCATGAAGAAACAGACACAAAAGGAACACAGGACCAACCGGCCAACCAAGTTTTGAACGCACAAGGGAGAACAATAATTTTTGCTCACATTCGCTTCAACTTTTTCTGTAGTTTTTTTTTTTTTATATTTATTTTGGTGGCTTGGGACAAAAAGGGTGCTGCCCACCAAAAGATGAAAAAGAATAGGCGAATTGTGAGCATCTACCAAAGGTAGAGCATGCAGTAACAAGAAAAGAAACAGGCCAATCAAGTTTCAAAATGCACAAGCAAAAAAAGAAAAGAACTACTTTTGCTCCCAATAGCTTTGAAATGTGCAAGAAAATAGAAGAATTTAGTGACCATATGTTAATCTGTAGATTATTATTATTATTTTCAATTTTGGGCTGGCTTGAGACCAAAAAGGTGCTGCCCACACCAAAAGATAAAAGAGAATATGTGAACAATGAACATCATGTAGCATACAAAGAACTACAAGTCAATCAAGTTTTGAATACATGAGAAGAGAAAATATAATTACTTCTGCCTGCAATACATGCATAAGGAACAGAAAAGTTCAGAGATTATTTGTTCATCTGTAGATTCCAACCACCGCAAAATTTTGGGGGTTTGGGACCAAAAGATTGGAAGAATGACTCCATGTTGAGCTAAAAACAGTAGGAGAGAGGGGACAATGAAAGCTTATTTTTCGGATAACTGGATAATGGATCTGGTATCTTGTGAAGAGTGGATAAAATAAACATTGCGGATGAAGAAAGAAAATCCAGAATTTCAGGAAACTCGGTCAAAATATATTTCAGATAACTATACTAGAAAATCAATGACCTCTTCCACTAAAACTCAAGAAGACGGATACCAAATTACAAATCAAAAAACACAAAGCAAAGACTTATACCTGAATTGGATGGTTGGCCTCAACGTAAGACCAGATCTCTTCCAAGCTAAAGCTTGTGCAAGACCCAAGGTAAACGATTTGTCAGGCCATTGTACTGTTGGTGTGATTTGTGTTCCCCATTTATTCTGCTAAACAATTTAAACCAGTTTAGACATGAAGGAATAAAGTTCAATTAGATCTATGTTGTCAATGACACCTTATAATCTTGGTGGCTAACCCTACAAGAGAAACTGAACCTCATCTCTCCTGGATATCGACCTTGAGCTTGAAGCAGACCCCCACAAAATGGTAGGAATGCACTAGTGGATAATCCCTCACTGGACACATAGGTGAACTGACCATTTGGGAACTGCAAATCCATGAATTACTGAAGAGGAAAAGGTAAAGTTAGACATCCCATTTCAAGAAGTTTGATATTACAAGAAAATTTGGCTGTAGTAACCTAACAAAGAAAACTGACACGCAGATCCAGGAAAAATGAAGAAAGAGAATTTGAATTTTATAAAAATAGCATGAAAACATGATAGAAAATCTTTAGTGTTTTTCTAAGTCCAACCACCACCCCACCAAGTCAACTGACTCGCAAGTTGCGGCAATCCAGTATGTATAATGGTTCACTCCTTTTTATGGGAAGAATGCAATCCTATGTCATCTATTTGTGGTACGGTCACCTTACCAAGTTACTTCTTTTATTATTGTTGCATAGGGTGCTGAGAACTTGCCTAATTACTGGTCCAATCCCAGATTACATTGGTGAATTGGCTGCACTTAAAATATTGTAAGTTATTCTAATCAGTATTCTTACTGGGATGCATGGTTTCTATTTTTTTAATCGAACGCTGATTTGATATCTCTAAACAGACTAAACAGAGAAATGCAAAATTTATGCTTGTAATCTGGAATGAAGTGGTTGGACAAGATATTTCACTTGGCATGTTACATTATATGTGATCATTGCGGTTAAGGATATATAGTTACAATGGCAAAGCCAAAGAATCTGTAAAATGATGTGATGTCTTGCTTCATCTTCAAATAATAAATAACAAATAATTTCATAGGCACTTGGGCCTCTATGGTCTCTAGAAAACTTGATACTTAAATAGATCAGCCAGGCATTTACTAATAATTGAGCTAAATTAAACTTTCTACGATTCATTTCAGTTGAAGGTCTACTATTATTCTTTTTTCCCAGCCGTGCATATAGAAGTCATTCATAGGAATTTAAGGAATTATTTAATTTGGTTAGTTAGTATGTTTTGTTCGCATTACTTTATTCTTTTATGCTGTGTTTGGTTAGGGGATTTGGGAAGAGATTTGGAAAAGGAAAAAGAAAAGGAAAAGGTAGATGAAATGTGAATAAAACATCCTTATATTTCACATAGTTTCATACACTTTTTTTCTTTCTTTTTCTAAATCTCTTCCAAAATCTCTCAACCAAACACAGCATTAAGAGTTGTTATCTTGGATCGGTTTATGTTTGCCGATTGCCCAGGGGAATGAAATGGAGTAGATTAAATCACAATAAAGTCATCTCCCTTAATCTTTTTCCCCTTTCTGGGAGGTAATTTTATACCACTTGGCTGACATGTGCTTACTTGCAGAGACCTGAGCTTTAACATGTTGACTGGTCAAATTCCAGGAGCATTTCAGAGTTTGAATATAGATTACATGTAAGTAACCTTACTTACATACTTTACATGTAAGTAACTTATTTCTCATTTGTTAGTATCATAATTGATTTCTGTTCAATGTGAGACAAAATATTGAAAATGGATGTAGGTTTCTGAGTAACAACTCACTAAGCGGAGCAGTACCGGATTGGATAATAAACAGCAACAGTAGAATGTAAGTATTTTTCCAACATATTAACACATGCATTAACCATACTTTGATTCTCAAAGCGTAGTGACGTTGAGCTTGATCATTAATAAATTAATCAAAATTGTCATGCCAATTCCTATTGCGGCGATTTATCATATAACAACTTTACAGAGTCCTCTTCATTTGGCTGCCAGGCGTCACTTGTGTAAGCATTTTTCCATTACAAGTTCTACATTCCAATATTTCATATCACCTATAAATCACCACTTTTTTATCTGTCAACAGCAATTTAGTTTCCAGCCATTCACCAGAGAGCAACTTGTAAGTTCCTTATATGGTCATGTGTGTATTCTTATTTACTTATTTAAACACCAATTGATTGAAATTTCATGGTTACCGAACCCAAATTTGTTTTTGTAGAGTTGCTTGGTGCTTGAAGAAGGACCTCCCTTGCTCAAGCACACCCAAATGTAAGTATTAAGCCTGACAAGCTTTGTAGTTATGATGTGGTGGTGAACTTTTAAATCATTACTATCTAAAGATCTTTGTCAAAGAATCGTGTATCATGGTTTATGTGTTATGCACAGACTATTCCTTGTTTGTCAACTGCGGAGGCGGCAAAGTAACCTTTGAGGGGAATAAATATGAACAGGACTTAGCCACAGAGGGTGCTTCATACTTTTACTCTTCTTCAGAAAAATGGGCTTATGGCAGCACTGGGGTTTTCATGGGCAAGGAGGGTGCAATTTATAGAGCAGACAACACATTCACTTTGAATTTGACTGGTGGTGATTTGTACAAAACAGCCCGCCTTGCCCCTGATTCACTGAAGTATTACGGGCTTTGCTTGCGTAAGGGCAGTTATAAAGTTCGCCTCCATTTTGCTGAAATAATGTACTCTGATGATCAGACATTTAGCAGCCTTGGGAAGCGCATCTTTGATGTATCAATCCAAGTGAGCTAATATTATGGAGGAAAGTAGTTCTGAAGGATTTCAATATTATGGAGGAAGCTATAGGCGTTGGCAAGGCTATCACTGTGAATTTTGATGAAGTTCTTGTTAATGGTAGCACTCTGGAGATCCAACTATACTGGTCAGGAAAAGGGACTACTGTGATTCCAGACAGAGGTGTATATGGACCTCTTATATCTGCTATTTCAGTGACACCAAGTGAGTCTTCTGTTCTGGG
This sequence comes from Camellia japonica, assembly GCA_030407325.1. NCBI lineage: Eukaryota > Viridiplantae > Streptophyta > Magnoliopsida > Ericales > Theaceae > Camellia > Camellia japonica. Next base: position 24,127,174 of record JAPPVO010000032.1, on the reverse strand, counting down.
TTTATCATTTTTTGTTCCTACCTTGTTATGAGACTAATCCATGTCTTTCTTGTAGACTTTGATCCTCATACTGGACTATCTGCTGGAGCTATTGCTGGCATCGTGGTTGCTTCATGTGTCGTTGTTATGGTGATCCTAGTTGTACTCCGAATGAAAGGTTGCCTTGGTGGGAAAGACCTCGAAGATAAAGGTGAAATACGTCTCTTTGTCACTATCTGATTGCTAATGCATTTTGGGCTCACCAATTTGAAATGGGATACATTATGACTTTTTTGCGGGACTTGACATTGGGAAAATATCTTCGGAAAAATCAGATGCTAGGCATCTTGTGCAGTACATAACCTAGACTTCACATTGATGAGAAGTGTAACAATAGTGTGAGAGAGAGAGAGAGAGAGAGAGAAAGATTGCTCTGTATTAATCTGTAATGGTGTGTTTACAATGGAGAGAATGAGCTCTCTTTTATAGACAGAATGGGATACAATGGAGCACTAATCTGCACTATAAGAATAATGGAGCACTAAACCAGATGCTAGGCATCTTGTACAGCACATAACCTAGACTTCACATTGATGAGAAGAATGGCTGAAAAATTGGTCCTCTCTTTTGGCATCTTCACATTTGTGCATTTAGTTTTTGTTTTCAAAAACTGTTTTCTGTTCACAGGGAAAAAAAAATACAAATATTTGTTTGGCAGACTGTTTCCAGAAACTGCAAACTATTTCTATGACAGTTTTTTTTTTTTTCTTTCAAAACACCCTATTTTGAGGAAATGATTTTAAACTGTTTTCTCAATTCTCAAAAATATTGTCACATGAAAATGAGAAAAATAGTGTTCCCAAACTTTTCATTGTTTTTGTTTACAAAAAAACAAAAAATGAAAATGAAAATTTTTAAAACTAGACCAAACAAGCAACCTAGGTCTATATATGAGCATCTCAAAACTTTGGTTACAGGTCATAATTGTTTACAATTGATTGGCATATAGGTGTTTCATGTTGATTAGCAATAATAAAAGGTGTATTGAAATATGTAAAAAATTATAGAAATATACTAAATTTTATGGGAATATGTGAAATGTGTATTGGAGTTCTAACATTTTTTTGACCTTATTTGATCCTTAAAGAATCTCCATTGGGAGGTCGATGGCAAGCCTTACAATGTAAATGCTTTATTCAGTAGGAATATTCTGTCAATAACAAATTCATTGGCATGTACGGTTTTGTCTATATAGATTGTGATCGAAAGACAAGCGAATAAATCTCTGTAATTGAAATTGTATGAGGTATCTGATAAAGAAAAGAAAAAAACTTACGTGAGGTAGACGTCTGTTGACACATAAATTTCAATAAATTTATGTTAAAATTTCAAATATGATTAATCAGTCAATGACACGTATAGAGCCTATGATAGGAATGTTATAGGTAATCACTTCCTAAAAAGATCAATATGATCCATTGAAGTGCATAATTAAAACGACGTCGTATCTCAAGACGTCATTCAAAATGCTCAAGTGACACGTGGAGCCTACAAAAGATGGCACCTGTAGAGCCTACAATAAGAACACCACACAGGATGAAACCCAAGGATCAATCCGGTTAATCAGATATACGATTAATCATATAGCACTATCATTCAATTCGAAATTCAAATTGAAGATGAAGCATTCTTATCACCTGATGGCCCTCTATAAATATGAGGACCATCACACAAGAAGAGGGATCAGGAAATCAGAAGTGAAAAGATCAGAGAGAGAGAGAAAGAAATTGAGAGCTAAAGAAGTCGTTACAAGAAAGAAGAAGAGAAGCCTAGAAAACTCAAGAGCCTACGCTAATGGCGATGAATAAGTAAAGGGTTCCAAACCCAAGAATTGTATTTTGTATTCGAGGGTTCAAAGCCCATAACAATTTCAATAAAATATTTATTTTTCTTAAATTATCTTTTGTTGTTTATTTTGTTCTTCATTAATCGGAGGTTTCATTTGTATAAAATGTGTAATTAACGTTCTGAAATACAGATCGAAAATAAGAACCTGCTATTCAAATAATCAACACTGTTTAGTCCAAAAACTAAACAGTGGACATTTGTAACATAAAATTTTGAAATGTATTGAAACACTTCATGTTTTAAAATTTGTGTCTATAAATTCTGGCACGCCCAGTGGGACCTTATTTCTCCTCTCATCTTTCGAAGAACAAAATATATATATATATATATAGTTGAAACTTACTGACGTATTCTTTTGTTATAGGAATGCTGAAGTAACTATTAAGAGACAAACCTACACTCCAGTGGTTCTCAAATCACTAAGGGTGGAGATAGCACCCATCACCCAAGGGGCTTCGGAGCGAATGCTCTTGGCTGTCCCAAAGGTAGAACCAGTGAAATCCTGGAAAGATGTACTTCTTTCCTCTATCGCCCAGGGGCTCCGGAGCGAAAGCTCTTGGCTGTCCCGAAGGTAACTGGTGTGACAAAGAAAGTCACACTTCTCCAGAAAGCTGAAAGTTTGAGAAAGATTACTGAAGATTATGTGAAAGCGTCGAAGCAGTATGAAACCATGAGGCCATAGCCCAAACAAAGAGCTTTCTAATTCAGGCAAAGGAGGCGAATTAGTTTGCAACTACAGCCTTTGTTGCAGCTTTAACGGGGGCAACAAAAAATGTTGTGGCCCAACTACTCAAAAGGGTAGAAGACTCCATTAAAATGGCGGAGTCTGCCCAAAAGAGGACCTCTATTGAAAACATGGCCATCATTAGGGCCATTGGGAGGAGGGTAATGACCCAAACTCCTGTTGATGAAAAAAAGGCCCCTGTTGTTGAAAAAACAATTGCGAGCTACGAACCAATAGTTCTGTTCAGAGCACAAAATCGGTCAAACCAAATTTCAGTCAACTCTCAGGAGCCAAAGGAACACTCGTTGGCTCGACAGGGTTCGAATAAGGAACACCCATTGGCCCGACAAGGTTCGAATAAGGAATTCTCGTTGGCGCGACAAAGTTCAAATAAGGAACACCCATTGGCCCGACGGGATTTGAATCAACATCAATTGGTCCACCCTAGAAATGTAGGGACTGTTTTGAAAATTCATGAGGAATTTGCAAAAACGCAAACGGTCCTTCTATGCCCCTAGGGGCTCGACTTGATATGTCATCAAATGGTCCCATTTCGAAAAGACAAAGGCGAAGAAGAAATAAGGCCTGAAAGAAACTGGAACTAAGAACAGTGGCAACAAATGTTATAGGAGCTATTGAAAAGGCTCTCTCGAAAGATGAATACTAAAAACAAATTGAAAGTCCTGTCTTCGTTAGAAGGTCAAAGGTGGAGGAGGGTAAGCAACCCTTGGGAAATATTTCTACTTTGATTGAACTATCTATGGAGGGAATAAGAAAATGGCCTGTAACAAGGTCCATAACCCGTGAGACTAAAAAACAAAGTATCACAGTCAAATGCTTCAAATATGAGTAATGTTGTGGGGGTTGATAATCCTTTGTACGAACAAGATAATTCTATCTCGTTTGTTTTAACGGATATTGGAAATAATGAATTGAGAGATATCAACAAAGTCACAGTTATGATGACTGAGGTTGAGAAAAAATGTAAAAATTCGTAGGTCTAACAAGACCAAGGTCTCAAGGAAAAAGTGGTGGCCCTACAAGAACAACTTGAGAGAAAAGAACGGGAAATGGCTGCTATGTTGGAGCAAATACAATAGTTGCAGGCCCAAATGACAGGACCAGGAAGTGCACCCAAACAAATGACACAACTTGTTGTGAGGACATCCGTAGGCATAAAAGCACACTAGCCCCAGGGGGCAATGGTCCTTGTTACTCTAATCTAACCAATGGTGGTATGAATCCAATGCTCATGGCCATGATTGATGATATGGTGAGGAGACAAGTAAAGAAAGTCAAAGAAAAAGATGATGAGAACTTTCGAATAATTACAAAATCTTACCCAATATGGGTAGATGCTGTTCCATTCCCTTCTAGTTTTTCCCAACCAAATTTCAAAATGTTTGATGGAACAGGAGATCCAAGACAACATGTGCCTCATTTTCTTTCAAGATGCGGGCCAATAGCCCAGAATGAGGCCCTGTGCTTGCAGCTATTTGTCCAATCACTTGAAAGTTCTGCATTTACTTAGTATGCTAATCTTTCTGAGGGATCAATCCCAAATTGGGATTCCATGGTGAAGGAGTTCCTTAAATAGTTCTGCAACACACAAAGGCGAGTTGGAGTACCAGAACTGATTGAGACCAAGCAATGTGACAATGAGTCTGTTACAGATTTCATTGCAAGATGGCGAGCTTTGACATTTGCATGTCCTCAAAAGTTTAAGCAATTAGAGTTAATTTGGATGTGCCTTAACAACTTCCGACATGAGCTCTCTACGGCTATTATGGCTCAAACTTTTAAAGGATTCAATGATCTATGCACCAAAGCTCATGATATGGAGCTGCATCTAGCTAAACGAAAGAGGCCTAGGGCTGTTGAAAGGGTTGAGTCCTCGACTGCAGCTATAATTGAAACCAGAAAGAAGGGTCCTGTTGTAGTAGGGGCTAAAAAGCCCAAGGAATTAAAAAAAGTGACTATGAAAGAGAGGTTGGAGAAGAAATATTCTTTCACGGGTGATCTGGTCGAAGACCTATTTGAAGATCTGTTGGAGCAAAAGTTGATTGCTCTCTCTAAGGTGAAAAGACCACATGAGGTAGGAAAGACCAATGATCCAAAGTATTGCCCTTACCATCGTTTGATTAGCCATCCAATAAAAGAGTGCTTTGTTCTGAAAATAAAATTCAGGAACTTTTGGACTCTAAGATTATCGGGCTCCCTCCTCAAGAGAAAGCATCTGCTAACCCAATCACTATCGACAATGATAATGAAGGTGAATGGGTTGTTTATCAGTCAAAAAGCATGAAGAAAAAACAAAATGCCACAGTGAAAGCTAGAAATGTGGTTGATTTAACAACACAAGGGCCAAAAGTTTCCAAAAAGCAAAAACCAAAAGTTTCTAGGAAACAGAAAAATGCCAAAGTAAGTAGGAGAAAAGAAAACAAGAACCTAAAGAAGGAAAAATGGGAGAAATTGGTCCCTTGATGAGCAGTTAGAGCAATGTCCCCTTGTCCCAGTCACATTGGAGGAATTTCTACCTTCAAAAATTCAATCTGTGGAGTTACAGACATACTTTGATAAAAGAAGAGAGGAAAAGTTTACTTTGGCCCCTTGCCTAACCATCATTGTTTTGAGTGATGACGAGGAAGATGGAGGTGAAGTTGGTTCAAAAGTTAGGGAAGGAGATTGCATTACATCTCCTATCTGCATACCTGACTCACCAGAGTATACACAAACTTCTCCAGAATACACACCAGCCTCACCAGAGTATACACTAGCTTCTCCGGAGTACACAACAGAAGCCTTTTCTCCAAAATATTCGCCAGTACCACCAATGTACTATCAAAGCACTCCAAAATATATAAGGGGAACAGAACAAGGAGACACCGGGTGTAGGTCCGACTCTGAGCTTGTGAAAAAGGCAAAAAAACGACTACACTTTAAGGATGATGAGGTGAATGGCAGGTGTATGTCGGATGATGAAGTATGGAAGCATTCAAGTAAACAAGCAAAGTCATCTCAAGTTAAGGATCCTAATGAAGATTGGGAACTTGACTTTTCTCCTGATGGTTCACCATATACATCCCCAGCTAAGACATACGATGGAGAAAGTGTATCAAGTGACCACTTTGACTTTCCTTGTAATGTCATCACTGTGGATGTAAATTTTGAAGAGCGAGAAATACATATCATTCGCAATCCAGGTGATGATGAGAAAACAAAAATTGAAGCTAGAAGGGAAGCGAAATATCAGGCAAGAGTAACAGTCTCTTTGAAAGATGAGGGTTTTGAAGCCCATCAAAATTTGATTATTGAAAGAAATCAAATTTCTGGACACCCTTTCCCTAATTGGGTCGAATGGGTTCAGTTCTCACGAGGATATGCAGTACCTCGTTTTCCTTTATATAATGGGACAGGTTGTCCAAGGCGTCATTTGGTTCGTTTCCTTGCACAATGTGGAAACACAGTAAAAAGCCAGGCATTACTTCTACGGCAGTTCGTTCTTTCTTTGAAAGGATGGGCAGCAGATTGGTACTTCAGCCTGCCATCTAATTCAATCCAGATTGGGACACCATGGCTGATCGATTCTATAGGACATTTTATAAACCATGGCCAATAGAAATTGAGATGTCAGAACATTTGGATGACAAAGGTATATCTTCTCAAACATATGATTTCATAGAAGGCACAATTGAGGAGAAGATTGAAACTGCCCTTAATCTTCGAGAGATGGGCACTTATCACCCAAGGGATTTGTTCCCTTTATGGGTAGAGCAAACACCATTTTCTGAAGGATACGAACTTTCGAATTTTGTCCTATATGAGGGGTATGGAGATCCTCAAAAATATATTAGGCGTTTTTTGAAACAATGTGGGGAAACAGCTTAAAATCAAGCACTTTGCCTAAAACAATTCCCCCTTTCTTTGGAGGGGATCGCCTTTGACTGGTATTGCTCCATTGAAGGGGTGGTGGTGCCTAGTTGGGAGGCCATGAAGAACGGTTTTGTAGAATCCCAATGCTTTTATAGGCGTGGCTCCCGGTACCTAAGAAATGGGAGAAGAATGCAGCTCTAGGAAAATGGAGAAGTGACTGATGATGATGATCACCCTGCAGCTGGACCAGTTAACATGGTCCAAACAAGTGAGGGAACAAAAGAAGTTAAGGTCGACAAAAAGGCGATTGCTGAAGTATGCCAGACTTACTTGACCTACCGGAGGAAATTACGAAATCCTCAGGACCCTCAAACGTCAGAAGTTCCACAGGTTTTGTTGGAGGAAGAGCAAGTGAAATATGATGTACTAGCTCATCTAAAAAAAATTCCAGCATTGTTGAGCGTATATGATGCACTAAAATGTCTCCAGAGCTTTGAAAGTCTTTAATTATGCCCTGTCCAAGCCAGAGGATTTCCACAAAGAAATCGAGGATAGAAATCAAGAGAAGACAACTACATGCATGGCTATGGTAATCTTTGGTAACAAAGACATGTGTGATGAAATGACAGACCATAATCGGCCTTTGTTTATCACTGGGCTTATCCATGATGTGAAAATTTCTCGAATTCTGGTTGATGGAGGATCTGCGGTAAACCTCCTGCCCCGGAGGGCCTTAAACTTATTAGGGGTTTGAATTTCACAACTTCGCCCAAGTCGTTTGGTCATTCAAGGATTTAATCAGAATGAACAACGCCCAATGGGGAAGATTGAATTGCGAACCAAGTTTGGGGATATTGAAGAAAGCACTGAGTTCTTGGTCATTGATGTAGACACCTCCTACAATGCTTTGCTTGGGAGAGCATGGATGCATAATCATCATGCAGTGCCATCAACTTATCACCAATGTATCAAGTACCTGTTTCCTTCACCCAAAAAAGAGGGGACAATTGTGGCTGACAATGATCCATTTGGAGAAGTAAAGGCCTATTATACTGATGCTCGCTTCTATACAAAGACTTCACAAAGAAAGGGAAAAGATGTGAAAAAGTCTGAAGATACTCCGAATGTCAAAGATGCTCTAGAGTCTACTCTAGTTTCAACAAAAAGAACTTTTCGATATGTGCCAAAGTCCGAAAGGAAACTGGGGGCAAAGGCTCTAGCCCCAATAAATCTAATTTTGGATCTCAATGGTGAGTTCACGTTGCCATTAACGAGGACAGAAGGCACCTATGTGGAGAAATATAATAAGATTGTGGTCCCTTCTAAAGGAAAAGGGTTGAAACCCATCATATTCCACTCACTTGGAGATGTTGAATAGAAAGTGAAAGTTGAACAAGTACCAGAAGAAAACATCTCGAGTTTTGAGAAGCCTACCTTTAGTGCAGAAATTACACAGATGTTGGTAAAAGTTGGTTTAGATCCTGAAAAAATACCAGAAACAATGACACCTTTTGACTTTGCATTAACACCTTCGCAAAGGCAGGTTATCCAACAAGACGGTATTATCACCGCCAGGACAAAAGGGTTAGGCAATCAGGGGGATGAGGAAAAATTTCCAGTAAACATGACTATCACTCAAGATGTGTTGGAAGATGTTGACCAAGATGAAGCTCAACCTGCACTAACAGAATTTGAAGCAGGAGGCCAAGCCACTGTGGATGACCTCCGTGAAGTAAATCTGGGTGATGAAGAAGAAAACAAACCAACCTTCATTAGTGCAAATTTAAAGGAAGAAGAAGCTCGGCAATATATTTCCTTCTTAAAGGAGTATCGTGACATATTTGCATGGAACTACAGTGAGATGCCTGGTCTTAATCCAGATATTGCAGTCCATAAGCTTGCAATTAACCCTGAGAAACGGCCAGTTAAACAACCTCAGAGGCGAACTCGACCAGAGCTTATAGCCCAAATTGAAGCCGAAGTCGACAAGCTTATCAACGTAGGATTCATTAGGGAAGTCAAATATCCAACCTGGCTAGCAAACATAGTGCCTGTCAAGAAAAAGAATGGTCAAATCAAGGTTTGCATTGATTCCCGTGATCTCAATGAGGCTTGTCCTAAAGATGATTTTCCCTTGCCCATCACTGAACTTCTTGTAGATGCAACTACTGTATATGAAACCTTGTCTTTTATGGATGGATACTCAGGATATAATCAAATCCGAATTGGCACCTGAAGATGAAGAAATGACTGCATTCAGGACTCTGAGAGGAGTCTTTTGCTATAGGGTAATGCCTTTTGGCCTGAAAAATGCTGGGGCTACGTATCAAAGGGTGATGACTGTAATTTTCGGTGATATGCTCCATAACACCATTGAATGCTATGTTGATGATCTTGTCGTCAAGACAAAGGAGAAGAAAAACCATGTAGAAGATTTGAGAAGAATCTTCGAACGTTTGAGGAGATACAAACTCAAGATGAACCCACTAAAATATGCATTTGGAGTTTCCTCAGGAAAATTTCTAGGGTTTGTGGTTTGAAACAAAGGGATTGAAATTGATCTTACTAAGATTAAAGCCATTGCTGAAATGTCTTCTCCGCGAAATTTAAGGGAATTGAAGGGGCTACAAGGGAGATTGGCTTATATCAGAAGATTTATTTCGAACTTGGCTAGTCGATGCTTGGCATTCTCAAGATTGATGAAAAAGGGTGTCCCATTTGAATGGGATCAGCAGTGCCAAAATACTTTTAATAGTATTAAGAAGTATCTTTTGAAGCCTCCAGTACTCATGAGCCCAATAAAAGGGAAACCACTCTTGTTATACATAATAGCCTTGGATGGTTCGTTAGGGGCATTGTTGGCACAACACAATGAGCATGGGAAAGAAAATGCCTTGTATTACTTGAGTCGTACTCTGGTTGGGGCAGAAGTTAATTATTCTCCTATCGAAAAGATATGTCTTGCCTTGGTGTTCGCCTTGCAAAAACTAAAGCACTATGTCCTGGAACACGAAGTCAAGTTGATATCAAGAGCAAACCCCTTGAAATATATACTTTCAGGGAAAATTGCAAAGTGGGCTGTAATTCTCCAACAATTCACAATTGAATATGTTCCCCAAAAAGCTGTAAAGGGGCAGGCTCTAGCAGATTTTTTGGCAGCACATCCTATACCTAATGATTCACCTGTAGTAACTGATTTACCAGATGAAGAGGTTATGCAAGTAGAAATCCAGAAAGGATGGGAGATGTATTTTGATGTAGCTTCAAGGAGTCTAGATGGCAAGAAGCAAGAAAATCCTAAAAACAATAAAGCTGAAATTGGAATTGTGTTTGTGACTCTAGACAATGCTATAATCACCCATTCTTTCGCCTTAAGTGAAGAATGCTCCAATAATGAGACAGAATATGAAACTGTAATTGCTGGATTAGAATTGGCATTACAAATTCCTATTGAAGAACTCTCAATTTATGGAGATTCAGAACTGGTGGTAAAGCAACTCCGTGGAGAATACATTGTTAAGAAAACAAGTCTTATCCCGTATTATGAAAGGGTTGATCAATTGTTTTCGCAATTCAGGAAAACACATATTTTCCATGTGAAGAGAATAACAAATGCTCGAGCTGATTCACTTGCAAGTTTGGCTGCATCATTGACCCTACCAGATAGCAAAACAATTACTATCACGGTAGGTGAAAGAAGGGTGTTATAACCTTTAAAAAAAGTTTCTGACTTGGTTCCAACCTTGGTCGTCACCATGAAGAGAGAAAGCGAGGAGGATTGGCGGGAACCATTCATAGCTTACCTTCAACATGGTAGGCTACCTGAAGATAAAGTAAAAAGAATTGAAGTGAGACGTAGGGCTACCAAATTCGTCCTGTGGAAAGATGGGTTATACAAAAGGTCTTTGGATGGAATGTACATGCGGTGTATAGCCAAGGAGCGTATTCAAGAGGTAATGGCAGAAATACACGCAAGTGTATGTGGGGCTGTAGACGTCCCCGAACGTCCCAGGAGGAGATCCCGTTTTGTTCAATTGGGGCTCACTACAGTTCAGGACTCAATGTCACGGTCCTGTATCTAATCTCGTAGAGTGCAATGCAAGACCGATGAATCATCAAAGAGTCCAAATCCGGCAAATCGTTTTGAAAATAGATTTTTTGAAAGAAATGCCAAACATGGACTGCTTTGCCAGATACAGAGTCGCCACCTAAATATTTTATTTTGGGGAAATTTAGGAAACCCTGACTCGTTGCCTAAGGCCACGTGTCCGTCATCACCAAAGTTGCCTCGGCTCGGGAACTTGGGTACAATTGGGGAAGGTCACTTCGTGAGCACCCCCGCTCGCCCGATCAAAGATCGGCCTCTACTAACCATGATATCGAGTTTTGAAAACATTATGTGCTCTTATTCTGGTTATTAGCCTAGAATTACTATGTGATGCACACAGCATACAAATATAGACCGGATCCTCTGAGTTGGAATAAAACATTTCATGTTTGTTTTTGAAAGCGGTTTGCTACTCGTAAGTAGGCTAAAATGCAATTTTTTTACCACCCTCAGGTGGGCTTTAGAAAACGAGATGATTTGCCACTATCTAGTGGGCTTAAAACTTACAATCAATGAATTGTTCCAATTCAGATAATCCAACCTTCACCCACAGGCATTCAGGCAGGTATATCACATAAGCACATAGCCTCATGGTAAGCATGCTATCATGGCAGTCACTCACACGCATGCAAGGATGCTAAAGCATAACACTTACTGAGTACTCCAAGCCAAAACAGAAGCTATGTTAGAAATCAATGCATGATCCTAACTATGCTGAGATGGCTAATGCAACACATGCAAAATGCAACTAGAAATAGGCTCGGCTATCCTATGAATGGCACATGAGATGCTACAGCTAACATGTATTCAACTAGGAATTGAAATACAATGCAGTTAGTATGATGCGCCGAGCCCGGTGCATGCAAAACAGATGAATGGATGCAAACATGCGAGCATAAGTATGCTAATTGAAACATGCCCTAATCTAACCATCATAAGCTGGTAAATAAAAGGGAGAAAGACGTGGGGTTGGAAGACATACATCACACTCACGCACACTTATTACAATTGTGCCCTCGCTCGGAGGGTCCGAATAAATAATACAAGCCGCCTAATCAACTAACTCACGAGCTAATTAATTATTACAAAATCGAATTAATAACTAGCTTCAACTAATTATTACACAACTACTAACTAACAAGTAAGCAGTAAATGAATGCTATTCCAACTCTGTTTGGAAAAGAGGAAGGTATGCATGCTCGCTTCGGTTCTTCGCCTCGAAACACCTTCCGGTTGCTCTTTAGAGGCTCTGTTTGCAGGGTGTCTTCCAATGTTTGTTGTTGGAACTTACCAAAACACTGCTGGGGGATTCACCAGTGGCCTGCCGGCCATGAAAGGAGTACTGCCGGCCAAAAACAGAGCACTGCCGGCCAATGATGAGAAGCTGCCGGCCAAGGGTGGCACGTTGCCGCCACTGGTATGTTGTGACACCAATCTGCAACGAAGCACAAAATAGAGAAAAAGGAGGGTTTCCCAAGGATATGTACGCACCATGGCACTCCAAATCACCTCAAAACATCAAGGGAGAGGCCTAGTCGGATCCACGACCATCAATCACGCATCCCGATGCATGATGGCCAAAGATCCAACTTGTGCAAATCAATGTGAAAATGAATGCACAAATAAAGCAAGTAAAGCCTAGAACTCTATCATGAATCATCAAGAGCTTCGGCGACCGAGAATTGAGACGCGTTCCATTACTTGAAGTATGAAACGCCCTCGTTCCTCGTGCTCGAATTACTACTTAATCCAAGCAATGCAACATATAAGCATGGCAAACATGCAACATGACCTAAGTGTGCAAACATGCAACTAACCCAAGCATGCAACAAGCGTATAAGCATGATGTGAGGCAACAACCTTGGACAACATGACAAAGTGCAACATGAACATGTGAGCATGCAAGGTATGCGAAGCTAAACAAGTATGCGACAACATACGAAATGAAACAAGCATGCGACAACATGGTAAGATGGGCTTACACCAAAGATGGACGGCTCTCAACTAGGTCCAAATTAGTAGCCAAAGCGATGAATTAAGCCACACAACATACTCAAGCATGCAAAATGCGAAAGGTTCAACAAAGGAGCCTAAAAGGGGCAACTCTCAAAAGTGCCTAAGAAGTGACAAATGTGCAAGTGTAACAACACTATATGCACTGAAATGAGATGATAAATGATGCCAAATCATTTAAATAGCTCAAGGATAGCATGCGTGAATCACCGAAACACGAAGCTTGCAAGGCCAATTACACTACAATTATACGAAGCATGAAGGATATGGCAAGGGCAACCCAAAACAGTCCTAGTACGTACTGATATAAGACTAAAACATGCATGGAAGTAAGCCAAAGCAAGCTAGCATACAATGCTAAAACATAGAACATGCAAAGGCTACAAAAAAGGCAATGCACTACACCTATGAGAACCAATCATGGCATGACTTGGACAACCAAAAACAGAGTTACATCATGGTATATTAGGACCCAAAATGTACTGAAATGATGAGCCAAAGGCTTAGGCTAAGTGGCATGCACAAAAATCCATTTTTGAAGCATAAAGCACAAGCTATACAAAGCATTCAAGGTATGTCAAATGCAAGTGAACAACAACATTTCATGGACTGAAATAGCATGTGGAATGAGGGCAAGGCATGCAAACATCACATGTATGGCATGATAGGGGCCTCAAAACCCAAGACTAGCCTAAGCATTTACACTATAGCTATACAAAGCATGAGTGATATGGCCATGGCAGCCCAAAACAGTCCTAGAACACTTCAAAATAAGCATAAAATCAAGTTTGAGCAAAGCCAAAATATGCTAGTATGATGAGTCAAAACATCATGCGCAAAGGGCTAGTAAACAAGATTTGTTCTACACCTATATGGAGCATACAAAGGATGATCAAACCAACTATGGATAGGGTCATAACATGCCAAATGATGACCAAATACATGCTGGAATGTAAACCAAACAAGCTAAAATGACATGGCATGGCATGGAGCATATGAAGCTAGTTTAGGGGATTTACATTACAAGTGCATCATGCAAGTATGGAGTGAAAAAACCAACCCAAAACAGATTCATGACATGGTAAAACATCACCAAAAATGGACTGAAATGGACTCAACAAAGACTATGCACACACGCTACTTTGATGAGCTATAAATGGAGTTACATTACACATGCTAGATGCAAGCAAGACATGACCAAACCAGCCTTGGATAGGGCCAAGGCAGGTCCTAGAAGTCACAAAAAAAGGCCTGGACCAAACCTCAAAAATGCATAGAGGGATGGTCCTTTGGAAGGCCAAAAATGCAAGTAAAGAGGAACACAAAGAGAGGGGACTACCCCCTCTGATTTAGGACCTCAAAACCAGACCTCTATCACTGAGGATTTCAGTGGTAGGAAGGCCAAACCAAGGCTAGCTCGGAGGCCTCAAGATATGGCTTAAAACAAAGCCAAACAAAGCATGCAAGGGGGCTACACACCCCAAACAGTAAAATGACCTTAACCAAACTTAAAAAGTACTTAAAAACAAGACTTTTTCCAGTTATAAGAAAAGCCTAAATCAATATGCAAAGAGGGCTAAAGCAAGGTGCAAGAAAGTGCAAAAATGGGGGAAATGCTCACCCTTGAAGACCCTCTTCGAAACCAGCAATTTCAGGGGGTGGAAGCTTGCTTTCAGACCTCAAGAAGACCTCCCAAGAAGCTTGATTCAATGGTGGTGGTGTGTTTCTATGTGTTGTAGTGTAAAAGTGCAAGGAAATCCAACTTCAAAGCACAAAACACAAGCAATATAGAGAGAAAGGGAGTTTTTTTCTCTTCAAAAGTTCAGAACCCTGTCTAAGGAAGAGCCTCTTCCTTATATAGAGGAATGAAAAGCCAAAGCTTCTTCAAGAAGCTTTGCAAGGCCTTCATCCCTCCATACACGTGTATGGAGGGGAGCACACAAAAATCCAGCTGGCTTAAAAGATCTGGAGGAAAACCAGCTGAGATAGGGGTGGTGCCGGCCATCAGTAATGGCCGGCAGTGGCACATTGATGGCCGGCAGGAACAAAGCCATGGCTGGCAGTGCACCAGGAGGGCCACTCTGAAAGGACCAAATCAGGGTCCAAAAAAAAAAAAAAAGAGGCAGAAAGGATACAAGGTCCGGAAAACTCGAACCGGTGACGTTCCGCTGCGACAGTCGAGTGCTGGGCGAGCAATCGAACCAGTTGTTGGGTGTACCTACAAGCACAACCAAGTCTTGAAGACGGTCAAAAATGGGGTGTCTACAGTTGCCCCTCTTTGACAGAACTCGGAAGTCACAAAGTGATAGGAGTGAATGTTAAAGCTCAGAGACGACCCATTTTTGACAAGGCCGAAGACTCAGGCAATTAATCAATATGGCATGCAGAGATGCGCTCAGAAGTTGGGGCAAAATGCAAACGGTATGCAAGATGCAAGAGCATGACCAATTATCACGCCAAGAATGCTGTAATGAAGCAAATCATGCAACAATTTTAAGCAGGTCAACAACAGTCCTACATATTCCGATAGGAAGGATGTAAGAAAATTATGCAATTCTTACCACGTTTCACGCGGAGTGCATACAATACCTGTGCGGCTCGTCTGGTTGCACCAGCTTCAAATGAACCATATATACAATATCGTGCCTGAAAAAGAAATGAACTTAACAGGTACAATATCGTTAGGAATATGCATAACAATGCAATGCACTAACAAGTACAGGTAAGGTGCGCAAGATAGCACGAATGATTTGAAATGCACAAAACAGTGCGATACGCTAAACAGCGCGAATGATAAACTGCACAAAACAGTGCGATTGATTTAAAATGCACAAGACAGTGCGATACGCTAAACAGCGCGAATGTAAACTGCACAAAACAGTGCAATGCACAAAATAGCGCGAATGTAAAACTGCACAAAATAGTGCGATTGATTTGAAATGCACAAGGCAGTGCGATACGCTAAACAGCGCGAATGATAAACTGCACAAAACAGTGCGATTGATTTGAAATGCACAAGACAGTGCGATACGCTAAACAGCGCGAATGTAAACTGCACAAAACAGTGCGATGCGCAAAACAGCGCGAATGTAAACTGCACAAAACAGTGCGATGCGCAAAATAGCGCGAATGTAAAACTGCACAAAACAGTGCGATTGATTTGAAATGCACAAGACAGTGCGATACGCTAAACAGCGCGAATGTAAACTGCACAAAACAGTGCGATGCGCAAAATAGCGCAAATGTAAACTGCACAAAACAGTGCAATGCACAAAATAGCGCGAATGTAAAACCGCACAAAACAGTGCGATTGATTTGAAATGCACAAGACAGTGCGATACGCTAAACAGCGCGAATGATAAACTGCACAAAACAGTGCGATTGATTTGAAATGCACAAGACAGTGCGATACGCTAAACAGCGCGAATGTAAACTGCACAAAATAGTGCGATGCGCAAAATAGCGCGAATGTAAACTGCACAAAACAGTGCGATTGATTTGAAATGCACAAAACAGTGCGATGCGCTAAACAGCGCGAATGTAAACTGCACAAAACAGTGCGAGTGAATGCATGTTCCATGCAAATAAGGTGCATTTTCTATGCAAAAGATACGAGCATTTTCTATGCAAGTATGGAAGCACATTCTATGCAATATTGAAAGCATATTCTATCTATGAGACAAGCAAAGCATATTCTATGCGGAATCGAAAGCAAGCATATTCTATGCATAAATCATAACGATGCGCAGCACACATGCAACAATGGTGTATATGAAAATTCACATTCTATGCAATAAAGGAGCATCAAATATGTGCTCTGGTGCTCTGATTTGCCTCTTAGAGGACTCTGCAACACACTCAGTTCAAAAAGGGCACACCCTGTTCATATTGGCGAGAGATAACATCTGCATGTGAAACCCTCAGGTGCTGCTTGGACTACCACTCTGACTTGAAGCAGGCTTACACTTAGGGTCGAGATACACTCATACTTCAGAGAAACGGCGAGGCCTGAGAAAGTGCACCTGGAATGCAGTCTCGGATTTTGCTAAAGTTGAAACATGCTAAGATGCTCCAAATTTTCCCTCTTTTCTTTTGCTTTGCAGCCCGGAACCCATATAGTTTCAGATAGGTCCTGGTTTTATTGTGCTCATGTGACCTGGGTTGAACCCTGCAGTTTTATGAAAGAATAGATCATGTTTTGCACAAATGTAGAGAATGGCACGGCACTCGGAGCGCAAAACGATTTTATTTTTGAAATTGAGAGATGAGTTCTTGATCGGTGTATTGAGCCTACGACTGAACACAACGCACTACGACTCAACAACAAAACACAAAAGGTAAACAACCTAAACACATCGAGTAACACTCGAAACGACTCAAAACAAGAATCGAAATAAAACAAAAAGACACGACACTCAGACGTGCACAGGGACCCTGTTTCTCTGGGTATTATTTCCCACCCTTTCTCATTTGTGATTCTCACATCACTCGGCCCTCAAGCTCGATTTTTCTCTCAAAACCCTTTCCTCGCTTTTCCTCTCAGGGCACATCTCTCTATTCTTTAATCTCTCATTTTTCATCCCTCCCCAGGGTGGTTGATGGATAAACAGGAAGTTGCGGGCTCTTGCCCCTAGCATTCTGCTAGATTCTCTTTTTCTGCTCACAACAGTGAACTTTCCCGCAAAGGGGTTGCACTACAACCGGGTGTGTAGCAAATCTGCAGCCGACATCGGCTGACGATGTTCTGCTGGGGAGTTTGGACATGATCAAATATGTCCAGACGAAGGAGTGAAATATCTTGATCCATTCCAGTTCATGCTTCGCACTTGGCCTGATACCTTGTTGCTTGGAGAATGTTGAGAGCTTTCAGCCCTTTATTGTTAGCTTCAGTTGTGCCCTTCCTGGCAAATAGGGTACCCTTTCCGGCAAGTATGGTGCCCTTTCTGGCAAATACATTGACAACGGGGAAAAGGCAGGAAGCCTGACTCAACTGTGCCCCTAGTTCATCATTTTGACCATTTTTTGTTTTTTGGCTTCTGCTTAAAACAATTTTAACCAAAATGAGAGTTAGATTAACGCGCTTGTTCAATTTTCTGATTTAAAATCATGCAAGTCAGGCTATGAGCACTGAAAATTTTCCTTTTTTGGGTCCAAGAAAAAGGTTCAGTTTTGGAAAAAGTGGAATAATTTTCGAGAGAATCAGTCAACCTTAGTAAAAATTCTCAAAAACTATTTTTGCAAATGGCCAATGCTCAACGAGCACGGAACCTACCCTTGAGATGCACAACCTCGGATCCGAAGGAAAATTGCCCTTTGTCTGAAGGACACTACATGGCAACGGAAAGTTGCCCCTTGTTTGAATGGCACCGCAGCGCATTGAATGGCAATGGAAAGTTGCCCCTTGTCTGAATGGCACCTCAGCGCATTGTAATCAGTCCTCAGAGCGATGATTACAACCGAACTTTCGGATACAGAGAAGGCAAAGATGACAAAAACCATCACATGGACACCATCGAATTTGAAGTGTTTTACGGCTGGACTTCAGAATGAAGTTGCCTACGTATTCCAAACATGGGAATCAAGCCTTACGTAGTTTCGGGGTTAAGGTACACTCGGGTATTAACCTCTCCTTTTGTGCTCTAACTTTTGCCAAGGCCGCCCTTTCTGGGTTTTGAACCTTGCGAGCTATGTTCTTCTTTTCTTTTCAATTCTTTTCATTTCTTTTTTCATCTTCTCTTTTTCATCTTTTCCTTTCATTTTCTTCATTTTTCTCTTTTTCATTTTTTTTCATTATTTGCATTTTTCTTTTTTTTGTTCTTTTGTTCTTTTCTTGCTCTAACTTTTGCCTGGGCCGCCCTTTCGGGTTTTCGGCCCAGCGAGCCTCTTAAGGGTAAAAGTGTAGCTTTGTCCATGTCAAATGGTTTTGAGATCCTGAAGTCATCTGAATCCAGGAGAAAAGCTGCTGTTCGCTGACGATGCAGGAGTCCATCCAATGGGGGCTGATTTGCCCCTAGTGTTGTGGATAGGAACTCGGTTGTCCTTCAGCAAAAATTTCTTCTTTCTTTCCTTCTGGGATTTGGCATTCTTGCCAATCGTCGTCTCTGACTCTTCGAGTGCATCTGACATTTTTTTGCCCCTAGTTCGAGGGGTGCTCCTGATCTAGCTTCATAAGCTTCTTTTGATCACATCTGATAATCTCGCCCTAGTTCATGGGCTGCTTCTGATCCAGCCACACGGGCCTCTCTTGATAATTAATCGTTGAACGTTCTGAATGGGTTCAAGGTTTGAAAACAAATGGATTGAATCTTGAGGCTGAGAGTGATCTTGGGTTGCACAATCTCAAGAGCGATTCCACACAGGTCTTCACAGTACCGCGCAAAACATCTTCTTCTTTTTTTGAAAATTTTTACGAAAGCGACAAATCGCTCGCGCTAAAGATAGTGTAGAACCAATCTGGATCAAGCCAGGGTCCTTCTCAGTACTCACGCTAACAAGCATGATTTCATTCATTAAGGGCCTAGCATGCTTCATTTTCTCTCAATTGATCAAGTTTTGCAAAACCCGAGGAATTCTTTCCTCTTCGTTTTCATCACTGCAGTGTTCAAAAAAAGTTTTGAAAAACTTAGGTCAATACAATGAGTTTAGAGCATAGAAGAGTAAGTGAGATTCTCCGCCATTTCATTAAAATCCTCTGGCATAACTGGCTCAAGGTAGCAATAAGCACGGAAAACATGATAGCCGCAGCTGTTTCATTCAGATTTCCTGGTTACAACTGGCTCTACAGCAGAGACGGACTCAAAAGAAAACAAAAACGGTGTTTGAGGCAACAACCCCGGAATCACCTGACATCCTATACAAGGGGACTGACTCGCTACGATAAGACAAACCTTTAAGCAAAAAGAACTGACTCAAGACAATGAGACAGACTCAAAACAAAATAAAAGACTGACTTGACACCCAAGCCAGAAATTACAAAACTAGCATTCGCAGGTGCTCAAAAATGCGTGCTAGACGCCACATCCAAAATACGTCGAGGGTCGCCCACAGGTGGTTCACTCCCCGATCACATACTCGCAGTATCCTCAAAGTCCAACAACCCAGCAGTGACAGACCTCGCTGAGGTGGGTGGGAGGATAACCTCATTGTCGATCAAATCTTGCACTTCATGGCGAAGGCAAAAACAGTTATCGGTAGCGTGACCGGTTTGCTGGTGGTACGCACAGTACAAGGCAGCATCATGTGTGAGAGGGAGATTCTTCGGGAGAGGCCGAGGCTCGAGGGATTTAAGATGCCCTCTTTCGGCCAGGACCTGGAGTGCCTTAGACAACGGCATGTAGAGGGCGTGGAAGACTCTGCGCCCTCGGGGCAGGTACTTTGAAGTCTGAGAATTCTTGCTAGATGCACTAGCGAAAGGGTCGGCAAGCACTGCTTTGGCTTTCTGATCTTTCCCAAGTGCAGAGTTGGGAGTGGAAGAAACTGTTCTGGCATGACGGGGCCTATCCCGGTTTTCTGCCTGGCTTGAACTGCCTTCAGTTGGAATGGGGAAGGCATCATCCACAGTCTTGGCCGCAACTGCGAATACCTGTTGCTTATTCATTCCCCCGGCTTTCAAAGCCTCGACTGCCCACAGCAGTTGTTCAACGGGATCGGCATCTGCCTGCATTTTGTTCTTACCTCTGACCTCTGCCTAATCGAGGGCTTGGGTTGATGTTGACATGTCATTGCTATAACTTGAGACAACCTCAGGTTGGCTGAGCTCGATCACAATCCGTCCCAATAGCGGAGGCTCCTGTGGTACAAAATTCCCGGCATATGGTGTAGCTGGCGGCGAAGCCGATATTCCATAAGCGAGATCTGCCATAGACCTCTGGAGGTCACCAATCATCCCCATCAATTCGAACGTGGTGGGCTCACGAGCCTGATACAACTGGGGTTCCCAGATCGGGCGCGCGGCAGGCGACCTGGGCGGATGTGGTACATCAACATTGGTCTCACTTTGCAGGGTGATTCCTTGATCTAATGCAGCTGTCATAACCACGATTTCCTCTAAATTCTGTGTCATGATGAGTCCGCCGATCCTGAACGGTGACTAACGGATCAGATGTCTGCCTTGCCTCAGCGAAGGAGAATACCGGCTATTCTGTACTGAATCTCTGAACCTTGAAAGAGAAAACACACAGCATTTCGGCTCAATCAGAACAAACACAGGCGTAGCTGAACAGCTGTACTCTAATACTGATCACTGTTCCCCAAAATCACTGCCCTAAAACACTGAATCGGATACCCGCAGATATAACTGTTTCTCAAAAACACTGATACTGATGCCTGCAAGCCTGATGCTCAAACTTACAGACTGATATGTACGTTCCCTGTAGAGATACACTCTAAAAGCACATAGTAAGTAAAAGAGAGCCAAAACACCCCTATGTTGGGATAGGGTTTCCCTGTCCTATTTTGTCAGGAGCTAGGGTTTTACTACGCACGCAGCGGTCTCAAACAACCTATAATCGGGTAAGCAACCTGTCCTAATTTGGGATGGTCACTATGGATTCCGAATATGCACTAGGTCGAATGGTCAAAAGGGTGCCCCGGTAAAACCGGGGTTTGTGTTCCCGTCGTGGCAGAGCCCGCAACCGGTCAGCCTTATGGCACGTTTCTCGAAGCGAGCCTCCGGCAAACCGTTCAGGAATAGCATATAGCAAACACGGTGTCCTAGGCGCACCAATGCAAATGCAATGCAAAGAGACACATAAGTATAATCAAAACAAGATATCATGAGCTCGAGTCAAGTTCTCTAAATCCCCAGCAGAGTCACCAGAAACTGTAGACGTCCCCGAACGTCCCGGGAGGAGATCCCGTTTTGTTCAATTGGGGCTCACTACAGTTTAGGACTCAATGTCACGGTCCTGTATCTAATCTCGCAGAGTGCAATGCAAGACCGATGAATCATCAAAGAGTCCAAATCCGGCAAATCGTTTTGAAAACAGATTTTTTGAAAGAAGTGCCAAACATGGACTGCTTTGCCAGATACAGAGTCGCCACCTAAATATTTTATTTTGGGGAAATTTAGGAAACCCTGACTCGTTGCCTAAGGCCACGTGTCCGTCATCACCAAAGTTGCCTCAGCTCGGGAACTTGGGTACGATTGGGGAAGGTCACTTCGTGAGCACCCCCGCTCGCCCGATCAAAGATCGGCCTCTACTAACCATGATATCGAGTTTTGAAAACATTATGTGCTCTTATTCTGGTTATTAGCCTAGAATTACTATGTGATGCACACAGCATACAAATATAGACCGGATCCTCTGAGTTGGAACAAAACATTTCATGTTTGTTTTTGAAAGCGGTTTGCTACTCGTAAGTAGGCTAAAATGCAATTTTTTTACCACCCTCAGGTGGGCTTTAGAAAACGAGATGATTTGCCACTATCTAGTGGGCTTAAAACTTGCAATCAACGAATTGTTCCAATTCAGATAATCCAACCTTCACCCACAGGCATTCAGGCAGGTATATCACATAAGCACTAGCCTCAGCCTCATGTAAGCATGCTATCATGGCAGTCACTCACACGCATGCAAGGATGCTAAAGCATAACACTTACTGAGTACTCCAAGCCAAAACAGAAGCTATGTTAGAAATCAATGTATGATCCTAACTATGCTGAGATGGCTAATGCAACACATGCAAAATGCAACTAGAAATAGGCTCGGCTATCCTATGAATGGCACATGAGATGCTACAGCTAACATGTATTCAACTAGGAATTAAAATACAATGCAGTTAGTATGATGCGCCGAGCCCGGTGCATGCAAAACAGATGAATGGATGCAAACATGCGAGCATAAGTATGCTAATTGAAATATGCCCTAATCTAACCATCATAAGCTGGTAAATAAAAGGGAGAAAGACGTGGGGTTGGAAGACATACATCACACGCACGCACACTTATTACAATTGTGCCCTCGCTCGGAGGATCCGAATAAATAATACAAGCCGCCTAATCAACTAACTCACGAGCTAATTAATTATTACAAAATCGAATTAATAACTAGCTTCAACTAATTATTACACAACTACTAACTAACAAGTAAGCAGTAAATGAATGCTATTCCAGCTCTGTTTGGAAAAGAGGAAGGTATGCATGCTCGCTTCGGTTCTTCGCCTTGAAACACCTTCCGGTTGCTCTTTAGAGGCTCTGTTTGCAGGGTGTCTTCCAGTGTTTGTTGTTGGAACTTACCAAAACACTGCTGGGGGATTCACCAGTGGCCTGCCGGCCATGAAAGGAGTACTGTCGGCCAAAAACAGAGCACTGCTGGCCAATGATGAGAAGCTGCCGGCCAAGGGTGGCACACTGCCAGCCACTGGTATGCTGTGACACCAATCTGTAACGAAGCACAAAATAGAGAAAAATGAGGGTTTCCCAAGGATATGTACGCACCATGGCACTCCAAATCACCTCAAAACATCAAGGGAGAGGCCTAGTCGGATCCACGACCATCAATCACGCATCCCGATGCATGATGGCCAAAGATCCAACTTGTGCAAATCAATGTGAAAATGAATGCACAAATAAAGCAAGTAAAGCCTAGAACTCTATCATGAATCATCAAGAGCTTCGGCGACCGAGAATTGAGACGCGTTCCATCACTTGAAGTATGAAACGCCCCTCGTTCCTCGTGCTCGGATTACTACTTAATCCAAGCAATGCAACATATAAGCATGGCAAACATGCAACATGACCTACGTGTACAAACATGCAACTAACCCAAGCATGCAACAAGCGTATAAGCATGATGTGAGGCAACAACCTTGGACAACATGACAAAATGCAACATGAACATGTGAGCATGCAAGGTATGCGAAGCTAAACAAGTATGCGACAACATACGAAATGAAACAAGCATGCGACAACATGGTAAGATGGGCTTACACCAAAGATGGACGGCTCTCAACTAGGTCCAAATTAGTAGCCAAAGCGATGAATTAAGCCACACAACATACTCAAGCATGCAAAATGCGAAAGGTTCAACAAAGGGGCCTAAAAGGGGCAACTCTCAAAAGTGCCTAAGAAGTGACAAATGTGCAAGTGTAACAACACTATATGCACTGAAATGAGATGATAAATGATGCCAAATCATTTAAATAGCTCAAGGATAGCATGCGTGAATCACCGAAACACGAAGCTTGCAAGGCTAATTACACTACAGTTATACGAAGCATGAAGGATATGGCAAGGGCAACCCAAAACAGTCCTAGTACGTACTGATATAAGACTAAAACATGCATGGAAGTAAGCCAAAGCAAGCTAGCATACAATGCTAAAACATAGAACATGCAAAGGCTACAAAAGAGGCAATGCACTACACCTATGAGAACCAATCATGGCATGACTTGGACAACTAAAAACAGAGTTACATCATGGTATATTAGGACCCAAAATGTACTAAAATGATGAGCCAAAGGCTTAGGCTAAGTGGCATGCACAAAAATTCATTTTTGAAGCATAAAGCACAAGCTATACAAAGCATTCAAGGTATGTCAAATGCAAGTGAAACAACAACATTTCATGGACTGAAATAGCATGTGGAATGAGGGCAAGGCATGCAAACATCACATGTATGGCATGATAGGGGCCTCAAAACCCAAGACTAGCCTAAGCATTTACACTATAGCTATACAAAGCATGAGTGATATGGCCATGGCAGCCCAAAACAATCCTAGAACACTTCAAAATAAGCATAAAATCAAATTTGAGCAAAGCCAAAATATGCTAGTATGATGAGTCAAAACATCATGCACAAAGGGCTAGTAAACAAAATTTGTTCTACACCTATATGGAGCATGCAAAGGATGATCAAACCAACTATGGATAGGGTCGTATCATGCCAAATGATGACCAAATACATGCTGGAATGTAAACCAAACAAGCTAAAATGACATGGCATGGCATGGAGCATATGAAGCTAGTTTAGGGGATTTACATTACAAGTGCATCATGCAAGTATGGAGTGAAAAAACCAACTCAAAACAGATTCATGGCATGGTAAAACATCACCAAAAAATGGACTGAAATGGACTCAACAAAGACTATGCACACATGCTACTTTGATGAGCTATAAATTGAGTTACATTACACATGCTAGATGCAAGCAAGACATGACCAAACTAGCCTTGGATAGGGCCAAGGCAGGTCCTAGAAGTCATAAAAAAGGCCTGACCAACCTCAAAAATGCATAGAGGGATGGTCCTTTGGAAGGCCAAAAAAGCAAGTAAAGAGGAACACAAAGAGAGGGGACTACCCCCTCTGATTTAGGACCTCAAAACCAGACCTCTACCTCTGATTTAGGACCTCAAGATATGGCTTAAAACAAAGCCAAACAAAGCATGCAAGGGGGCTACACCCCCCAAACAGCAAAATGACCTTAACCAAACTTAAAAAGTACTTAAAAACAAGACTTTTTCCAGTTATAAGCAAAGCCTAAATCAATATGCAAAGAGGGCTAAAGCAAGGTGCAAGAAAGTGCAAAAATTGGGAAAATGCTCACCCTTGAAGACCCTCTTCGAAACCAGCAATTTCAGGGGGTGGAAGCTTGCTTTCAAACCTCAAGAAGACCTCCCAAGAAGCTTGATTCAATGGTGGTGGTGTGTTTCTATGTGTTGTAGTGCAAAAGTGCGAGGAAATCCAACTTCAAGGCACAAAACACAAGCAATATAGAGAGAAAGGGAGTTTTTTTCTCTTCAAAAGTTCAGAACCCTGTCTAAGGAAGAGGCCTCTTCCTTATATAGAGGAATGAAAAGCCAAAGCTTCTTCAAGAAGCTTTGCAAGGCCTTCATCCCTCCATACACGTGTATGGAGGGGAGCAAACAAAAATCCAACTGGCTCAAAAGATCTGGAGGAAAACCAGCTGAGATAGGGGGGTGCCGGCCATCAGTAATGGCCAGCAGTGGTACACTGATGGCCGGCAGGGCTTCATCAGTGGCCGGCAGGAACAAAGCCATGGCCGGCAGTGCACCAGGAGGGCCACTCTGAAAGGACCAA